>JAMWET010004596.1:107500-152500 GCA_024036415.1 Prochilodus magdalenae | reverse complement strand
CATCTGTGGACGTTCTGATTTCACCCACAGATGGTGAGTAAAACATTAGCTTAGCTCTCGTAGCGTTATTGACTTGTAGACAGACGAAGAACATTCAGAGATCCACAAAGCCCACCAAATGTCCAAAACACGAGGAATGCTGGAAATCATCAGCCTTATTATGGCAAATCAGCGCTGCCTTTCGTCCCGAGTGTCCCGAGCAAGCCTGATGCTCCACTCCAGCTCCTGTAAGGCAAAGGGAAAGCGAGCAGATATGGAGATGTGTGTGTTTAATTGAAAGCTATTAACATAATGCACTCCACCTTGTGTATTATTCATATTCAAATAGGCTCATTTGAACTGAGCATAATTCGCAGCCTACCGAGCTGATTGCGGATTGAAGTACGGGCCGGAGATCACTGCTTTAAATTACGGCTGAGGCGACACTGGGATGAGTTTCCCTAGGTGTCTTTCGGATCCGCTATCTGGCGTCCTCTAAGCTTCGGTGTCGCTCTCATTACTTGATCTTCTAATTCCTGCGCACTTCATAGTGTGCTATGCCGCCCTGAAGCTGCAGGCTCAGGTCAGAACACTTCATCAGAGCCATGTAGCATTAGCTCTGAGGTTCGGGTCATTGGTAGGGCGTATTGAACTCCAGGATCACTGAGGACAGCTGATCTGAGGCAAGTGTCGTCCAACCAAGTCAGAGGCCCAGCTCTTCTGCCATGCTGCAGTGCCTGTTCAGCCATTGGGAATACCGTAAACATCTGGAACTGCTGGTGGCATTAGGTCAACATGATGTAAGCCGGACCGATGGTTCGGAACCTGACTGGAGCCATGACAGTCAGTTCAGAAGTGAAACGCGAACTGGCCTGCAGGCCATATCATGTTTTGCGACTCCTGATTTGAGATAAGTGGATGTGACTCATAATTACTAGCTTCCAAATCGTACGCGGCGCTGTGTTTTTCTGTCAGTGCACACTAGCGGAGTCTTAGCGTTCTATAATATGTGCGTGGAGTTGTCTCATTCTACGATGCGAGGGTCCATTAGTTGCCAAGAACAAGTGCAGCTTAGCCATGTTTATAAACGAATCTAGTCGGCTATCGGATCGTCAGCTGTCGTAAGAGATTGCCTTACTTTGGCCATTTTTCCCTCAAGTAGCTTAGCTCTCGTAGCGTTAATGACTTGTAGACAGACGAAGAATCATTCAGAGATCCACAAAGCCCACCAAATGTCCAAAACCCACGAGGGGGGAATGCTGGAAATCATCAGCCTTATTATGGCAAATCAGCGCTGCCTTTCGTCCTGAGTGTCCCGAGCAAGCCTGATGCTCCACTCCAGCTCCTGTAAGGCAAAGGGAAAGCGAGCAGATATGGAGATGTGTGTGTTTAATTGAAAGCTATTAACATAATGCACTCCACCTTGTGTATTATTCATATTCAAATAGGCTCATTTGAACTGAGCATAATTCGCAGCCTACCGAGCTGATTGCGGATTGAAGTACGGGCCGGAGATCACTGCTTTAAATTACGGCTGAGGCGACACTGGGATTTTGGCAAGCGTGTGGGTCCTCACCTTTACCGTCCGAAAATGGCGTACGTGCTATAGAATTCGAGGTGTTGATTATTCCTTAAAGGGGAACTCCAGTGACTTGTCTCAATGCCTTCATAGTTATATGGTGAAGAGGAGAACAAAGGCACTTAGAGTGGTTTGGTGTGAAATGCTCCATTCTAGAGAATTCGTACCAAGTCAGAACTCTTCACAGTGGTGGTGATGGGAACCGGACGTCCATAGAATTTAAGAGCCTCGGAAAGCTTACTGCAGTAGTTATGAATGGGCTGCCTCAGATATTGTTTTATTGATTTGAGATAAAGTGGTGTCCTATAATGTATTATATACATTTATTATGTAGTATGTTACATATATTATGTAGTATGTTCAGGTCCTCAAGGAAAGGTAATATTTCCAGAATTTTCCCTGTTATACCAACAGTAACATTCACTAATATATTTGGATAGTGAAAAAACACGAATCATCAAAAAGGAATAGTTCCACAAACAGCTGCACCCAGAAGGAATCGACCCACACAAATGAAACTTGGTGGGAGGGTTTGACATCTTGAGACATGCACATGATTCAAGTTTCCCGCTCTGCCGTATATTTGGCATAAGCAAGGACGGACCTTATCACTGTACCTGACGCACCCAGCAGCCACAATACTGGATATCCAGCCAGCAGCAATGCCTTCAGTCATCCTGTTAGTGCCAGCACCATTAGACGGCTGCATGACGCACGACTACATGCATGCAGACTGTTAAGACGACTGGCCTTAAAACTACGCCCAAGACTGTAATGGTGTCGTACCAGACTGTCACGGAGGATGGATTATGGATACATTGCTTCTGTATGTGTAGCTCAAAAAATGTTATTCATATCTGTCTAAATTTATCAGAATTTATTGTTCCTGGTAACGTTCATTTTCCTTTCCCAGTAGCATCGCGATTTGACACTTCCTTCTGGTAGCAGCCTTTCTTCCCATAATGAGTGTACATGGCTATACAGTGGGGTGTGAAAGTTTGGGCAGCGTTGTTAATTTTCCTGATTTACCTTTATAAAGCATTGATTGTTTGGATAAAAAATTTGCGTTAAATATATCATATAGGGGACAAACACAGTGATATCTGAGAAGTGAAATGAAGTTTATATGATTTACAGAAAGTCAATCAATCAATCAATCAACATTTATTTTTATAGCGCTTTTTACAACAGATGTTGTCACAAAGCAGCTTTACAAAGAATCTTTACAAAGAATCTGGTGTTCGAGCCCCCAATGAGCAAGCCGAGGGCGACAGTGGCAAGGAAAAAAAACTCCCTTAGTTAGGAAGGAAGAAACCTCAAGAGGAACCAAGACTCAAAGGGGGAACCCATCCTCCTCGGGTCAACACCAGATACGAGACAGCACTAGAAAGCAGAGTGTAATGTCTGATTAGTCTGTAATTATGTGAAAGTGTGCAAAAAGTGTGCAATAATTGTCTAAACAAAAGTAGGCAGGTGCATAAATTTGGGCAACACCAGCTCCCCTGCAATACAACCTTTAACTCAAATACTTTAGTAGATCCTAATAACAGCCTCTAAACGCTTCCTATAGCTTCTAATGAGAGTCTGGATTGTGGCTGAAGGTATTTTAGACCATTCTTCTTTACAAAACATCTCTAGTTCATTCAGGTTTGATGGTTTCCGAGCATGGACAGCTCTCTTTAAGTGACACCACAGATTTTCAATAATATTCAGGTCTGGGGACTGAGATGGCCATTCCAGAAAGTTGTACTTGTTCCTCTGCATGAATGCATTAGTAGATTTTGAGCAGTGTTGTAGACGCTTTCCATCACCACTATTGTAAAGAAAGCTGGGTTTGTAAGTTTCCCTACATTGGCCACTCTAATGACACCGTTTCCATCCCATTTACGCAATTATGCAGAAGTTCTGTAATATAGGTTTCTCTTGGAGTCTGTCCTGCAATACAGGGAAAGTCCTGTCCTGCAATTCAGGGAAAGTCCTGTCCTGCAATACAGTGAAAGTCCTGCCCTGCAATACAGTGAAAGACCTGTCCTGCAATACAGTGAAAGACCTGTCCTGCAATACAGTGAAAGACCTGTCCTGCAATACAGTGAAAGTCCTGTCCTGCAATACAGGGAAAGACCTGTCCTGCAATACAGGGAAAGACCTGTCCTGCAATACAGGGAAAGTCCTGTCCTGCAATACAGGGAAAGTCCTGTCCTGCAATACAGGGAAAGTCCTGTCCTGCAATACAGGGAAAGTCCTGTCCTGCAATACAGGGAAAGACCTGTCCTGCAATACAGGGAAAGACCTGTCCTGCAATACAGGGAAAGTCCTGTCCTGCAATACAGTGAAAGTCCTGTCCTGCAATACAGTGAAAGACCTGTCCTGCAATACAGTGAAAGACCTGCCCTGCAATACAGGGAAAGACCTGCCCTGCAATACAGTGAAAGACCTGCCCTGCAATACAGTGAAAGACCTGCCCTGCAATACAGGGAAAGACCTGCCCTGCAATACAGTGAAAGACCTGCCCTGCAATACAGTGAAAGACCTGCCCTGCAATACAGGGAAAGTCCTGTCCTGCAATACAGGTAAAGTCCTGTCCTGCAATATAGGGAAAGTCCTGCCCTGCAATATAGGAAAAGCCCTGCCCTGCAATATAGGAAAAGTCCTGTCCTGCAATACAGGGAAAGTCCTGCCCTGCAATACAGGGAAAGTCCTGCCCTGCAATACAGGGAAAGACCTGTCCTGCAATACAGGGAAAGTCCTGTCCTGCAATACAGGGAAAGACCTGCCCTGCAATACAGTGAAAGACCTGCCCTGCAATACAGTGAAAGACCTGCCCTGCAATACAAAAGTTTCTCTATAATACTCTCTATGTGTTCCACAGAAACTATTTTCAGTAGGGAACATCCTACATGTTCTCTTAGACCAATATATCTATCTAGCCGTGTATATTGAACGACCTGCCCTCATATAGGTAGAAAGCCCTGATAATGCTCTACTGCATATATAAATGTGTTTAATTACAGGAGGTCACTGTCGCTGCAATACAGGGTAAAGCTTCCCTTGCGCCTGCAATACAGGGGAAAAGCCTATCTTCTTGTACACCTGCTAAGGTACATGGGATAAGTAATCACTTTTGCATCCTATACTTAGCATATACAGGTAAGTCCAGTGTTCCTCAAATATAGGTAAAGATCCCTACTGCCCTGGCAAGTTAACTAGGAAAAGCCCTGCCTACTGCTCAATATTATAAAAAGCCCTGGCCCTGCAATATAGAGGAAATGTCCTGCCTGACTATATTCATAACGGATAAATGCCCATTGCTCCTAGCAGATATACTTTGGTAAAGAGTTCTCATGTACCTGCAATACGGGAAAGTCCCTGACCATCATGTCACAAATTATAGGAAATAGCCCATCGCCTCTAGTCTAATATCAAAAGTTCCCTGTCCTTGCCAATCACGACGACTGGAAGATTGTTAAAACATATCCTGCCCAACTTGGCAATGTAACGGGAAATAGTCACCGTGTTCTCGGCCTCCTGGCATACAGGGAAAGTCCCTATTCTCTGCAATATAGGGAATATTCCCTGACTCCTGCAATAAATATAGGATTGAAAGTTCACATTGCTCCTAATGCAAATACAGTGAAATTAGCCGTTCGGTCCTGCATACAGGGAAAGTCCCCGCCCTGCAAAATACCAGTTGAACGAGTGGTCAATCCTAATGTTAACGCCCTTTTCATCAGGGATAATGCAGACCTGCCCTGCAATACGGGAAAGTCACTGTCCTGCATATACTAGACTCGGGAATAATGTACGCTGTTCTACTAGCTCTAATACAGGGTAAGACTCTTAGTCCTTGTAATACGGGGAACCAAACTTAGACCTGTGCCCTTTTAACGCAATACGGGAATTAAGAGTCCTGTCCATTCAATACAGAGGTTATATTTCCATAGTCACACTGCAATACATCTGGAATTGAACCTGTCCTATGCAATCCAGCACTGTTAATAGTCCTGGTCCTGCAATACAGGGAATAGTCCTGGACATCATCCTGCCATTCAGGGAAAGAACCTGTACTCTTGTCATTATATATCCAGTCACGGAAAAGTGTCCTGTCTCATGCAATTCAACTCAGTCATTGGTAAACGTCCTGTCACTAGCAAATTTCAGGGATCTAGAGACCTGTTTTCCCTGTAACATACAGTGACTAATGACTTGTCCCTGCAATACAGGAATAGACCGTTCTCATGCACTACAGGAAAGAACCTGCCTGCAATACATGATAAGTCCTTTTTGCCCTGCAATCTAAAACAGCCGTTGAAAGTACCTGTGTGGCCTCTGCTACAATACAGGGAAAATGAGCCTGTGCAGATTAGCGTGTGCACTATCAAGGCGGCATGAAGGCATTTCCTTCACCCGTAGTTAAAAAAGGCAGCTGCTGTAATAACTAAGCAGGAAAGGCCGTAACAAGACATAATCCTCTTTGACATCAGGTATTTCGATTTTATTTTTTCTAAAGTGCACCTCAACCTGTATACATGTTTTATTATCAGCAACATCCAATAGTTCTATTTAAAAGTTTTCACACTTCATCTTCACTTCAGTCCACATTAACTGATTAGTCAGCTAAAGATAGTCCCTTAATATGTTTATAACTTGAGGCTTTATCGGTTATGCCTAGAACACTGTGGCGCTATTTAGCTTAGATAAAACTAACCGAGTTGTTCTCCATTTTTCCACGTTCATGTATTATGTCCACGATAGGTAGCCTGGCACATAGAAGCAGATCCCTAACGATTATCAATCTAATTTTTTACACTTGCTTGCTTCTATGTAAGGTTGCATGAAATTGTCTCTTCCTTTACGCCCACTAGATTTGAACTAGTTCAAGCACTTTATTTTAAACTTGATACACAAAATATCTATCCCCTTGTATTCCATGTCCATCAACATTAATTTAGCTCATATAAAAGCCCGCACCCGTTCTGTGATTTTGCCTCTCAATATATGTGCCACGGCATAAGCCTTTTAGAAGTTACAACTTGTTTTTCCTACACGCCTGCAATTTCCATCTAATAATTTTAACTTATGCTCTGAACAGCCTACACCTCCCTATCTTCTTTTACACTGCCTAGCATTCTACTGCTAACTTTACTTCAATTCCCCGACTGTTTTAACCCTTTACTGGCTGATCACATCATCAGTGGGTCTATGTGATTATAGCTCTCCATACACATGCACTGTAGATTTGTGCTGTGAATAGATAGTTAGTATAACATGATATCGCATATCCACTGAAACAATCGGAATGCTATACTAGGGTTATTTCACACTACGACTATAACTTTTTTAGAGAAGGCAGATTATATTCTGTATATCTAGACATGCAATTAAGTAACCGCTTTCATACTACAGTTTGTCATAGCAATCGTCAAGTGATTTACAAATGGAGAAAATTCATATTCATCCTTCTAGGTAATTTATATAGAAGAAACTATCAGGATACAGTAAATATTTCTAATAAGACGGACGTATTAGATCTGAAGGTACCACAGTTTTTTATAAAACTGTTTCAGTATCAGTTTCATTACACACGGATAGAATGTCTTATATCATTTGTTCACACTGTGTGAAAATTTCATAATCAACAGACCAACAGAAATGGTCCAAAGCTGCCCAGAACAGAAGTCTGGTTCCATTGACTTACTCTCCCTCTCCTGTGAAGTTACCATTTTGTCATCTGTGAGATGCTTTTTTTTTTCATGGACCGAGACACTATATTTATATAAACATATATACATCAGTGTATATTGATTGTTCAAAAACCTTTACTCATCCATTACAACCATATGCCTATGGTAATCCAGATCATCATTCGCGTACTTAAGACGGTCATCAGCAACACGATTCTCAAGACATGTACTAGCTTATGGAAGCTAGTAACGAGGCAGCAGCAAAGCATACGCGAGAATTCCAAAGGAACGTGCAACAACGTTGAAAACTATCCAAATCTTGGTCGAGGTGATTTAGCATGCTTTCTGCACGCTAGCATTTACGTTAAACCAACGTAATGGTAGACGCAGATAAATAGATGATCGTGGCACGGCGATGCATTGCCTGATATATGAAGGGGAAGGAAGGAGGAAGAGTCCACGTGGGAGTAACTGACATGAGGATGAGAGAGAGGGAAAGAGAGAGAGAGAGTGTTTTAGTAAGACATAGCAGAGTAGAAGTGCGTCAAGAGAGAGAGAGAGAGAATAGAGACAGAGCGTAAGAGACAGAGAAAGAGAGAGAGTAACAGAGCACAAGACCTCAGAGTGAGTATGAGACGGGGGACGGGGAGTGAAGAGAGAGAGAGAATTCCTCAATGATAGTGACAGAATTAGAGATGCACGACCTTCGAAGGAGAGAGAGAGTAGAAGGAGAGTAGAGGTGCCATGTCTTCTTGTTGACTTGAAAAATCCAAGTCTGCTGAGTATTCCCTAAGACTGACAAGTCATGCCACTTTGTTGGAAATTACCTGCAATACCAATGTTAAACTTCGCGCGCGAAGGCATTGCTATTCATGGGATTTCACCTTAGTCATCATCATTTATCCCTCTAAAGTGATGCTATTGCAGATTGGCCCAAATAGCGCTTACGAAAGAACTGTGACAGTCGATCTAGAGGTTTCTCGCTCACCTGACCAGCTTGTCAGCACAAGTGATTAATAGAATACCCTGCACGTAGAACGATCAGCCACGAACTGTGCTTTTGGATTGTACGAATGATATTAAAGCCAAAATTTTGCTTAACTTACAAGTGGCTTAATCGACAACCATCTAGAATTTGCACGGGCAGCTACTGCAAATGTAAAACCGTACCACTGTAAACACCCCTCAAGCCCATTTACCTTAGCTTTAATGGAAACCACTTAATGATCAACACTGAGTGCATCCTATCAGTGGAGATGGGGCTTACTCTACAGGCACACCCCACCTCAGTCTAGGGCTTGTGATTTCCAGGGTTGGAGGTGTTAGCATACAGTGTGGCAGGTGTTGATAAAATACCGAATGTGCAGCTTGATTTTATAGTAAGTGTCTCTAATAACTCACTAATGACATATTACCAGCACATGCAACAACAAAGTAACTATGGGTGATGTATTTCCGGCTTAGTGGAAGCGGCATAGAGCTTGATGTGAACGGTATTGAACTACAGTGGATATCGAACAGCATATTCAGCGTTTCCCGATGTTATTCTCACTTACAAACCGCAATAACCGCTGATTGTATGATTTTCTTGCATCGTTAGTGGAGCATAGAATCACTTGAAGCGGTGACTGTGCTGTAATAGGAGGTGGGCCACTGGCCTCAGGCATGGCAGTTATCCTAGATGCACCAACTACCTAAGGCCCTATTCACCAGTAGGATAGCTGGTGTTGTGTATATATCACTTTTACTATACCACAACACAAGCATACTACTACAGCTACCTAAACGTTAGGATATGTGGCATGTACTGTGCATATACTGTATAAATATTCTCATAGTGTAATTACACATCTCATCCGATTGCATGTGTAATTACACTATGAGAGTTTTTATACTGTATATCCGCATGTGAAATATGCTGTCAGGATTAACTTTGCATTTACATGAGTAAAAGCTGTTGTTGAAGTTGATTCAAATGTGTGTGTTTATGATAAACATGGTACTCAGCTATGCATCCAATCGGTAACCTAAGCAACAATATTCACAACCAGTTACTATAGTGTTTAAAATTGTTGGAACTACAATAGTGTAAGTAGTGAACACGTGCTATGGGGTAACGAGCTAGAATTAAATCATTCTGTAGAGTTAAAGAAACTGAGATCGACGGTTACTATACAAATCCTTTTTTCGGAGAAAATCAAGTAATCTCAAAAGACTTGCTCATGTGGTTTCTGACAGTGTTTGGTAATGTGTTCTTCATTAAACTGATCAAAAATACACGCCTCTAGCAACTCCGATGGGTTCTTTCCTTCTTGTGTTGGTGGTGTGCTAGGTGAGAATCTACTATGGCTGGCAGTCTCTTATGGTAGCTTAACCATGATTGCATTTGGAGCAATATGTTGCTTTTATAATGCACGCATTAGGCAAAAAACTGTAATAGTGAAGACGGTGTGGTGGACTGGTTTTACATAGCGTGTTGTTATTGTTGGTGAAGTAAACCACAGTGAGTAATATGTGGGGTTTGTGAGTGCCGTGTCGTTTCCGTACGTACCAATCATAACCTACATAGCCACAGAGTTTAAGGTGTGGAGCAACACCAACGCTCGATGAAGGCCAAGCGGCGAATTGCAGGGAGTCTTCAGACCAGTGATATCATCAATACACTCGAAGTCTCTTACCCTGCATACTGCTGCTGTCCTCTTTGCATGGTTTCAGTGCTATCTCAGGCTTGTATTGGCCTCTCCACTGCAATCCATGTCCTTCCTGCCTTACTCCACAGTCGAGAGCTGGAGAAGCACTGGCTAAATATATCAGCAGGTTAGCAGGATAGCAGGAAATAGCTACTGGAAGCAAGAGCAAATGATATAGGCGAGATGACGTTGAGCTTATGAGAAGATCGCTGAGGTGGGATAGCGTAACCAGAGTGTAAAGAGCAAAGTAAGCTAATACCAGATAGAGTCGAAGCAGAGAAGAGAAGATGAATGAGGCCTATATACAAGTCTGTGGCTTGAAACCCAAGCAAGCCTCCTACGGCACACGTAATTGTCCTTGCACTTTCCTATGCTGGCTAGAATTGCCTGAGGGCCAGGCTCCTAACGCCATCATCCTACAAATCACCCATAATAAGACCATCAGCAACTTGTTTTCCCCTAGCACAGCGCAATCGCCAGTCCACTGGAGACACACAGGAGAGGTAGAGAGAGAGAGACACTGGGCAATGAAAAGAAAGAGAGATGAGTGAAGGAGGAATGCATGCCAGTGCTCGGCGTGGGTTAATCCTGGTGCCGCTAGTAAAGCAATAAATGAATCTTTCTCCACCATGAAGACAATCCTTCGCATTAGCTGCTGAAGGACGCCCTGCCTCGCTTTAACCTACTTTGAGATCTCCGTGCTAACATGTTTTGAGGCCTCTTTTGCTTTTAGCGGTAGTGCTAGCAAGCCGCTAACACTGCATACCTGAGTCACTTTCATAAGTACCCAAATGTGTGTCGACAATATGAATATCCTAACAGTCTTCTGGGTGCAAGCTCATTTGGGTAAGGCCTCTTTTAAAATACCCTTTAAGCCTACACGCCTATAATTAAACATAAGAGCAGACTTATGCAGGGACGCATGCAGTGCATGAGCATATGGGTAGCCATAGCACAGGTTCTCCGATCCATCAGGGGTCTGAACATAGACGTTCCCTGTTTTCCTAAACACGTAGAACTTTTCACTTACAGAGCAAGAGGCCTTGGGCTAAGTTTAACAGAATGAGGCTCCTAAGTCCTCCGTATTTCTGGTTTGTATCGTCGGTAGCTCTCGGGGTCAGGAAGTGGGTGCCGTTGGTTCTCCTCGAAGGTGGATACTCGTGCCAAGGGGAGCAAGCTCTAATCCCTCATATCGAGACTCTCTAGTCTCTAGTACTGCTAGGCTCCTTTACAAAAAACAAGCATCACAAGTCTACAGGTGCACTAAACACATGCCGAACACAAAATGGCTGTTTTACGATTCCAACAGTGCTCTAATAAGAAGACAGCCATTTCTGAGGATCGCAGGAGCATTGCCCAGATCCATGAGCAATCTATGACGCGTGCAACTCCTTCTCGCTAATCCATTACAAATGTCCGCTCAGAGTCCTCAGAGCTAGGCAGTCCTCAGTTCGATTCGCCTCTCCTACTTCATGCACATCCTCGTTGAAAGCGTTTGGGAACGGGGAACCTGGAATTATTCGGCCAACTGCCTGAACATGCGCACGTTTCTGTATTGGTGTCTCTCGAGTGAACCGCGTTCGCATAGGTTGTCGCGGCTCGATGGGCTTCAGGGTCGCACTCGCGTTTGAGAAAACGACGGGGATGCAACACTGCAGTTGACACCGTTCGCATAGATGGAAGTGAGGGATGGGTGGGGACGCCAGGGTACGGGAGTTACCCCGCAGGGGTGTCTAGCTGAATGTCCAGTGATGGTCCTCTTAAGGGAGGACCCTGAGGAAGCGGGGGATTTCCGTTCCTCACGATTAGCTCGTTTTTTCCTGGAAGTAAGTAGCATGTGTGGGATCAGTGAAGAACGAGAGGACGTAAAGGACACATAAGAGCGTCTAGCAGTTGATGGTGTATGAGGCATACGAGAAGAGCTACCATTCTACTGAAAGTTCTATACAAGAACCGAAGCGTGGTTCGCCTTGGGCATAAATCCTATTCCTGTGCACGCAGATTGTGTGTTTAGAGTGCCTTGGGCACATGTGATGAACTTCCTAGAACTTTTCTTTTCTCGTAGATTTTCTGATAAGTTGATGGCTTAGTTGTTTCCAGGGAGAACAGAGAGTTCACAGCGGCGGGCGTAATCATACAAAGCGAATCCCATACTGAATCAAATCGTGCCCTCTGCTGAAGGACATATAAGATTAAGACGGCTTGCACTAAGAGTGGGCGGCCCTGTGAGTGCCCTGTGGGGTTTGCAATTAACCATCGCGCATCAATTTTCAACCCATTGTACAAGCGTCTCATTTAGTCATAATACAGGGAGTGACACGCCTTATACCATCCTAGTCTGCTTTGATTGGTAATCGAATTTGGTCATGGAGTTCCGAGAGAGCCCGGTGTATGATCCATCCAATAAAACCAAGGATTTTTAAAGGCATAGTCTGAGCGTGGTTATTATATGTTCATTTAAATATACATTTATCTTCTTCCTTTATTGTGTGTCACTATTATCTCCAGTGGTTCTTGATTGACATTTGGATTACAGATATCAGTATTGCTCACTGAAACTACAGGTCGGCATAGTAGTGGACACAATTTTATTTATTATCCGTCCGAAGTCAAGTTGGGTACCTACACATCTATCTTTTTTAAGCCAATTTCTTGGCCGGTTACTTGATCAAGATGAACAAAATCTAGTGATTATACCGGGATAAAGAAGAGGAAGGGAGGAAAAAATAAAGAAAAAGGACAGGTTTCGTGATTAAGTTTACAGGAGTGCGCCTGAATCATATGTTTGTGGACACAAGATATAAATAGTCCATTATGGTCGGAGCATTCCTTAGTATTCTTAAACATTAAACATGATCATTCTTCACTACGAAGCGTACAACCAAAAATTAGACACCTAACTCATGTGGAGTACTGAAAAGCAATCTGGGCACCTATGTGTGGGATGAGCAGCGTGGGTAAGGCCCCTCATAGGTGCGCATCGTTGAGCACCAGTAGACAGCTTGGATTGGGTTTTGAGCCATGGACATGTGACAAGTTTATGGATGACCCACTCAGTGAGTTCAGCCACTGTGTACCAAATGATTTGAAGCTAGTATACTGGCACACATCATTTGGTGGATGCCTTCCCCACTGAGCACACTTAGATTGACGCGGGGAAGGCCAGAGGGTATCCCTGTAGCAATCCAATGGTTAGTGGGAATGTGATATTACGGACACGCTGGCCCTGGAGCTGAGCTAGATACCACAGTCATGACCGTCAGTAGAAAACAATGACTCACAGGACGTCGTATTTACGACTCAAACGCTTATACATTGGTAAGACACAACTGCAGATAAATCAGCTTACGCTGTCAATTCATCGACTATAGTCTAGGGACAGTCGACTCACTACGCTCAAACGCATGTGTCATCCGTTGTTTCCTTTTGAGTCAATTCATTACCAACTCTGCTTTGGAGGAAGTCCATTTTCTCTAACTTATAGGTAACGTACGAAATGGTCAGCCTTTACCTTCGGTGCAGCACTGATACAGGACTGAGCCACCTCTTCGAGTCGTAGTCCTCTTAATAGTAATTCTCCACGTGTCCACGTAATGGTGTCCGGTACGTCTGCACCTGGCCCATTCATACATCCAGGACCTCGCTGCACTACCCAACTTGCCCGACTAGCTTGTATGTCTATCAGGCCAAACATCTTGTTAGCACCATCTACAGGAGCTCATATAGAAATTGACTACCACCCTTATAAAGCGTCGTACTAATCAAGTGTTTTAACAGAGCTAAAAGTCACAGTAGTTACTGCTACAAAGGTGGTAAAGCCCAGAAGAATTAGTGTCTTTCAGTATGGTGTTGGGCCGCCATGTATGCTAACACTACAAACCAGACGTCTCAGTATGGAGTTGCAGAGGTTTCTAATGGTGTTCTGCAGTAATCTACCCCATGCAGTTTGAATATTCTCACACAGTTCCTGCAGATCGTGAGGTAGGGGTGGCGATGACAAGGACAAAAGTGGGACTCATCACTGAAGAGAACCTGCTGCCATTCTCACACCACGAGAATATGGCATGACACCATTTGGTGACGTTGACATGGTGTTAAGGTCAGTTGTCATAATGGTGTGTGCATGTAGTCCTGCGTCATGCAGCCCTCTGCCAATGGTGCTGGAGCTAGCAGGATGAATCATGGAGGGATCACTGCTTACTGAATGTCTGCATTCGTGGCTGTTGGGTCCGTCAGTGATAAGGCCTGTCCTTGATTATGTCTCATGTGTGGCCAAGCCTGGAACTCGAATCGTTTACATGTCTCACAATGTCAAGTCTACCCACCAAGGTTAATTGCTGTTGGTTGATTGTGTGTGGGTGGAGCTATTCTTTTGATGATGAGTGTATGAATAGTGAATTAGTCAATATAGCAGTCTAAGGCTATGCCAATCCAAATCCCATTATTGTAATTTTTGACATATCCAGGTTGTATGGAGATTGGTTTTTGATATGCTGGACTGCAAAAATTTTTTTTTGTAAAATTATGGAAAATATATGGAACCATATGGACCAAAGGAAATGCTAAATTCCAGTTCAGAATATTAATAACGTTCAGTTCCCGGTGCTGATATGTGCAGGAGCCGCAGCCCCGGAAAAAAACTGCGTCCTGAAAGGAAGTGCTGCAGCTACGCTAGCGAAACGCTGTTATCGATTTAGCCTGTGCGGCAGCCATTCACACTGGTGCTGCTCGAGGTTTAAACACAGGGCGATGCTAATCAGAGGCTGCTCCTCTCTCTCCCTGCCTCTGCCTCTCTTTCTGAGGGAAAGGAAAGAGAGCGGATGAATTATTAAGTCGACTATGAGGTGCTGGGACATTTTCACATCCGCCGTAATGCATGTCCTCCCATTCAGCTGGCGGAGATAAATAGGCACCGGGGCTGGCTTTGACAAAAATTGACAGTGACTTCCACCTCCCCCAGTCAGAACCGGTTTTAGCCTGATTGCAGGCAGCGCTGCAGCTGGCAATTTCCAGAATAATCTGCAGCTCAGGCTCGCGGCCCCACCCCCCGCAAATCCACATGCCCCTCCCCCACCACCACCCCCTACGAACATGCTACCTTCTCTCGTCTCTCTTCTTTACCCCACCCCTCGCCGCCTCTGGCTCTCTTTCTCCCCCCACCTCTTGGCATCCGTAATACGGAGTGGAGCTGAGCGTGCCTCTATCTGCTGATTCAGAGTTTCCTCTCTGACCACTGCTGCTGACAGGACATGCAGATGAGCACTGACGCCATGAGAGAGAGAGAGAGGGGCGGGGGGGTACACTTCTTCTGCTACAAGACAAAAAGTGTATTGACATTTCAATCTATTAAATACTTTTAATCTACAATTAAACAGTGACAGGAAAATCAATACATAACAGAAAAATGGATGCTTATTCCTCTAAGGGTAACACTCGTCCAATACTGCCTAATGCAATTTGTACACTGGTAAACAGAAACGATGTATTATTCAGACTTATTAACCATTTTGACTTTAGACTATATAATTCTGCCTTAATTACATTTTTTAATAAAAATAAGTCATTGAAAATTACATTTTCTCAATGCTGAAAAAACCATCACACTACTGAAACTTTGTCTTTGTTGGGACAATTTTAGCCCCAATTTAAAACACTGGCCAATTCATGACTAGCGGGTCCAGCATTGAACACATTTACAATCTTTATATTTCTCAATAGAATATGGAGGAAATATATATGTTTTGGTAGCATAAATCTTTAATGTTACACACTACTTTTCAGACAGAGATGCACATACTTTATAACAATGCGATCTACTGTATCCAGGAGGGACAGGGATGCAGTCTCACTTTCTGCTGTAAAATACAGGGGTGTGGCTAATATAAGGCTCCAGCTATATATATATATATATATATATATATATATATATATATATATATATATATATATATATATATATATATACATACATATATACGTGTGTAGGTGTGTGTTTGTGCGTGTGTGTAGGTGTGTGCGTGTGTGTGTGTAGGTGTGTGTGTGCATGTGTGTGTGTGTGTGTGTGCAGGTGTGTGTGTGTGCGTGTGTATGTGTGTGTGTAGGTGTGTGCGTATGTGTGTGTGTGTGTGTGTAGGTGTGTGTGCATGTGTGTGTGTGTGTGCAGGTGTGTAGGTGTGTGTATGTGTGTGTGTGTAGGTGTGTGTGTGTAGGTGTGTCTGTGTGTGTATGTGTGTGTGTGTGTGTGTTTGTGTGTAGGTGTGTGTAGGTGTATGTGTGTGTGTGTGTAGGTGTGTGTGTGTGTGTGTATGTGTAGGTGTGTGTGTGTGTATGTGCGTGTGTGTAGGTGTGTGTAGGTGTGCGTGTGTGTATGTGTGTGTGCGTGTGTGTAGGTGCGTGTGTGTATGTGTGTGTGTAGGTGTGTGTGTGTATGTGTGTGTGTAGGTGTGTGTGTGTGTGTGTGTGTGTGTGTGTGTGTAGGTGTGTGTGTGTGTGTGTGTGTGTAGGTGTGTGTGTGTGTGTGTGTGTGTAGGTGTGTGTGCATGTGTGTGTGTGTGTGTGTGCAGGTGTGTAGGTGTGTGTATGTGTGTGTGTGTAGGTGTGTGTGTGTGTGTAGGTGTGTCTGTGTGTGTATGTGTGTGTGTGTGTGTGTTTGTGTGTAGGTGTGTGTAGGTGTATGTGTGTGTGTGTGTGTGTTTGTGTGTAGGTGTGTGTAGGTGTATGTGTGTGTGTGTGTGTGCAGGTGTGTGTGTGTGCGTGTGTATGTGTGTGTGTAGGTGTGTGCGTATGTGTGTGTGTGTGTGTGTAGGTGTGTGTGCATGTGTGTGTGTGTGTGCAGGTGTGTAGGTGTGTGTATGTGTGTGTGTGTAGGTGTGTGTGTAGGTGTGTCTGTGTGTGTATGTGTGTGTGTGTGTGTGTTTGTGTGTAGGTGTGTGTAGGTGTATGTGTGTGTGTGTGTAGGTGTGTGTGTGTGTGTGTATGTGTGTATGTGTAGGTGTGTGTGTGTGTATGTGCGTGTGTGTAGGTGTGTGTAGGTGTGCGTGTGTGTATGTGTGTGTGCGTGTGTGTAGGTGCGTGTGTGTATGTGTGTGTGTAGGTGTGTGTGTGTATGTGTGTGTGTAGGTGTGTGTGTGTGTGTGTGTGTGCGTGTGTAGGTGTGTGTGTGTGTGGTGTGTGTAGGTGTGTGTGTGTGTGTGTGTGTGTGTAGGTGTGTGTGCATGTGTGTGTGTGTGTGTGCAGGTGTGTAGGTGTGTGTATGTGTGTGTGTGTAGGTGTGTGTGTGTGTGTAGGTGTGTCTGTGTGTGTATGTGTGTGTGTGTGTGTGTTTGTGTGTAGGTGTGTGTAGGTGTATGTGTGTGTGTGTGTAGGTGTGTGTGTGTGTGTGTGTGTGTGTGTATGTGTAGGTGTGTGTATGTGCGTGTGTGTAGGTGTGTGTAGGTGTGCGTGTGTGTGTATGTGTGTGTGCGTGTGTGTATGTGTGTGTGTAGGTGTGTATGTGTGTATGTGTGTGTGTAGGTGTGTGTGTGTGTGTAGGTGTGTGTGTGTGTGTGTGTGTGTGTAGGTGTGTGTGTGTGGTATAAGAAAAACGACACATTAAATCCATCAAATAACAAATTCCAAACATTCAGGTCGTTTCCAGATGCTATTGAGACCATTTACCATGAGAGTCCTGCTACGTGACGAACGTCATTGTAGTAAAGAGAGCGGTTGTTGATTTGTGTTTGCTGTAGAGAAGGCTCGGGCGGGTAGTGCTGCGTGCAGTGGAAGCCGCAGCGCTCTGTCGTTCTGTAGGGAATTGCAGCTCATTACAATGCATTATTTTGGGTGCTTATACAGGGCGGGTGGATCGATAACCAGCGCTGCTAAAACTGCCCATCTTTCTAGGTGTCAGTCACTGCTGTGTGCCTGAGTCTCTATTCAGGGGGCAGTATGTCCCGCTGTACAGTGCTTAAGGTGTTTTCTTTCCCCTCAATATTTACAGTCTCTTACACTCTAAACTACGTCTAACACAGGAAAGGAGGAGCTGCTAGGTGCTTGACTTTCACTGATAAAACATCGAAACAGCACTGTATGCTGAGATATGTGTAAATTTACACTAATCTTTTTACTCAGTCGGTAGGTGGAAGATATGAACCATCGAATTATCCAGCCGAGAAAAGTAATGACCATGTCGATAATGGCGTACTGGCCTTACCTTTACGTGACCAGGATCAAAGCTGATCGATGAGAAGGTCACTCATTTCCCTCCATCAGAGCAGAATGGAGTCAACAATATCATTATATAAACATGATCATAATCATACTGGATGGCCTCAGAAGAGCAAATCTCACGCTGACGTTTTTTCAGTTTTGCAATTACAAACCAAATAACGGCGTTCTCCCCAGCAAATAGCCCAGGAACCGCACACACAGTGCGACAAAGCCTTACAACCCCACCTGTTTCTCGTACGCTTCCTACAGTGCCCCCATGCAAATCCCAGACATTTTAACTTATTATTATCCAATAAAACAATGTTGCTAAGTAGGGCTGTGACGGGGGTTGGACAATCGAAACTGGACGTAAACATTCATCTGGTTACTATCTTTCACGTTGTGACGGAATAGTCTTCATGGCTAAGTTGGACCAGAGAGAATCCGACTGGTGGACCAAAATCGTATAGGCCAGCTTTGAATGGACCAGGATTTTACGTTTTACGCTAGCACATTTGACAGAAATACCAGTAAGGAAATAGCATGTATGCGGTGATAGGTTCAGCAGGACTTTAGGCAGGTAGAGGAAAAAGGAAGAGCACAGCGATAGTGCTTCTGCCTGCAAAATTACTGCGCCAATAGCAAGTACCAGGGCTGATCGGATCGGCATACATGATAATGGGTGAAACTAAAGGAATCCAAGAGTTCAAGGTCTAAGTAGGTACAATTGGTGTTCAGGTGAACCATACCAAAATCATTCGTATTAGTCGGAGGTGGTGGAACCGTGCTTGCTGCGTCGCATCAGCTCATTATGAATGACCAACCGAAACCCAAGATCTTGATGTGATGTATCAAAGAGCCTTCACGTTTAGCCCCGGGTATAATACAAGGCTCTGGAGTCAAGTGCTGGCATTGGCAAATTACTGACCTAAGATGGAACGAGAGCCACCTCACCAACAAGTGATTGATGCAACTGCTGACTGGACTTATGCAATCCGTAGCGCACGCTGTCTGAAGAGATTTGCTTTCACAGGGTGCTCAACCATCCGGCATTGTAATTCCGCAAAAAATGACGAGTAACAAGAACTCGCTAGACTGCACTACTATGGTTCTATAGCGAGACGAAACCGTATTGAGGCCTCGGTTCGAAATCCCGTGCTGGGTGACTATGCTGAGCTACACCCGAATTTAAGAGGTCTGTCTAGTGGGCCTAAAAACTCCACTAACCACTTACACATTGCCTAACCTGTAGATCATGTAGATACGGCGATACCTGTAAAGGGACACGAAGGATCCGCTGTTGCAAAAAGAAATGAAGATAAAGGCGTACAAGAAGTAAAATAGGAGAGAGGACTGCGGGTAGCCAGTTCTTGTGGCTCACGTCGGTAGATTGGTGGATATGTCAGAGTGATCATATCTCTAGATCCCCTCAAAGGTCCTTATGGAGCAAGATGGTCGCCATCCACACACAGATGTCTTGGTCGTGCTTCCACCAAGCGAAGAGACATGTCAAGCACTCTGGTATACCGACTTGATATGATGCTATTCCTACCATCTCATTCAGTAGGCCACGTCCTACACAGGGCCAGACTCGTAAGGGTTAATGCATCATGCGTACAGTTGCTTTGGTCAATACGTTGACTGTGTGGTGTTAAGGGTGGTTGTCGGGTAACTCTGTACATTTTCGTTGCGTTGCATTTGATAGTATGGGTGATACTCGAGTAGCGTGCCGTAGGGCTGTTTAGCGGATTCTCCGTCTGCAGCTCCGTGTTGGAACTATTCTTGGCGCGTGCTTGATCGGGTTACTTCTGTAGAAACTAGGAGTGACCATGTACCTCATATGGTGTTATGTGATACATTGTATCCAATTCGTTTTAGGGAGCTATATACTTTTCCACATCTGACAACACTCTGTTTTCCTATTTTGGTGCTCCTTTGTTGTATCACACCGTCACCGAACGAACGCAATTTCTTCGAATTACAGACAGCGCAGTAACGGCCAGTCTTTTTTGGAACTTAGGGACCAGGGAGCTGAAGAAAAAACAAGAAGGCATGTGAGGCACAGTACAACATAAGCAAGCTCTGAGTTAGTCTAATATTAAATGGAACTAGTTACATGCAGAAGCGGAATGAGATGAACCTTAGTATGTGTTATCCCAACGCCTTATACCTGCGCTCTAGGTAAATAGAAAAGGACTGGCTTCCCACTGTGGGCAGTAATCGGCAATGCTGACTAATTTATATCAACTTGTATGTAACGGCGCTTTAATGACCAGATGCACAGTAGCAGGACTGCAGCAGTTGTGATGCAGCATGAATATAGGATATAGAGAGCAGTGGGAAGGCCAAGTACACTCGTCTTCTAGGCATGCTATACTGACTGTCCTATCCATTCAGACTTGTGCCGTACAGATTGACAGCGCCGTAGTGGCACGACTGGATGAGTCACTAAGGAACTGCCGGCACGTGCTCAAACATCAGGATGGACTGATAGTCTGGAAATAGCGGATCATGGATACAAAGTGCGATCAGGAGTATAAACGTGTGCCAGAAGCGACGCTACTAGCGTACTGAAAATGTGAGCTACATCCCTCCAGTCCCATTTTCATTTCAGTCTTATGTCTCATAACCAAACACCCAGGAATCTAGCTGCGGATAGCGACTCGATTAACCATGAACGAAGTATGCAATGCAAAAAAGCCTGTTGACTATGTGCATCACACAGTCTCCTATCATCACTTACCCCACGCATCACGGCTGTCCGTTCTTCACGCACATGAATGCTGTCCGCGGCCTCTTGTGTGTGTGTAAGGTGGATAGTACTTCAGACGCTCCCGGCAAGATGGCTGGGCTGTCTAGCTATCTTAATACAAGAGATGATAGGTACATTATAGGTATCATCGACGGAATGGGGCTGTATGGTAGTAGCACGGAGCACCGATCCACAAGTGAGTATTTGCAGTAGGACACACTTGGTCCGGGACGGCACCCTGCACTTGCTCCCATTTAGTTGATTCCCCTTCACGTGGTCCTACAGTGCAGGGAAACTGGGGGGGGGTTTACACTACCTACGTTATCTCTAATCGTGTGACTGTAAACTCGCTCAGAGTCACATTCCTAATGAGTCGGTACAAGGAGGAGTGCAAATTGTCTCGCTTTCAGAGTTGCAGGGAGGTTGGGCGTTTCGCACATAGCAGACCATATGGATGATGATATGAGTAGCTGAACCTGCGTGCAAGGGTATCGTATGGAGGCGAACGGCCATACGTGGGTCCTTACCTAGCAGATCGGAAACTAGCCATCTCACACGTCTACATGGAATTGGTCTCCCTCAAACAGCGTACTCTACTGTGGCCAGGGAAGGCCTCCCCAAATCTGGCCAATTGTGACGGTCTGAGCTGTCGTCTACTGCATATAACCCTCCTCTCAGCTCCAAGGCTGTAGCGTCTTGAGGGCACTCGAGACCGGGCTGAGCAGGCCCAAACGGTAACAACGTAACCAACTCACGAGACCCCTGGAGAGCACACAACAGTCCACAGTACAAGCCAGACTGAAAGTCAGTTGGCATTAGAGCTCAGTGTGCTAGTTACGTTTAACGAACAGGACCCTACTCAGCTACAACAGCTCGCTTGAGTTTCTCTGTGTAAGGGTGGCTATCAGGATCCTCACTATCATGGGTGTGCATTGGGCTACCTTCAATCTTAGTTCATCACATCCCAGCATGCATCCACAGTCTGCGTGAACCCTACACTGAATCTCTGCCTACAGGTAGGTTGCAGACAGTGGGATAGAGTGGTGCAGCACGACCTAGGGAGGACACAAACCTTAGCCAGTGGTCTCGACGAGTAGACCGCTGCCTAGTGGAGTCCGGAAAGTGACCTACCCGTGCTCCATGCTTGCAGTTTAAGCCAAAAGGATCTGCTAACTCCACGAGATGGGTGGTCCGAGATAGAGACCCACCGTGATCTACGTATCTGAAGCATAGTGACCCAGTCCTCATGTAGGTACGTGAGCATGTCCGAGCCCACTGCGTGAGTCATCCATGACTCGTGAATGATCATTCGGCAGATGAGGCTTGGGGCTGGCATGGAAAGGCTTAAACTGTGAAGGGTCTAGGCACTCCATTGTGAGTCGCTGAGCGGTTAGTGAGCCAGCATTATGGAGAGGGAAGAGGGGACACCATGCCAGACGCTTCCGCAATCCTGGGCTGGCAAGGAAGCAGAGTCTGGAGAGGAGGTTTGGAAGCTGACGCAGGCTGTGGGTCAAGTGCAACGTGATTGGTTTGCTAACATCCCAACTGCGATGAGATGGGGTATCGAGTACTTGGGATATCAAGTTTGTGTACTGATCATAGGCCGCTCTTTCCCGAACACATCGAATGGTGTTAAGGACTGGACTACTGGACTATCTTTTCTTTTTTGTCGGTTTCCTTTTCTCAGTAACGGCTTCCCGACAGCTACACTTCCTTTAGGACTCATGCGTTGTCTTCTTACAGTGAAAGGATGGAGAGAAACCCCTGTGGATGTTTTCAGATCAGCTTGATGTTCTCTTATCTCTCACATAGGAACGCTTTTAGGTGCTGTTTATCTGATGGGGTCACAGGTTTGGTGGTCTACCAACTCAAAGGCACAGTTGTTAAAAGTCACATGATCTCTGTAGCCTTTAATGATTTCTCAAATTCCAGTTCTGGAAGCTCAAATTGCCCCCACCGCCTTTCCTTATGCAACTGTACCTACTTGTATCCAATATCCCCAGAGATATCTCCAGAAAGAAGAATGACTTGTACTTAATGGGAGTTCTGACTGGATACGAAATAAAAGAAGGGGCTCTCGGACTTTTGTACAATACAGAACAGCTGTATTTTTCTAGATTGAGGTCATGTTCTACTAGCACAGGCTAACCCCTGACAATCCCTACTCCAGGAGCTGCAAGGTAGATTTGTCATTCTATTAGTGCCATCACATCTTTATGGGCTGGACTAATGAGATGTAAATGGACTGTGTAAGGATATAGGGCAGAGCACGGAGTCTCAGAAACAGCAATTATACTGTGTGAGAGAGTGTGAGTTAGTATGGAAGTGAGTGAGAAGTGGAGAGAAAGACAGCGAGCGAGAGAGAGACTCAAACATGAGCTCAGCAAAACTTGAATGCCGTTATAAGGACAAATAAACATGGCAGTGAAGGCCTGTACATCAGACAGCGATCACGCAGCTGATACAGCTGGCAGTTTAGGGGCTGGTGGAAGTTTAACTGCTGCTACTTTTTCCCTTTTTAGGTCAGTTAGGATTACCACAATTATTTCTATTTGCTAAATGTTAGAATAATGAGAGAGGAATTTTTTTAAGGCAATTTTTATTACTTTCTTCAAGCTCAAAAGTTTAAATACACTAAGATTACTATGCCTTTAAACAGTTTGGGACAGCCCATATGATGATGTCATGTCTTTGCAAGCTACTTATAGGTTTATTGGCAACATCTGCGTTAATTAAAGACACACCTGCGGATGTATTTTAAGGCACACCTGAAACACGCTGCTTCTTTGAGTAACATAATGGGAAAGTCGAAAGAAATCAGCCAAGATATCAGGAAGAGAATTGTGGACTTGCACAAGTCTGGTTCATCCTTGGGTGCAATTTCCAGATGCCTGAAGGTGCCTCGTTCATCTGTACAAACAATTATACGCAAGTACAAAAAAGATGGTAATGTCCAGCCATCATACCGCTCAGGAAGGAAAAAGGTTCTGTGTCCGAGAGATGAACCAGCTTTGGTTCGAAGTGTGCATATCAACCCAAGAGCAAAAGCAAAAGACCTTGTGAACATGATGGCTGAAGCTGGTAGGAGTGTATCATTATCCACAGTGAAACGAGTTCTGTATCGACATGGGCTGAAAGGCCACTCTGCCAGGAAGAAGCCATTACTCCAAACGAAACATAAAAAAGCCAGATTAATGTTTGCAAATGCACACAGGGAAAAAGACCTTAATTTTTGGAGACATGTCCTGTGGTCTGACGAAACCAAAATTGAACTGTTTGGCCGTAATGACCATCGTTACGTTTGGAGGAAAAAGGGGGAAGCTTGCAAACCTAAGAACACCATCCCAACTGTGAAACACGGGGGTGGCAGCATCATGTTGTGGGGTTGTTTTGCTGCAGGAGGGACTGGTGCACTTCACAAAATAGATGGCATCATGGAAAAGAACATTATGTGGAAATACTGAAGCAACATCTCAAGACATCAGCCAGGAAGTTAAAGCTTGGGCGCAAATGGAACTTCCAAATGGACAATGACCCAAAGCATACTGCCAAACTGGTTACAAAGTGGCTTAAGGATAACAAAGTTAATGTTTTGGAGTGGCCATCACAAAGCCCTGATCTCAATCCTATTGAAAATTTATGGGCGAAGCTGAAACGGCATGTGCGAGCAAGGCGGCCTACAAACATGGCTCAGTTACACCAGTTCTGTCAGGAGGAATGGGCCAAAATTCCTGCCAACTATTGTGAAAAGCTTGTGGAAGGATATCCAAAATGCATATGTGTCTTTTTATATAGTGTATGTAAACTTTTGGTTTCAACTGTAACTGACATAAAGGTTTTTTCATACGGACAATCAAGAAGCTGAACGGAGCGCTAGCAAACGTCCCATTCAGCCTACAGTGTCGTAAGTTCGGAGCAGAGCACAAGCTAATGCTGGGTTAAATGAGGATACCCTGCGCAGTTCAACCGGCAGAACATGCTGTTAGTCATGTTCCTGTATTCCTACTGCAACAGCATGTGTGGAGTGTGCAGGCGAGCTCACCATGAGAAAGAGAGCTTCAGCCTGAAGACCTGAAGTTTGTGTAGGTGTTTTACAACTACAGAGTAAGTCACCAAATTCACACCTGCATTACTGTATCCACCCTCTCGACGGCTGTAATACAGCACCATTCAGAGACCATTTGGAAGTACTGTATGTAATTGACTCAGAGTGAGAGCTAGCCAGTCTGAAGCACAGCTGAAGTACGAGGGGGTTCTGGTGCGGGGGGGTTTAAGTATTAACATGCTGTTATGCCTTCAACACTCAGCATACTTCTTGAGATACTTGCTGCAGTTTGTTTTGCCTGCCTCATGTGCTTCACTACCGCAGGTAGGCTTTTTACATTCTATGCTAGGATCCACCACTACTAGGAAAAAAACACAGACCACAGTTCTGGCTATGGTGACATTCAAGTTACAGCAGTTACAACATTTAAGGTGGAATGGGAAAATGTAATTGCAGACTTTGTTGCATGAGGTCACCCAGCTGCCCTTTTTATTTTTCTCTGAGGTGTAAGCTGTGATGCAGCTTGATTGTAAATTACAATATTAAGTCTGGGGCTGTGCTCCACAATTCCTTGCTGAACATCCAGTTTGCTACGCTAACCAAAAGGGACTGCGTTGTAGAAGCTAATTGAAAGTGAGTCACCTACCACATGCTTATAAAGCAGACATGATTATTCACTTTATTAATTCACTTTATTACTCATTTTTGTTTCTCCAATACAACAACAATTTCACATTATGTTGAATGGGACAGTAACAGGTGTAACGGTTTACCTGTGGATGATCCCAGGCTAACACATACCCAGCATTTTGAAGGTTTCAGTTCTAATGTATTTATCTGTTTTAGTCAGTCACCTCCCAGAAGTGATGGTGTATAACTAGAAGAACTGAAAAACCCATATGCCATGTGCTCAATAAATAAAACCTGAGTCCTGAGTCATAGATAATTCCCATGAGTTACTGATTTGTAATATTAACAATGCAATGGACAGGCCACAAGCGCACAAGAGGCCGGAGTTATTCTCCATTGAGAAACGAAAGCCATCATACCAATAAGGTACCCTACTCCTCATATCACACAGACATATGAGCGTTTGCTATTGCCACTATGTTGTCTCTGTCCAAAATGGCAACTTCACAGGAGAGAGCAAAAACCTAATGTCATTTTAATGCAAGTCAATGGAACCAGACTTTTTCCAAGCTACTTTTCTGTTGGTCCATACATCATGACATTTCCGTACAATGTAAATAGCAGCTGCTGTGTTTAAATGATGCCTGAGTCAAACCGGACGACAAAAATAGAGACACATTCTTTTTTGGACAGTGACGATATTCATATATGCAGTCATGTTTAGGACACTTTGAACAAGGCCTTCTAACCAGAATACACATCTGTGAACAACCGGTGTTGGACTGCAGCTGCTAAAAAGCGTACGCCCCCTCTCTACACATGTACGTACAGTCACTACCACAAGCCAAACAAGCTACCTAGTAGATCCTTCGTTGGTGTTTTCCATGGGAACTGTCCATGCCATGCTAACACATGTTACAGCTACTTGCTTGGCTTCTTGTCCACTGGAACATGCAGACGTACGCTCCATTGGCCCCTACTTTGAGCCCCGCCTTCTCAAGTCACATGGGCTTGGTTTAAAACGTTCACAATCAGTTTCTTCCCAACGTTAATGATCCCAGACCTTCTCATGTTCTTGTTTCAGTTCTGGTGCATAAGCATAATATATTTCTACAGCTGTAACGAGGGACAGTCTGAGGCCTAGACATTAGAGAAGCCAGGCTAATCTACAAACACTGGCTAGTTGCTCTCATTACATGACTCTGACCAATTTATGATGGTCTCCTACTGCAGTTTTGGCTTTGAAAGTTGGCCCCCCCGGACCTTCAAACAGTTAGTTTTAGCTAATGGCTGGAAAATCCAAAGCATAAAGAACTTCAGTCCTGTTCCTCACTCTGAATTAACAATGCATCCCATGTTCCAAGAAGTGTCGAACTGGGGCCCTCTGGCTTTATGGTTTTTTGATTTTTGGTTCAATTAAGGTTGCACCTCCTGTTGTTGGCCTCACTGAGGCTGGACTCTCTCCCTCTGCCCAAAGTGTTGAGCCCAGCATACACAACTTTGTGGCTTAAGATGTTTGTGGCTCACGGGTGTCTAAGTTAATGCCTGTGATGTTTACAAATTGGCTGGAGAATGAATGGAGACTCGCAGAGTCAATCGGGCCTTTGTCTGGATAGCTGGGAGCGGTGCTGGCGTTTATGTGTTTGCTTCACTTTTAGGCACTCGTCCCAGTAATTAGCTGAGGCATGACAGGGCCATTCTTGTGCTCTTGGGGCCGGAGTGAATGCAGAGGTCCGTCCCTGCACTTCTCAATGGGCCCGCGGCACTGCAGGCCATGGCCGAGGAGGCCAGTTCACTTACTGCTCTCCACGTCCAGCAGCAGGCACTCGCTAATGTTTTATCAGCTTATCCTCAGTTTGATGGGTTCAGTTTAACCAGGAATACCTGCTTTGCAAACACATATGCAAAATGTACTAATGTATCAATCTACCAAAAGTATATTTAATAATGTTCCCTTAATTATGTTATTCCAATATTAATTAACTTCCAACACTGCATGACTAGCAATGCTTTACTCAATTCTAGTACATAGGTTATAATTAGGGGGCCAGGGTCGTACTTGGAAGTCTTGGTCATGCTCTTCCAACCAATATCGGGCATTTCTAGCTGTGTGACATGTTGTGTTGTCTTGCTGAAAGATCCCATCCGCCCCAGGGGAGACAATCAGCAGGTACGTACATGATCTGCAGGGATGAATTCATACCCAAATTGGTTGAAAGTGCCTTCCACACGGATGAGTGGGCCCAGAAAATGCCCAGACCATAATGCTGCCACCGCCAAGCTATGAAGGTAGGAAGTGGTCATAATAATGTGACTTGACTGTGTATGTATCATTAGTGACAATTTCCAAATGTTTCACCCTGATGGTCAGGACACAAAAACTTCAAAACCATAGGATGTAACTACAGGACCATGAGGGACAGGTATGCAGTCGCACTTCCTGCTCTGTAATAAAGGGCGAGGCTTTGTTTGTGTTTCGGTAATGAGAAGAAAATAATGTTTTTTTTTATTATTAAAATTAAATCACTTTATATAAACCAAAAAGCCTGAAAGAAAATGTAAGTTTCATTTTACAAGTAGAAAAATGTAATAATTATTTTTGGGACAAGCTCCCAACAGACAGTAACCTACAAATGATGACTTTGTATATATTTAGCTAACTACTATCATTACTAATGCCTTGGGTTTAAACAGATCACAACAATAATCTTTGTAAATATCATTTTTTAAACTTTTTTTTGACAACCGGGTCCCAGTTTTAACTACTTAACGTACAAAATAACGTTCCAATTAAATTTATGCAGTGAAGCACTGAAGAATTAATAGGCACCATTTCCTGCCAGTTAGCACAGAAACTATCACATGTTGTTTCCCTCTCTTACCTGGTTTAGCCTTGGCAGAAAAGTTTTTTATTATTTCAAAATAATTACTTAATTTCTGAATACTTTGCCTTGGATTCTCTAAATAACCGACTGGAGTGTAATTATTGTAGGATAATAAACATTATTTTGAAAAAAGTCAGTATTTTTAGGATAGTAAATCCTAATTCTGAGTAAAGAAGTTATTTTTCCATAACATGCCATTTCTCAAGGTAATATGATCATTACTGTGGCCAGAAAGAGAGAATTAGAAATATTCAGTGGTCATAAATGTTGTGAACTGATGCTAAATAAAAAAAATAGGTGCAACTGGCCCAAATACAGTCACTAATTTTAGCCAAACATTAACACCTGCTTTGGAGCCGTTTACCACACATGGAACGAGACATAGACTGCACTGTACCACCTCTTCTCAATCTATGAAACCCGTCACTCACACCCCACAGGTATTTATAGCCCCATCAGCCTCGCGCAGCACCAACTACAGGAGCCTGAAGTTACTACCACCTGGTGTCCGGTGAACCTTTTAAAGACATTATTATAAAAAGATTCTCTTTTTTATATTTGTGGCATTTAGCTGACGCTCTTATCCAGAGCGACTTACAAGGTTAATCATATTACAGGTGGGCCAGTGTAGTGTTAGGAGTCCCAAGGACTCCTATTGGTGTAGCACAGCATAGTCACCCAGACCGGGAATCGAACCCCAGTCTCCCACATGTGGTGGCTTCCTGGTGGTTAGTGGTGTTATCTGCAGCGTCACACCAACCAATCTTTTTGCCATATAAATTACCATAGTAAATTACCATCATTCGAATATGATTTTAGATGGTTCCTACAAAAGAACAGGAAGTGAATTGAAACACCCATCCACACTGAATATGGTTATAGCTACTTGCATTACATAAGAATCGAGTGTGAAGTGTGATGCATTCATACATATATTTCCTTGATACAGATTATTGATCCTTGATGATTATGATAAGTGCATAATACTTGTGACTGCTAACTGTGGGACTCTCAAAGCATGAAATAGCGAAAATGATTTATAGAAGTTCAGAAGTTGCATAAACTCCATTGTTCATCAGGAACAGCTCTGAATACTGCACAGTGTATTCGCAGGGATGCTATTTCGCGGCAGTCGCTGCCCAATGACTTCCATTATGAGTCAACAGATTTGCTCTACGGGAAAAAGCTTCAAATGTGTCTTCAGTGGTGATAGACTATTTGCTCGGGATACAGCAGACAGAGATTAGCTTGAGAAATACTGGCGTATTAAGTAAGAAAATGGTCTCTCTTTTTAACACTAATATTCACCTACCCAATCATTTGGCCCTGTAAAACGAGTACATGATGGCAGATATGATTGCACGTACCTGTGTGCGTTTCGACAGGGGAGATGAAATATGAGACCCTCTCTGGAATAAAGAGAGTGGGTGTGAAATTGGCCCACAGACCTTATCGTACATTCACACACTGCCGTAAATACATGCACACTCATATACTGGCTCCAGACCAGGTAGGTGGATAGATTCCACACCTCTCTGAATGTCATATATTACAGGCAACTGGCTCTCACATCTTCATAGATTGACCCATTTTAGATTTCATGGATGGCTTCCCAGGAGACATTTCATGTTGCACTGTGGGAAAGCACTACACCTCTCCTAAAATGCCAATGCTAATGTAGTACATGACCTTCCGGCACATCTAAAGATGTCAACACACTGAACTTCTACCTCGCTTTCCTGTGTGAAGAAAAAACATTTACTTCCTGCAACTGAGCTAAACCGAAGGCAGCAGTCTTCCCATATGTAATGTCCTGACAAGGCTGCACAGGTGCAACAGAATTACATACAGGGCCAGCCGAAAGTTTAGACACACCCGACTAAATGGATGCTCGTGGTTATCTTCAAAGCACAGGTTTCTCAGTCCTGTGGTTCGCAGACCACCAGTGGGCCTTGAAGTACGTTTATGGCATTTAGCTGACGCTCTTATCCAGAGCGACTTACAAGGTTAATGATTACAGGGAGGCCAATGTAGTGTTAGGAGTCTTGCCCAAGGGCTCTTATTGGTGTAGCTCATCATAGTCACCCAGACTGGGATTCAAACCCCTGTCTCCCACATGTAGAGGTGGCACCTTGAGTAGTGGTGTTACCCACTGAGCTACACCAACCACAAAGTACCCACGAAGTACCCTCTAGTGGTCTGTGTTTGGAGGAAGTAGTTTGTAGTGGGCGGAAACATCGTATATAACATTAGCGATATTTTAAGAATGTTAATATAGGTATATGCGTATTCATGTACACAGGTAAGAATATACATGCCGCAGTAGCAGGCTAATTTAACATCTTCAGTTTGAGACAGCTTAGCCGCTGGCTAGCCACTGATAGCCACAGACACATCTCAAGACCATTGCTCTGGCTGGAAAGCCAGTACAGTATTTTCAGTGGACACATGATGGACTGCAGCTCCAAATCACAGTCCACATCTACCTTGTACATTTCTATTCTTTTCTTCCTCACCTTTTTTAAAACATAACTGCAAATTCTGGTTTCCATGACTGGACCAAAACAGATCAGTAAACTAAACTGTGAAAAATCCCAAACATTTGCTGTTTAATATGTGCAGGAGATTTGTATGGTGAGAAACACTTCAGGTAGCCACGAGACTTAACATGCTGCCTTGTAACAGTACATGTTCATAACAGAATGAGAAAACAAATCTATGTATACTATATATGTAACCACTCTCTATGACAATCCCTCTGTGCTCAGAACAAATACCGGAAAAGTGGATTCCGGATGGAAAGATACATGCCCTTAAAGCAAGAAGCACAGTTTGCACTGCAAGAAAATCTTCCACCATGTTGTTTTTATGCGTTGTCCGCCGACTTCTGCTTCTGGACTAAGAACCACCCACATCTACATTTAGATACGCAGTCGCTTACCTCTCAAAACAGTGGAGAAGGGTGCCCGTTCTTAATGGATTCAGTAGATCCTGGGAACTAGCACCAGCATGGGTAACAGAGGTAACAGTTGACTGGGGCAGATCTTGCGAAACAGAAATTTCACAAATCGGCCTGTGGCCAGGAATCACCCGTACCACTGCTAGTGTTTGTCTATGGAGACTGCATTGCTGTTGGCACGCCAAAAAGTAGGAGGGTTGTCCACATACATTTGTCCATTTAATATATATTATGAAGTATGCCTGTGTTATGAATATTAAATTGTGACTTACAAGCGGCCAGACAGGGATGTCAGCCGGCACTTCCTACGATCTGCACCCCATGAGCCTTAACGGAACGGCCCCACCTGCATTGCCAATAGTTATGCGGATGGATGCAGCCCATTTAGTTCGGTCAAAATGAATCTTTCAGCCTTTCCATGGGTTGTTTCTCTCCGCGTTTGGTGTTGTTGTTATTGTTGGTGTTGTTGCTAAGGGAAACCGCTCACCCCTTGAGCAGTCTTCGCTCGGCTGCTTTTCTGGAAGATGTTAAAAAAGCTTTCAGCTTTGAATTCCGAACAGGGGCCGGCTGCATCCCGTTTTTAAAGGATCCCTCTTCTGAGTGGCTTGCGGTGTCTTCCCATAGGATTGAGTGTACAATAGATGGTGTCTGTGTGGGGAAACACCACACTACGTTCTGCTGAATTGAATCAGGCCTGCCGAATTCGAACACACCCTCAACTAATGCTGAGAATGCTGTTAGTACAGTGTAGGCACCACATGCTGCTCAGGCTGGGCATGCCTATATCCACCCACCATACCCGAAGGATGTAGTGTGAACGCTCCGAATGGATGCAAATAAGTGAACCTACCAAACGGCATCATGCTCTCTCATCTGCTAGATCTAATCCAGCAAGCATGAAGTGAAACGGCCCAAAAACCAGATAACAAGTGTCCCGTGCTGCTATGGGCCCATGAGGGAATGCAAACAAAGTAAGTGTGGCCCCGGCCGACATGGCTGTGGAAAAGCATGCCCTGATGAATCTGCACTCCAGTGGAGGAGCGGTATGCAGCACAGACGACTGACGCGGTGTGAGAAATAAAAACTGTGCACGCTGCCTTGCTGGAATTAAGCGCATCCCATCGATTGTCTCCTATTAAACGGAGGGTTAGAGGAAGGTGAAATGTTGTCGGCTGAGGCGTGTGATCCCGCTCGGAGGCTCGAATCCTCTTTATCAGATCTTTAAATACAGGCAGCGTGGAGGCAGAGGGAGAGAGACAGAGAGACTTCAGTGACTTCTCCGAGGCTTTGATAAATAATTCAGTGCGCTAGCACTCGTCCCACGGCCCACAGTCCCCCTGCAATCCCACAGCAGTGTTGCGCGTGCGTTTGCACACGCACGGTTCAGAAACTTCGCTCTCATCCGGATATCAAAAGTGCCGGCACACGTGCATATACGCAATTAAACACGCAGTGATTGGCGTTTATACCGAGCTCCGTTTCACATGAGCTCACACAAACAGAGGCCTAAGCAGCGTCTAACCTGGGAGGACCTCCACCCATCCCTACACCTGAATGTATATATCACCTACACCTGAATGTATTTATCACCTACACCTGAATGTATTTATCACCTACACCTGAATGTATTTATCACCTACACCTGAATGTATTTATCACCTACACCTGAATGTATTTATCACCTACAGCTGAATGTATTTATCACCTACACCTGAATGTATTTATCACACCTGAATGTATTTATCACCTACACCTGAATGTATTCATCACCTACACCTGAATGTATTTATCACTTACACCTGAATGTATTTATCACCTACACCTGAATGTATTTATCACCTACACCTGAATGTATTTATCACCTACACCTGAATGTATTTATCACCTACACCTGAATGTATTTTTCACCTACACCTGAATGTATTTATCACCTACACCTGAATGTATTTATCACCTACACCTGAATGTATTTATCACCTACACCTGAATGTATTTATCACCTACACCTGAATGTGTTTATCACCTACACCTGAATGTATTTATCACCTACACCTGAATGTATTTATCACCTACACCTGAATGTATTTATCACCTACACCTGAATGTATTTATCACCTACACCTGAATGTATTTATCACCTACACCTGAATGTATTTATCACCTACACCTGAATGTATTTATCACCTACACCTGAATGTATTTATCACCTACACCTGAATGTATTTTTCACCTACACCTGAATGTATTTATCACCTACACCTGAATGTATTTATCACCTACGCCTGAATGTATTTTTCACCTACACCTGAATGTATTTATCACCTACACCTGAATGTATTTTTCACCTACACCTGAATGTATTTTTCACCTACACCTGAATGTATTTATCACCTACACCTGAATGTATTTATCACCTACACCTGAATGTTTCAGTGAGGATGTTTTTAGGCACACAGTTAGACTTTAAAATCATTATTGTGCCTTTGGGGGAATACTTACATGGTTTGTAGCTTAATAGAGGGAAGATGTAGCTGACTGTGTACATCAGTTAAAGAGACTCAGCAGAGTACTGCCTGAATTTGATTTCTGATGTATTTCTCAGGACTAAGGTTAGCTTCCTATATAGTTTTCCATTCCACCTTAAATAGCGCAACACTTAAAAGCTAGTGCACATATGTACATCTGCATTCAACTGCTTCATCATTTATGGCGGAGTGATAGGTAAGTATAAGTAGCTGGTTTAACCCCTATATGACTAAATCCACAGGCTTGGAGTAACATTTGAGAGTTCTTGTGCTTTTACACTACCTGCTATAAAGGACCAGTTTGGATAATTTCATTTGTTTCCAATCAAGCAACATCATGCAATGTTTCCCAGTTCATGTGGACATACAGTAGCAGTCAAAAGTTTAGCCCGGCTTGTAGAAGGTTTCCTTATGTTTAGTTGAATGCTTACTTTAAAAGAAGTGAAGACATCAAATTATAAGACAGCAATCACGGAATTAAGCCGTCCACCTTAAAAACCTAAAAAATCTCAACTTTAGAGGAGGATAAAACAGCTTTCTCAACCTGCAGTGGAGATTAATATAACATGAAGTGCAGTGGAATGAATATATATCAGAGGTGGAGATACTGTGATACATCAAGAGTATATGTGGTATTTCAGTATATCGTCGCTGTCCAAAGAAAAACAAGTATCTCCAAAATGGCAACTTTACAGGAGAGACCAAAAACCTCATTTAATTTGAATGGAAGTCAATGGAACCAGACGTCTTTCCAAACACTTTTAGGCTGTTTCTGTGGGTCTATTTATCATGAGATTCTCACACAGTGTAAACAGCAGCAGCTGTGGTCAAATGATACATAAAAGTAAAAATGGACAAAAATGGAGATTCAGCTGAAACTGTTAAGTGTAAGCCTGTGGAGTCCCTAAGACCACCACAAATGTCCATTTAGTTGCATAGTTGCATATATGCATGCACTTATGTAAGCACGTCTCAGCCCTTGTTAGCAAGTCACTAGAATATACTACTACTCTAATGATGATGGTGATGATTGCCAAAGCATAGGGCGTCCACACACTTGAAATAAGTTTACATGTTCTCCACTCTCTCAAAGATAGAGGCTTTATGCTCTGTTCTGATGGGGACAGTTCTGTGGGTCTACCAAGCCTGCGTTAAGCCCAGACAAAAAGCAGCAAAGCATCCATTTTGATGGAAACGGTGGTGCATTGAATGCTCTTTTGAGTTACGCAAGCATTGTGGCAGCTGAGAAGGCCTCTATGGTTGTTTTAGGTGTCCTCCACCGAGCTGCAGCGGCTGCATTCGTAGAAGACATTACTACGGTCAGTTGTACGCAGTGATTTTTTAATATGGCAGGCTTTATATACAGGTCACTGCACATCTGCTTGGGTTACACTTACGACCCAAGAAAAAATAAACCTGTTCAACATAGTTCTGATGAAACACGATGCTCAACCCGGAAAACGTAGCATGGTGGGGGACAGCATTTTGATACTGACTCATTTTTTATAACTCAAAACGGATGACAAATGGATGATCTTTTATCCCCTCGGAGTTATAGCCTGAAGAATGAAGAGCTACTAGTCAATAGCTGTTTCTGAGTACTGCATTATTCAGCCATGATGGTGTTTAGTGTTGAAGCTAAGCAGGTCAGTCTGCAGCGCTAACCGTGCTAAGCGAATGGTTGTGGCGTCTGAAAAGCTTCTGATTAAACCGGCTGCGTCTGAAATGGTTGATTGTGATCTAGGCAGTTGTTTGCATGAGGCCGGCCGTGTAAACTGTGCCAGCGTTCATTAAGGTATCGTTTTAAATACGTGCGTTTGAAGAGGATGGACATGTGGCTGGGAGGCCTTAGCTCATAGTCTTAGCATGGAGGGGCAGCACATATGGCTCGTTTTCTTCTACTTGGTGACACATGCGGTGCACAGTATAAAAATGTTTCTCCTAATCACTCCCTAATGACAGCGACTTATGTCCTTAGCATAGTTGATTTGTTTCCTGGGTTTTAAGGGTAGATTATTTCCATGGTAGAGACTTAGCATAAGCCGTTCAGAAACCACAAGCACTGCACTTCAGCCTCGGTTTGGGATTGTAGCCAAACCTAATCTGATTAAAGTAGCATTTCTCTCTCTCTCTCTCTCTCTCTCTCTCCCTCTCTCTCTCTCTCTCTCGCCCTCTCTCCCTCTCTCTCTGTCTGTCTCTCATACTCTCTCGCTCATATGCCACACTGCTCTTAGAGTGGTACATGGGAGCGCTAGAAGTGGGCCAAAACAAATTGCTTTTAGTCAAGGCTGAAAAGTCGGCCTGCAGAAAATAAAAGGTTGTTTTGGACCAGATTAATTCTCCTTTACAGCGGCTCCAGCACATCCACTCCCCAGTGCATTCTTCCACTGCTCGCTCTGAACAATGCCTCTTCTTTCAGCAGGTTTTTAGAAGTGAGAAGGGTTTGTTCTGTCCAAGACACATGTTTGTGCAAAGATCAATAGAACGAGGCAGAGCAACAAAAGAGCTGTTCACATGCTGGCAACCCAACAAACCATACAGAATGCCGTTCTGATAATGAAATGAAGATTTCATGGAAATAAAGCCCGTTAGATCTGGAGTTGACCTAATCGTCTTCAGTGCTCATGGTTAACACCCAGTGTAGCGCCGGCGTTAATGTCAATTTAATGCAAATGTGACCTTGACTATAGGATCTGAAGGGTCCGGAATGTTCTTGTTGTTCTTGTCTGTATTTTTTTGACCTCCTGAGGTTTGCTTATCACTTATGTACCAAAAACAGTCGTAAGTCATCATCAGTTGCCGATAATGGTTGCACAGTTCCTTTTTGCATGATGTTTTAGCAGGATATGCTCCATGATGTATCACATCATTTTACCTTACCAGTTAGGGGAATATATGGGTCAAGGTGAATCAAGGTGTTCGTTAATGCTGATTCCCTTCTCAAAATTCTCAAAAAAAAAAAAATGCAACTATTTATATGCCACATACATATCACACAGTGTGAGTCTACTAGGCTGTTGCGATATGGTGAGATATTTACATTTAGCTGACGCTCTCATCCAGAGCGACTTACAAGGTTAGTCATATTACAGGAAGGCTAATATCGTGTTAGGAGTCTTGCCCAAGGACTCTTATTGGTGTAACACAGCATAGTCACCCGGATTGGGATTTGAACCCCAGTCTCCCACATGTGGTGGCTCTCTGGCGGGCAGTGGTGTTATCCCCTGAGCTACACCAACCACCAGATATCTGTCCGTCATCTGCATAACTATGGTCATCAGTGTTGTATTTCTGTAGAATTTGGCCCAAAGGCAGCATTTAGATGTTCTACTAAAAAGGCCCGAGAACTGAACCCTGGAGGACTCCGCATATGATAGCCATACTATCATATTCAGAGCTGCCAATGGGGACAAAGCTTTCGGAATAAGACCTGAACCAACTAATGATAAAATTCCTGAAAAATAGAGAAAAAAACAAAAAAGAGGCTACAAGGATTGACGGACCTTTATGTAAATTTATGTGCACCCAAACTACAGTTTAAATCTAAATCTACAAATCAAATCTTCCGACACTGTTTCACACTTCCGTCTATGCTGCCACCACACTGGTGTCAAAAGTGTAATAGTGCCCCCTCCCCCAGCCAACAGGACAGGAATGGTGCTGCCACAAACTCAAAAGTGACATGCGTAAGTAGCGTAGGAGCACTGTTTCTTTCATCGGCCTTACGGGGCTACGGCTGAGATATTTAACTGATCTCTGTTTTATCTGGCTGCTGAATATCGTGCCTGAATCAAAGAAACATTCCAGAATTAAACACTATACATTTACATTTATGGCATTTAGCTGACGCTCTTATCCAGCGCGACTTACAAGGTTATTCATATTACAGGTAGGCCAATGTAGTGTGAGGAGTCTTGCCCAAGGACTCTTATTGGTGTAGTACAGCATAGTTACCCAGACTGGGATTTAAACCCCAGTCTCCCACATGTGGTGGTGGCTCCATGGCAGGTAGTGGTGTTACCCGTTGAGCTACACCAACCCCTATACAACACATTCACGTGTTATAACACATGTTATAACACACAGGCAGTTGCAAAACAATGCGAATGGGCCTGGCTTAACTACTGTAGGCATAATAGGATTTCTGAAAGTTCGGTTGCGTGTCTCACAATTTGAGCAGGTCTTGAAGAGTCACACCCTAATCCGCACCCAAACAACCACCACTCCTACACAGCTGAACACACATAAACAGAGGCGTCTGCAGCATCCCTATATGCTGACTGTGCTCCAACCTCTCCTTCCTATATCGTGCACAAACCATGCAATATTTAATCCCATGAAGCTATTTGTTAGACATATGGTGCCACTACTGTGAATCCTACGGGGTGCACTACGTAGGGAGCAGGGAGTCGTTTGAGGTTCAGCCAGTGTTTCAGGAAAAGGGCTCGGCAGCAGCATTTAGTGTTGAATGAAGCAGCTTTATTGGAAGTTGTCTGTAGAAAGAGCTGTCTGCAGGGGACCTGTAGCACCCATGTCGCGTTACGTCTGTTGGACAGTGCGTTTTCATGCAGTGCGAGCTTATAATTCGCATGCTTTGTCCGTACACAATGGGGGACTTGTCAGCAAAGATCAATGGCACAGTGTATGCCTGGCCTTAGATCTCTAAACATGCTCTGAAGAGTGAACAACGTGTTGTGAAGCTTTACCAATGTTTATTACACTAAACAACATTAAATATATATTTTTAAGTACATTAAAAGAATAGCTGCGCAAACAGCTGCACCCAGAAGGAATCAACCCACACGAATGAAACTTGGTGGGTAGGTTGGACATTGTGAGACATGCTAATGATTCCATTTTCACACTCTGCGGCATTATCGCTGTACTCTCAGCGGGCAGTGATGTCCTCCATGAGTCACTCTGTTAGTGCCAGCATCATTGGCAGACGGCTGCACCACACAGGGCTACATGTACGCAGACTGCTACGATGACTGCCCTTAACACTGTGTCACCGACATCGCCGAAGACTGCAATGGTATCGTACAAGACAAATGGTATCGGCTTGGCGTCACTCCACCTTCAACCCTACTGCACATCTGCAGGAACTGTGTGAGAATATTCAAGCTGCCTGCGATGGATTATCACAGGGCTCCTTTAGGAACGTCTTCAACTCCTCACACTTCGACAGACTTTATTGCCATACAAATTTACACGGTACAGATACGGATTTCATTAGAATGAAATTACGTTGCATTGGCTCACAGTTTCCGAGAGTTAGCAAACATGGCGGCCTGGCGTCATGCTGAGAGACACTACTTCTGTATGTGTATCTTAATAAATATTGCTCATATCAGTCTCAATTTATCATCATGTAAGTTATTCCACTGATGCCTTTACCCATCACGTGGCCTATCACCCATCACGTGGCACTGATGCCTTTACCCATCACGGAGCTCCTGGCTGACTTGCACTGTGGGGTCTTGGCAGATGGCTGCACCACACAGGGCTACATGTACGCAGACTACTACGACGACTGCCCTTAGACTGCCCCCACAAGGATGGGTTCCCCCTTTAAGTCTTGGTTCCTCTTAAGGTTTCTTCCTTCCTAACTAAGGGAGGTTTCCTTGCCACTGCCGCTCGCTGCTCTTTATGTTCATTCAGGTTTGTTGACGGTGGAGCAGAGGGGCGCTGACTTCTCAGGGAGCCCTCATGACTGTGTGACCTTCTGGCTCTCCCTTTTTAGTTATTCTGTAGGCTGCTGACAGGCCTGCCGGAGTTAACACCATATAGTGTGTTAAGGTCTGTCAGAGCTAACAGTCTGTCTGTTCTCTCTGTCTGAGCTGAACGGCTGCCCGTCCTGTGTGGCCTGATGCTGTTGCTACATCTGCTCTGTCTGGGAGCCACTGGGAGCCTTTTACCACCACGGAGCTCCTGGCTGACCTGCACTGTGGAAGCTTGGCCTGCGCCTGCTGACCCATCTTATGAACCACCAACATAATTACAGACTAATCAGACACTATACTCTGCTTTCTAGTGCTGGCTTGTATCTGGTGTTGACCCGAGGAGGACGGGTTCCCCCTTTGAGTCTTGGTTCCTCTTGAGGTTTCTTCCTTCCTAACTAAGGGTGGTTCTCCTTGTCACTGTGGCCCTCGGCTTGCTCATTGGGGGCTCGAACACCAGATTCTTTGTGAAGATTCTCTGTAAAGCTGCTTTGTGACAACATCTGTTGTAAAAAAGGGCTACAAAAATAAATGTTGATTTGATTTGATCATGGATTGTTCCTGGTAGCCTTTATCTTCCTTCCCAACAGCACTGCAAGCCCATACCTCCTTCTGGGTGCAGCTATACTTTTGATGATGATTGTACAATGGTGGTCCCCAACCTTGGTCCTAGACATGTGCTTTTCTTCAGCCTAGTTCCAACCTGCCTACCTTCTACCCATTGCCAGGGGTAATCTAGCCAATAGAAAATTCTGATGAAGTTTATTATATGGAGCAGGTGTGGAAAAAAATGATCTTCATGACCTGGAATGGTGACCACTGATATGCTACATCAAAGAAAATTTGGTTATCAGTGATTTGGGACTTTTCATTTCAAACTTTGATGATAATTAGTTACGTAAGGCTAAAACGTAGCCGGCAGCACTGATATTTGCCTCAACAACAAAAAAGAGATCAAGCAGAAAGCTCATCTAAATCATTCCAGTGCAGGGAAGCCAGGAAAATGTAATTTGGGCTGACAATTCCTCCAACGATTTTTCACGGGACTGAACACGGAGTGTATTGCCCCAACTTTTTTTTTTTCTCGAGAGCCGTTCCTATGATTCCTCCAAATAGAGACTTAAGTGAAGTTTCTGAGATGGACCTTTGGGGCTGCCTTTCTGGACTGACCTGGATCCTTCAGCCTGAATTAAGTGAACCATGGTGACACTGGTGGTTTGGGTGGTAGCGTGGGTGGGGGGGTGTTAGGGGGGGTTTGATGGCTTCACTTCCCTTTGTGTGAGTGTATTATGAAAGCTCTTCTAAAAGCCCTTGCCTGCCACGCTGGCAGGCAAATCTATCCCGCTCTCGCCAGCGCAGGGATCTACAAAGCTGCGATGAGAAAAAAGAGAAAATACTGTGTATAATCGTAATGAAAAATACAATCCCTTTTTGCATCGAAAGCTAAAATAATCAGAGGAGCAAAGAGAAAGAGGATCGGAGCGGGCCAGAGTCGACCCGAGTTCAGTGTGCACTCATGCTGCAAATTTCATCAGTGGAGCCGGTATTGATTTGAAGCCTCTGAAACGGAGGACATGATAGGAGGGCCTAGGACGGCCATAGGAGCCAGACACTTCATTTGAGCTACTGGACACGGGTTAGCAAGACTGAGGACTGGAATATTCTGGTAGCATGAGACGTTCTTTAAGTGCCTAAATGGCTCTAGACATGGACAAATGGCTGTTGGATAAAACTTTGATTTGAGGCAAAACTTTTAAGTTGAACTTTTTCAAAAGTTTTTTGGCACTTGTGCATCTCATATATATTAAAGCACCTTCCAATGGATTCCTCTGTAGGAGAACAATGCTAACAGTTAGAAGTGCATTTCCTGAAATGACTACGCAGCTGTTGCTTCAATTCAGTTCAATTCAATTCAACTGTATTGTCATTATACCAATACAGGGTTGTACAGTATAACGAAACACGGCCAGGCTCCTTCTCCAGTGCAGTTGAAGAATGTGTATATATATATATATATATATATATATATATATATATATATATATATATATATATATATATATATATATATATATAGTGTAGTGCAAAGACAAATAGACAAAAACAATGTGTGTACAGTACAGTACAGTATGTGTACAGGACATGTGCAAAGAGTAAGCGCAGTATCAGTAAGTATGTGGTTTAAACAGTATGGATATATAAAGTGTACAGTGCAGGTGGGAAAATAGCAGCTTAATGTTCAGTAACAGCCAAATTGCTTTGTACAGATGTTCAGTATAGATAAATAAATATAGATAAATAAGAACAAAATAAAACCACAGCTGGTTGTTCAAGTATACAGGTTGAGTTAAAGTGCGGTGCAAACAGTCCTGAGAGGTAGTGGAACTAGAAATCAGTAGCAGTCTTTAGTGGTGTAGTCATGTTCATGTTCTGGCGCTGCTGGTGTGACAGCTCCAGGGTAAAAACTGTTCCTGAACCTGGTGGTTCTAGCTCGGATGTTCCGCTACCTCTTTCCAGAGGGCAGAGGTTGGAAGAGGGGATGGCTGGGGTGTGTGGGATCTAAAGATATTTTGACTGATCTGAGGATATTTTGACTAAACTTGCTTGTTGTGGCTGCTAAGGTGCTACTGAAAATAAATGTACTCTATAGGATGAACAAGAGATGAATAAATGACACATCTATATGTATATATATATATATATATATATATATCGTCGCTGTCCAAAGAAAAACAGGTATCTCCAAAATTACAACTTTACAGGAGAGGCCAAAAACCTTATTTAATTTGAATGGAAGTCAATGGAACCAGACGTTTTTCCAAGCAGCTTTGGGCCATTTCTGTTGGTCCATTCTTTATGAAATTTCCACACAGTGTAAACAGCAGCTCATGTGACCATATGAGACATAAAAGTAAGTACCAAAAATGGAGATACATGTTTTTCTTTGGACAGCGACGATATATGGGTATATGGGAGGGGGTTGCGGGTCAGTATAGCTGTGGAATAGAGTTTGAAGACCTGCCCTGAAAATCAAATCAAATCACTTTTACTGTCACGTCACAAGCGTGAAGGTGAGTGAAAAACTTCACTCGTAGTCCCTTACAGTACTCAAATCCAAAAAATATACATTAGACAATAAATATATACAATACTAAGCACTAAAATCTCTGTTTATTCTAATATACAGTTTTTGTACAACAGTAATATAAAGTTATGAATAAAAACTATGATATATTCAGATGTACACATTTCCATATAGCACTATGGTAAGGCTGAGGTAGATAAGAGATGCAGGGTATATACAGGACATAGAATATTTATATATCTATATCTGTATCTGTATCTGTATCTATCTAACGTGCACAGTGATGATTGATGACTGAGTGAGTACTTGCAGTTTGGTGGTTGTCGGGTAAATGAACCAATTGAGTTTAGCATAGGCTAAAAATGAATGGGACTCTATGGGAGAAAAGAGGGATGACAAAAAAAAAGACAAACAGACAAGAGCAGGTCTGACCAACACTGAATTCGTGCTTTGGGGTCTGCCCTGAGATAGTATATGGGAAATGGTGTCTGTTGGTTGACAAGAGAGACAGTAGATAGATGTGCAGGTTTTCAGCCCATTCATTCTTAATGGGAAATAAAATCGTGTGAAGTTTAATGAGGCTTTTCCATAAAACCATACAACGGATCAAAAGGCTGTATACAAGCAGACCATTCCTGATCAGACTAGACATTCCAGAGTTGGAATAGTGTCAAAATTTTGACAACTGTAACATTAGTTAGTGGACAAAAGAAGACGGAGAAGAAGAAGAAGAAAATCGGAAAACAATAGTGTTGCACAATCACTAAAAACACAGCTCCTAAAACAATTCTCGGCTTGGATGTCCAGTTTTAGGAAACAAGGGTTCTTCAGTCTTCATCTCATTCACCAAACTGGTTCTTTAAGGAACCATCCAATGAAATGTAATTCCATATTATATAAAGAACCAATTTGGCTTATATACCCAAAAGTTTTAAACCAAAAGTATTTGGTATAATAAACAAACTCTCTGTATTCCACTATGACAATGCAAGTACAGTTTTCCAGTCCTTGGCCCTTTAAAAGTAAGCCCAGAATTGTTAGCTGCTGAAACTGAGAAGGCTGGTCCATCTCAGTGAAACCCAGCTGTTAGAAGACTGGATATTCTGGATATGCGGCACGGTGTAATAGTGGAGTTAACATTACCTCTACATATACAGATCTCTTCTATTGAATATGGCAGCTCCCATTAAAAACACAAATCACGGAACGCCCCCGGAAACACCTGGAAAAGCTACAAGCATTCAAAATGAAGAAAACTGAGGCTGGAGCTGTTTGGTGTAGAAAATGACAGCGAGTGTTTCTTTGGTGGTCCATCTCAACGTAAGTCACTCTACACAGCGTAGCTGCCAAAAGCGGCCTATGGAGTTAGGGTAAGTGCTGAAATGAATGGTTGGCGAGTGGAGTGAATGACCAGACCTCACGAGATATTATGCCGTGGCACTCTCAGCCGACAATACACTCTCAACCTGCGAGGCACATGCTTTTTTTTTTGTCCTGCCGCTGCCGTCTCTCTCGCTAATGGTAAACATGTCCACCCAGTCAAAGTGCAGTTGGTTATTTGAAAGTGCAGCCAGATGAGAAGGTCCTCAATTCAAGCCATGAAGCTTGGGGCTACAACTCGCCCTCCAAAGAGCAACTTCAGAAAGAAGAGAGTGCTTTCTCCACGTTCAGAAATGACAAGCAACTACACCTAATGACACGCCTCCAGCTTTTAATGCCGTCTGTAAAGGACATTTTTACGTAACGCTATTATGCTAAGCTACATTGGCGATACGGCGATACCTCAATTGAATGTGAGGAGACTAATGGCACTGCAGTCTTTTGTGGCAAATATCGGGCCAGGTTTCCAGAACTTTGGCTGAAATGTCTTTCAACTTCAAGAGTAATTTGTCATGCACAATAATTTTATAGTGTATTTATATTGATTTTGATCATCTGCACGTTTGAATAAAGCCACGCACACATATTCAAACCCACATTCAACATAGTCCAACATCTAAATCCCTGGAACCTGATATCTACATTTTGAAGGCAATTACAGACTTCATAACCCAGCAATGGTTTAACTTACAGACCTGGTACATACATCATAACAATAAGCAGCACTTGCCCTTTCCAACTGCAGCAATGTTGTTTATGCACGGCAAACGATCAGTAAATAATCCAGTTTGGAAAAGGCAATAAAACCCACTACAGAGTTTTGAGACTTGGTGTCAAGATGCAATCGACCAGGTTGGACAGGCATAGGTAATCGGCTTTCCTTGATTTTGATTGATAGTTGCA
>JAMWET010004596.1:0-100000 GCA_024036415.1 Prochilodus magdalenae | reverse complement strand
ACCACAACCACAACAACAACAACAAAAACAATCACAACAACAGCAACAAATGTGTAGAATCTACCGTTCCAGGCCGTGAATGTGATGTCGGCACTTTTCCAACCTTTTCCAAGGAACCAAACTGTCAAGTGGACATGGCTTATGCTCATCTTTAAACGAGGCTGAAGTCGGCTTCATATTTGAAAGTCAGCTTCTTATCCAACGCTTGAGCCTAAAGACTTAATTTACTGTGTGTTGAGGTCCAGATGGAGAGCGAGTAGCTGGTGTATCTGATGTTAGCTACTAGCATGCTTCAAAAAGCTAACGTTAGCTTAGCTAACAAAGCAGCATGACAACTAAGCTCATTTACACAGAGGGCCGAGTAATAGGGTGTACATGGGTTTGTAAAACTGCATCCGGGCATATTTTCGTGGACACATACTTGCTATGCTGAATAAAAACATTGTATGGCATCTTTAATAATCTACACAGACAAGTCACATTATTATGATCTACTTTCAACTGCGGCAGCACCATCACGTAGCTTATGAAGGAAGTCATGTGTCGTGAGCTGGCTTGAAGGGTATATAAGGCTTGAGTATGAATCCATCCTTACAGATTACGTACACCCACACATGCTGATTGCGCTTGCAGGGGCGGATGGGATCTTCCAGCAAGACAATGCTACATCACACGGCTAGAAATGTCCAACACCGGGAGGAAGAGCATGACCAGGACTTCCTGGCACTACCCTTCATCCAAATTTCAACCCAATTGAGCATCTGTGGAAGCACCATGATTGTCGTGTTCGCTCTGTGGATCCTCCCACTCGCACCCTCCAGCACCACTGCAGTCAGCATGGCTCCAGATACCTGTGACAACCTACCAGGACCTTACTGAGTCACTCCCAGCCTATCAAGCTGCTGTCCATCATGCAAACGGTGGTTACTCTGGATATTAGCTGGTGGTCATAATAATGAGACTCGATTGTGTAGTTTAAAGTATGTGATCAAGATTAATGCTTATTTTGAATGGAAATAGACCACACCCCCTTTTTACAAACAGGTCAATAGCAGGGTGAGTGCAAATGCTACGACTAACCCCACAAGCTACCCCATTAAATACTGTTTGAACCAGATTTCCAACCTTAATACACACAAACATTTTATAATAACAGGTCGCGGGTATTAGGCTTAACATTGCAACCTGTATTATTTATGAAATATGAACATTAATGAAAATTAACAAGAAAAGCTAATTATAATTAATAACCAGGTAAGTTGGTTATGTGTTTGCCAGTAAGCATTAATTAATCCAATGCTATTGTAACTATTCAACAATTACTTACAGTCTTTAACAAACCATTACATACTGATTAACTTATTCATTTTATAAATTACAATATTCAAAAATCGTAACTCCGTCCAAAGTTATTATAACGAGTACAATTGGTGAAATAAACTGCGCTAATGATGGCAAATTTATCATATTGGAATTTAATATCAGAACAATAAAGCTGAAATAAATTGTGCAGAGTAAGACACAGAGGAGGCCATGATTTTATTAAACACTGTCAGAAAGGCACATATATACACCCGCACAAACAAAGGGGGAGATCACCACCATCCACAGGCCTCACCCCGATGCTACTGCACCCCCACAATCCACATAGCGCCCCTAACTAAGCCTCTTTCCTGTCACAGAATAACACAATAGATAGCACACACAACTTAAACTAACAAACAGTGACATTAAACAACACAAACAGCCCTTCCTCTAAAAGGTCCATGCCTCCCATGATCCTCTTGGTGTGGCTGTCAGCAAATACATCCACACACTTTCAGCTGAACGCCTTTTCTATTTTATGCGTGTGGAAATGATGCACACGTTTGAGTCCGGTCAGTGTATTGCTGCTGGTTAGTGTGACTGAGCTGATGCGGATTTGAAAATCTGTGTTGTGTGTTTGCCCTTGCGCTGCTGCTTGTGTACCTGTCCCTGCTGGGCCCAAGGCTGCTCCTGGGTGAGATAATGAGACGGCTAGCACCCATCTGCCCCCTAAACCCCAGAGACAGACTCGTCCGCCACGCAGGACTGACCCCTGACCCCGGATTAGGCCTGGACCATGTGGCATGCTGAGTGGGGGTTACAGAGGGCAGGGAGGGGGTAAAATCACGGATAACACCTTGAACCGAGAATGCAGTATCTCTACAGATATAAGAATAAACACACATTAACACACATACTTGTTTTTATAGCCTACCTGGATGTAGGGTCATAAAGTAATAAATGTATCCTATTTATATTATATATACAACTATCTATATGTAATAATAATAATATATATCTATATGCAATAATAATATTTATATTTCACTACATGTGTATGTATAATGATTATAATGGTAATAATGATTAACAAATTGTATGTTAAGCAGTTCTACTACGCACATACACACACACACACACACACACTATATATATATATATATATATATATATATATATATATATATATATATATATATATATATATATATATATATATATATATATATATATATATATATACAAACGAGCATATATCGACCATATAATGATTATTATCTACATATATATATATGTAGATAATAATCATTATATGGTCGATATATGCTCGTTTATACTCATAAATATAGGGTATATATAGTGACACGTTTGGGAATATATATAAAATATAAAATGGGCATATATGGGCATATATATGAAATATGAAATGTAGGTTATATATAGTGACACCCACACATATATATAAGCACAATTTTGTAATTATATATATATATAAAAAAAAAATTTTTTTTTTTACATTTTTACTATTTTTACTATGAAAATGATTTATTACTTTTGCATATGTAGTTTTTGCACATGCCTTGATTCCTCTAAACCCTCACAGATGCTCATCTGGGTCGTCAGCAATGGCCTGATGTCCTGATGGAAAGGGAATTCTCATAGCACTATAAAACCTTTAGTGATTAGTTACCGATTCATTTCCATATTGAATGATTAACACATGCAGTGTGCAAAACAACAGGGGCCTAGAAAGAGTCGTGCCATTTGTAGTCCAGCATGTTAAACTCCAGCTATTTTTATATTGCTGTATGTTCTATTATTAACTCTGTTTCTTTTTGATGCACTTAATTATGACTAGGTTTTGACCTACAGGCTGCAGGCTTACCACAACATGCAGTAGCAGCATATGCCCCAGTGCCTTGACTGTGGTAATTAGTGTTGTTGGTGTTGAGGGCACTGGAAACAGCTCTATGTTGTGCAGTAAGACCCGGCTGCACCTCAGCACTGGACGTCCTGCAGCTTTTTAGACAAAAGCGTGCATCCTGAACTCTGTCATGTGGAATCACTGAAAGCCCATCTGAGCTTCTCCTCGCATCTAGCAGCCCAGAGGCTTACTCCAAAAACCCACCAATCAGAGCACAGGCCTGCAGAAGACGGCTCCGCCCACTCTCAAACAACCCAACGACAGGCAGCAGGTCGGCGGCAAGGCGCATGCGTGAACCCACATACACCCGTGCACAATCATGCACAGTACATCCATGTGAACACACACACACGTGTCATGCTTTGCACGAGCAAACACACGTACGTATACAAATGGTAGGACTACAGAGGTGTCACCATGGTTTGGTCCATATAGGATTGTTCAGAATAGGATATCGGCACGTTCTGATTAAACTAGGATTCTGTTACTAAGCGACTCATGAAAACTCAAGCAATACTATGATTTGATTGTGATTCAGAACATTAAAGCTAAAAGTTCTACTACAGTTTGATTACAATTATGATTCTTCATAAACGATTCAATATTGTGTGAAAACTCACATGTTTGATTCTACAGTCATTGATTCAGTGTATCATGGATTGTGCAACATCATTACACTTTGACTCAGTTATGACTGATTATTTAGGCAATGCTTTAGTAGATTACACAATCTTAATTTCTACCACAATTCTAATAAGATTCTTTAGAAGTTATTGAGTACATCTTAATAAGTCTCAATTATGACCATCAATACATTTTGATTCTGCCTGTAGCAAGTAAATGCATCTTTAAATTTCATATGTCATATGGCACTTCAATTGTGATTTAATGCATCATTAATCAACCAACTAAATTTCTACTACAATTCTATAATGATTCTTTAGGAAATGATTCAGTGGATCACAACATGTAAAATTTCAGCACAAATATAAATCATTTCACAATCATCTTTAGAAAACAATTCCGTATATAATGAAACCACAAATTTCACAACAATTCCAATACTAAAAAGTAACTCAATGCATCATAATAGCATTACCACAGTTGATTCAGTAATGATTCTTTACATAGAGATTCAATGCAACATAAAGTTGAAAAATTTACCACCATTTTAATTTAAATTAAATTTAAAAATTTTAAAATTGTAAAATTTTAAATTTTTTAAATTTTTAAATTTTAATGTAAAGTAAGTCAGTGCATAACAAAACGCAATAGACCACCAGAATTAAATCACATTTTAGAAAGGGGTTTAGTAAATATGTAAGTCTGAGGTTCTGATACATTTTCTTAAAAAAGATTTTGGAAACAATTCAGTGAAGAATGTCATCACAAATTGACTCATTTTAATATTATTCAATGCATCATGAAATTTCAAATAATTTTACCTCAGTTTGATAACATATTCTCAGATTCAAAATGAATTCAATTACTTTAGAATTGAATCATTGCCTTTAGAAAATGATTCAGTGGATCATGAAATAAATAAAAACACAAAGTTTTAATTTAATTATGATTCTTCCTCAATATGCTTGATTATCATTCCTTGATGGGTGATTTAGCACCTCAGGAAATGTGAAATGTCATTAGATTGTGCTTCTATATTAATTTAGGAAATGATTCAATGTGTCACCAAATCTAAAAACAAATCACCACAATTCACCAACGATTCCTTAGGAAGCCATTTAAAGCCTCATAAAATCTTCTATATTTCCACAATTCTTTAGGAAATGATTAATGCATCACGAATAACACAATTTGATTCAATTATTCAAATTAATTTTCTATAGTGAAATCTGTAATATCTGCAGCTCATCATGAAATCTCAATATCAGTTACACACAAGCATTCACTGCACATCCATAGGAACACACACACCAGTGTGAGTGCACAAACACACAGCACACATTTAAACAGGCCGGTATGCACATGCACACACACGTGTCACAAACTGCACAAGCACACACACACACACACACACACTCACACGCACACACTCACAGACTTTAGATGACATGAGGGTGCACCAGTGAACACACACATGCCCATGCACGTGCACACACAACTCATCCACGTGAACATGTAAACCAGCGCACATGCACATCCCAGATTTAAACACACATATATATGTGCCATGCATTTACACAAGCACAGAGACACAAGCTGCAGATTTAAACAGACATACAGACGCGCACACACACACACACACACACACACACACACACACACACACATACACGCACACACACACACACACACACACACACCAAAGATTTCTTCACGAGAGGAATAATCAGGATTCAGCTTTACGGATTAGAACATGCTGATGCGCTGCTTTCCTTTACCTCCACCATCTCTGCCTTCGCATAAGAGCATAAGAGCTAGAGCAGCTGCCCGTTCATCCAGCTCCAGTCACGTCACCCGCACTGGCACAAACACTGAAGTAGTGCAAAATACAGAGTACCAGAGGTTTCAAGGCTCACAGAGTAGAATATAATTTGACTCATGTTATAAACCTTTAGTGAATAAATCAATGTATCTTGAAATAATAGATTTTAAAATTTAAATAATTTGAATAGATTGGATATCAGTTATGAAAAAAGCAGTTCAGTGCATCATGAAATCTAACATGTCATCAAAATTTGATTCTTAATAAATTCCTCAAAAACAGATCAGTACATTATGAAAAATCAAACATCACCACAATCCAACTGCAATTCCTCAGAAAGCCACAATTATGACAAGAAAATGATTCAGTTACATGTTATATATCACCATGATCTGATACTGATTCTTCAGGAAGCAGCTCAGCACAAAATGAAATCTCAAATATCACTGCAGCTCTATTACATTTAGCTGTGAATCTTAAAAAAATGATTCGGTTTCATGAAATCTTACATTTCTCTGTAACTCAATTAGGTTCTAATCTGACTTCTTAGGAAATGATTCGGTCAGGAAATCTCAAATTTCACTGCATCTCAATCAGGTGTAACTCTGATTCTTTAAGAAATGATTTTGTATAATGAAATCTTAAATTTCACTGCAGCTCAGTTATGTTTTACTTTAGTTCCTTCAGAAATTAATTGGTATCATGAAATTTCAAAATTAATTGCAATTCTTTATGAAATTATACTGTAATAAATTATATAGTGATCTCAAATTTCACCTCAATTAGGTTTCTTTAAAAAAGTGATTTACATTTAAGGCATTTAGCAGACGCTCTTATCCACAGCGACTTACAATCGTGTTCCGTCTGATAAAGTTTTCCAGCTGGCATAAGAAGGTTAGAGTCTAAAACTCACCATGAGCTCAGACGCTGCCCGAACAAGGGCGAGTGCTGATAGCTAAAGAGAAGTGATGGAGTGAATTACGAAATTTTACATTTTTGCACAATCCAATTAGATTCCCCTCTGATTCTTCAGAACTGTTTCAGTGTGGCATGACACTTCAGATATCACCAAGTTCCAATAACGATTTCGATGTGTTTACATTTCTTCAGGAAACAATTCAATGCATTATAAAATCTCAAATTACAAAGCGATACAAATACGATTACAGGCGATTCATGGCATCCAAAAAAGCCATTGACAAAAAAGTCAATGCATCAGGAAATCTAAAAATTCACTCATAGGAATTCAGAACATAATGAATTCTCAAATTTGATTTAATTTGAGATTAAATTTAATTATTGCAATACTCAGAACGGTTTTTAACACCACACTGAACGTGCAAATATACGCGCAAGTGCATTATTACCATGTTGTGCTTTTATATATATATGTATATATATATAAAAGCACAACATGGTAATAATGATTTACAAATTGTATGTTAAGCAGTTCTACCATGCACACACACACACACACACACACTCATTATATAGTCGATATATTGTCGTTTATACTCATAAATATAGGGCATATATAGTGACACACACACACACACACACACACACACACACACATATATATATATATATATATATATATATATATAAATAAGCACAACTTTGTAATTACATATATATGTATATATATATATATTTAAAATTAGTGGTCATGGTGATGACATATATCAAGTGAACATACATTACACAACAGTGAAATAATGGTGTGCTTTATTAGTGAAAATGATTTATTACTTTTGCATATGTAGTTTTTGCACATGCCTTGATTCCTCTAAACCCTCACAGATGCTCATCTGGGTCTTCAGCAATGGCCTGATGTCCTGATGGAAAGGGAATTCTCATAGCACTATAAAACCTTTAGTGATTAGTTACCGATTCATTTCCATATTGAATGATTAACACATGCAGTGTGCAAAACAACAGGGGCCTAGAAAGAGTCGTGCCATTTGTAGCCCATGTCTTCATTGAGGAAATCTAAAAATTCACTCATAGGAATTCAGAACATAATAAATTCTCAAATCTGATCATTTGAGATTAAATCTGATTACTGCAATATTGAGAACGGGTTTTAACACCACACTGAACGTGCAAATGTAGAGGAACAGAATGAGGTCTGGTTACCATTTGAATCTATTACGATTGATTTTGTCATTCCAAACTCAGTGCGCTCTGGGATCGATGCGTCACCACTCACTGATGCATCTTTACAGCCGTAGTATGTACATTATAAGTGTCCTTCTTTATGGGTCTGCAGTTGTTGAGAGGAAATGAACGTGTCCCTCTGTCACCAGCGCTGCGGTGAGCACAGGTGATAGGAGCTGAGAGAGCCGCAAACAAGACGAGATAGTCATCGACCCTGCAATGACAAACGACTCCGCAGATGCCCCACGTCAGCCTGAGCCAAGTGTTAACAATAGACAAAAACCACGCCGGCTTTATCTCCAACACATCCAGCACAAACCCCAGAGCCCACAGCCTATCTGGGTCAGCCGAGCGCTCTGTTATTTATTTATTTACTTTCCCCACACATTAGATAATACATCTGTTCCAGTTTCTCTTTAATACCTGGGACAATTATGCATTTGCATAAAATTAGCATTTCTACTTATTTGAATTCAATTCCACGGCCCTCAAAGTTGCAGTAGTATTTAAAGCAGAGAGTGTACTGTTACCAGAGTCCTGTAACTCCTGCTCTAAACTCTCAACAGTAAAGCTGCTACTATCGGTTCTCTGGAGAAAGCCATTGGAGAACCATGTTTGGCTTCCTACAGAACCTCTGAATGGAGGGCACTTTCAGCAAGCTATTTGTGTATATAAGATGTATGTGTGTGTGAGGGGCCATTTTAACTCCCACAATGGTTCTTTCACTTACATAAAGGTTCTAGAAGGAACCCTTAAACAGGTTTCTTTTCAGATCTTTAAAAGGGTCCTCACTTTCAATATCCGTTATCCAAAGTTGTCTCTTTTACGCTATTGCTCAAGGAAACCTTAATGGAAAGCTGTGTAGGCTCCATAAGCAGAGAATAAATTGAAAACTCATAAGGTTCTAAGGTTATAAAATTTAGAAGAATTATAAAACATATTTCACCAATTGGTGCCACACACAACCAGTTTAAATGACTCTTCAAAGAACAATACAAATAAAGCTCTCCATCATCTACACTTAAAAAAAAGATGGTTCTTCAAGAGTTCTTTGGTAACAGCAATGGTCGTGAATAGAACCATAAACACCTAAAGAACCGTCTACATGCTTGAATGGTTCTTTTATGGTGAGATGGTTATTCAGATTGGCACTGAATACATTGAACATGTTCTTTACAGGACATTCTATTGTTACAAGCCTGACATTGTAACAACAGCAGAACCTTTTCAGTGCTATATAAAACCCTTTTAATGGTTTCTGAGAGTTATTTAGTGAATACACTGGTTCTACATAGAACCATGATCACTCGAATGCTTAAATGGGTCTTTGCATGGTTCTTTAGATTGACAAGCTTGACATTGTAACAACAGCAGAACCTTTTCAGTGCTATATAAAACCTTTTACATGGTTTCTAAGAGTTCTTCAGTGAATACACTGGTTCTACATAGAACCGTGATCACTTAAATGGGTCTTTGTATGGTTCTTTAGATTGACAAGCTTGACATTGTAACAACAGCAGAACCTTTTCAGTGCTATATAAAACCTTTTACATGGTTTCTAAGAGTTCTTTAGTGAATACACTGGTTCTACATAGAACCATCATCACTCGAATGCTTAAATGGGTCTTTGTATGGTTCTTTAGATTGACAAGCTTGACATTGTAACAACAGGAGAACACTTTTTGCTATATTATAGATCCTTTTTGAATGTAGAACCATATGCAGCACATTCTTCAATACCTGAACCACCGTTTTACCATGCAAATAACCATTTAGGCATGCAAATGGCTCTTTGAATCTTCATGGTTCTACATAGAACCACTTTCTTTACTAAAGAACCCTGGAATAACTGGTTTTAAGAGTGTAGCGAACTATTCACTCATGGATTTAGGAATTAAGAAACGGTTCTTGTATGGGATCGCTTGAAGAAACCCTTCGTTCTAGGTATGTAGGACATACATAGCAGGTCGTTGACTAGAATAAAGGTTCCTCAGTGGTTCTTGGTTTGGTTATGTGGTTGTACACAAAAGCCTGAATGGATATGGAACCTTAACATTATGTTGAGGTTCTTCCAGCTTTAGAAGGGTTCTTCACCCTCATATTCTCTCACTGACATGAAATAATAACCCTCAGGTGAACAAAGCATGGTTCTACTTTGGCATTCCTCAGAGAACCCTTTGTGAGACCTTTATTTTTGGGAGTTTAGAACAAGAAGTGAAATCTATGGCAGGGTGTTAAATGAAAAACCTCATACACCCTGAAATATGGAGGTTCCTCAGTGGTTCCTGGCTTAAACACAAAGGTTCTTCGGTCTCATGTATCTGACTTACAACAGATGGTTCTTTAAAGATCCACACACACAAAAAAAATTTCGGGTTTCAAACGCGGTTCTTCTTTGGCAGTGCTCTGAAAAACCCTTTTTGGTTCCCTTTTTGTAGGCGTGTGCAAGAAGTAAAAATAATGATTCTAAAAGAAATAAAGAAATAAAGGAACAGGACAAAACAGATGCACATATGCAAACCACGATAAATCTAAAAGCTGCTCATTACAATATTTCATATATCATAGGGTGGCGTGCCAATTAGGCCTACAGAGTCAACACGGCTGCAGCGTCTGCAGAGTAATTAAACTGAAATATTAATGATGAAATGTCCACGCAGGCCTTCAGCCCGCGATCAATCTGTGCCTAATGAGTCATTCATCTCGATCCGTTGAGCGGCCCTCCCCTCGAAGCGTGTGCTCGGAGGCCAGCCGCTGCTAGAGGTCATTGATGAAGTTGGTGCAAATCAGCGGCCAAACAAAACCAATTTATCCTTAATAGCATTTTCTTCCCCGGGAAGTAAGAGGTGGGGAAGGCGATGTAAATGGCCCGCCGTGTAACACGCATGTGGGAGGGTGGCTGGTTGGGCTTTTCTAGCTTTATTTATTTATTTATTTATTTATTTATTTATTTATTTATTTATTTATTTATGGAAACGTGTATTTCTGAGGAGGACGTTTTATTTCGAGAACCGATGCTGTCCTCATTTGCAGCCTTGCAGTTCATTAACCTTTGGCTCATTTCTTAAGCAGACTCATCCAGATTGAGAAACATCATGCCTTCTTTTATGGCCCTGTTTTAGTCGTAGTTATAGCCAAGCTTCCTTGTGCTGTCTGAAATGAAAGAGCTGGAATTTTAATTCAACTTTTTTGTGATGTCAGAATATCCATTTACAGTCATATGCAAAGGTCTGGGTGCTCCTCATCACGTTTGTAAAATGTTCCTGATCTGTAAGTGATCCTTCTGCAGGAATCAATTATAATAATTCAAATATTATTGCATTTGTCTGCAATGCTTTATTTAAAATTATTATATAATAGCCTGGAAAAGGGAAAAGTATGTGTAGATCTATATCTACTGTACATCTATCTATCTATCTATCTATCTATCTATCTATCTATCTATCTATCTATCTGTCTGTCTGTCTGTCTGTCTGTCTGTCTGTCTATCTATCTATCTATCTATCTATTTATCCATCTATCTATCTATCTATCTATCTATCTATCTATCTATCTATCTATCTATCTATCTATCTATCTATCTATCTATCTATCTATCTATCTGTCTGTCTGTCTGTCTGTCTGTCTGTCTGTCTGTCTGTCTGTCTGTCTATCTGTCTGTCTATCTATCTATCTATCTATCTATCTATCTATCTATCTATCTATCTATCTATCTATCTATCTATCTATCTATCTATCTATCTATCTATCTATATACATACATGCATATATAGACCAAAGGCTGTTTTATATATATTTTAAGTATGTTAAGTTTATTATTAAGTGTGTGTGTGTGTGTGTCGAGAGAGAGAGAGAGAGAGAGAGAGAGAGAGAAAGAGAGAGAGAGAGAGAGATACATACACATTTTCCAGGGGTACCCAAACTTCTGCACACTGTTCATATGTTCAAAACTGTACATATATACTTCTGTTCAGTTTACAGCAATTATGTCCTGCCTGGACACGAGATGACCAATCAGAAAAGAGGGCGTTTACATATTGGGCACAGTAAGGCACAGTAACGTGAACAGTAAGGCCGGGCCTTACGTTATGTGTAAACCCTGTTAGAGTTCACATATGGACACTAAGCTGCTAAAACAGCCGGTGGTGAATCCACTGCTTCTGTGATGTCATAAAATCTAAAAAGGCTTTTGAATAGATTTACATTTCGATTTACAATTTAGCCCTGCATATTCCCACCGAGACAAAACCCACAGAGCACCCAATCAGAACACAGCTCATTTACATACGTCCGTCTTAAAGACACGGTACCATAAACCGTCTAACTAAAATGGGTATTTTATGCAATGCCACAGAAGACCCGTTTTAGTTTCGGCATAAAGAACATTTGCCCAATAATTTTTCTACCAATTAAAGGGGGTTCTTCCAGGGGCTCTTAGAGGCTTTTCTCTTATATGGGTAAAGGGTTGATCATTCTATCAAAATGCGGTTAAAGCTCTCTTTTAAAATATCTAAAATGAGATCCATCCAAAGAATCCTCCTGTAAAAGGTTCTTTAGGGAGCCAAAACTGGTTCACACAAAGAACCTCTTTGGGAACCTCTATTCTGAAGAGTATTGGAAGATGGTCATGTAGAAATGGTCCATGAAACCACATAAATGTGAAAGTGACCTCAGGAGAAGGACAAATGGCGGATTCGCCTATTAACGCTGAAAGAACCGCCACAGAACGTGAAGGTTTCTCCTCAAACACTACATCCAAGCCAAGACCCATTTAGGAGGCTTTATTTTTAAGAGTGTAGTGGGATGTCTGCTTTAACCCTGGTGTTGTATAACACGCTCCCTCTCTCCCTCATGGTCTGTGCGTACGGAGGATGGAGCTCCAGTGGGGGCTGCACCGCTCTGTTCTGTTTCTGCACTGGAGCTCACACTTGAACTGCCTGCTGACTCATTACACTCGCCACTGTGCGTTTGCATGGCGAAGCGTGCTCATTTGGAGCAGGCCGACTATTTTGAGACTTATTAGTCTTGACCCGGGCGAGCGAAGCCTGCTCTGTCCCATCAGTCCAATCAGAGCTTCTCCTGTCCAGGCCAATAATAGGATTTCCACCACTGCGGTGACTTAGCACTTAAAGAGCAAGGTGGGCTGCTTCTGTGGAGCGGGTAAGCCGAGTTTAAACCATTTACCCACTCACCAAAGCCGACGTGATGTTCTTGCGAAGTCGACAGGGGTGGATGATGGTGGGGGAGGGGGTTTGGAGGGGGATGGGGTTCCTTCGGACACGATTACTTAAGCACAACTGAGAGGAGCCATCTTCGCATATTTACTCACGCGAGCCGCGGCCGGTCGAGTTGGCAAACAGGGGTCCAAGCACGCCGCCTTTGTTTGAATATGCATTACCTCCCAAAGGGCAAACAAATTAATGAATATTCACACTCAATCTATAGCCCCAGGCTGCGCATGCATTATTCATGCGTTTGCTGTTGTGCTCCAGAACAGACATATCAAGTCTGTCATTAAAAATCACATGGTGCTGTGGAAAAAAAAAAAAAACATTAATCTATTTCATCTCCAGTCACTAAGTGCAAGCTATTCACTTTTCAGGGTTAAGACAACTGCTTGGTATTAAGTGGGTCCAGTCCTGGTTTTCTCCACTCTTCCCAGTTTCCCACACCTCAAAATTTCAGTCTTAGAAGCTGATTGCATTTCCTGCTTGGGATGCTAAGGTCTGGACTGGTCCATTGTAGAGGTCTACCAGGTCTTGTGTGATTTTTAGAAGTCCCACTTTTCTCTAAAGTACCCAGACTCTGAAATCACATCTGTTTAGCCACCATAATAAGATCAGCGATGATTAAAGTTTAGACAATAGCCTTTACTAACATTTCTTAAATAATGCCTACTACTAGTCTACTATCTTCAAGACCCCAGCAGTGTCTAACGCCTGTTGGAAAGTTTCCCATTTCTGCCACTAGCCATTCTACTGCAGGTGTGAAGAACCTTTTAAAGCTTTGAAGAACCTTTATGCGCTAAAAGCTTTTATATCAATAACAAACATTTCATAGACCCATATATCTTAAAGAACCATTGAGGAGCCTGAATTTTTAGGAATGTCCTTGGAGCAATGTTATAGGTAACCCTAACCTATGTTTGGTTCCCTCCCTCACTTCTGGTTCTTTAAGGAACTATTCCAATAAGGTTTGTGGTGGTGAAGAACCTTTATTAAGGTTTAAAGGTGAAACACTTTTTTACCGTTTCAAGGTGTTCTAACTCCAGGGTTAGTATTACGGAAACATCCAGTGTTTAGTGGGGAGGTTCAATAAGACCCCATTTCTAGACAACAGCTTTTATAGAATACCAGTTTCTAAAGCCATAATCTCACAAGATTATACAGAATCATATCATAAGAGTGTTACATGAGCATCTTAAATAGACAACATGTCTTAAATACTGTCTACTTCTATTTTACTACCCTCCAGGTGACTCCAGAGGTGTGCTAACGTCTGGTGCAATCTTCCAGTTCTACCATTAGCAGTTCTATCAAAAACAGGGAGTTTTTGTTTTTAGGCTTAGTAAGTATTATTGGTTGCTAGGTAACAGGCATAACAACCGATTATGTACCTTGATTAAAAATTTTAGGATATCCTAATTTCAGACAAGACCTTTTCAGATCTTAATGTAGGACTAGGGAAATTAAACTTATGCTAGTTTCAGTTTTGGGACCTCCTGTTTTCCTCCTTCTATGGGAAACCCCAGTCATCTCCCAAAAACGTTTCCTGACAAATGAATTGTACTTAATAGCTATATTAACTGCAAATTAAATAAACACTGACATGACAAAAATTAGGAGATAGCCGAATGTAAGTTGATTATGAAGTGAGGATGAACACTGGGCAGTGTGCTAATGGCAAGGCAACATAACTGATCAGAGGTCAAATGAGGAGTGGTAGTGGGTACCAGACAGCATTTTAGACTCCTCAATCCACACTGTCACACTGTGTACCAGGAATATGTCATAGCAAGCAATGCCCTCCACAGTGGACAGCACAGTGGCTGCCCATCTGGCAGAAATCATGTCCGCATTTAATGCAGGAAGCCCCACATGCGGGTCAGAGCAACGTTATTTATCTTCCATGGGATATGGAATCAGAAGACCCTCCAGAGTGCGTCTGTTATCCCCACAACACTGGATAAAGCACCTCACCTGGGCTAACTGGACACTTGCACAATTCACCACTTGTGGCATGGTCCACTGAGCCGTGGTACTAAATGTTTGGTAGGGTCCATGTATGGTGCAGACCCCAGGCAATCATGGCCCCAGTTATCAACAAGGCACCATTTTCATGGCACTGTTAGGGTCCACTGGCCTGCCTAAACACGTTATCTGGTGCCCCCAACATTTCACTGCTTGGCGACCATTTTGGCCCTTCATGGACTTCATCTACCCCCACAATGATGGGATAGTCCAGCAAGATAATGCACTGTGCCATTGGACCCTGGAGCATTCATAAGAGTTCTGATAAATGTTGTGGCCTACATGTTCACATGACATTAGCCCAATCAAGGCCTTGCCAGGAGCATGCTGGACAGTGCTCAGCCTTACTCACAAGACAACACCTCACAACTAATACAGGTGTGGGCATTCCCAAACCATCCCCTGAGGTAACACCACTACATAATCAATTTACAAACAGATATCCTACGACCTTGGGCATGTCAATGTTTACACATGTTCAGTATAAAACAGGCACAGATGTAGTTATTTATTTTTATTTTTTTACGACTTTCTCAAAGTGCTTGGTATGGAACAGCCCTCCTTGGGAAAGCTCAAAAAGACAACACATTTATGGCCATGACTTCAGTCGATACTTTACTTAAAGTTAGAAACAGAAAAAAGAAAAACGTAATGGAGAAGAAAAAACAACAACAGGAAGAATCGCTTGATAAAAGCAGCCATTTTGAAACATGGCTGACAGCCCATCTGTAGCTTTGAGGCTACTGAGTAGCCGAGCTGCGTCCCCCAAACACGCTATTAAATTCAGTCATTATTTCCTTCATTTCCTTCAGATCCAGAGGCATATCCGTTAAGGGAGTTGACGCCTTATTAGAGATGGAGGAAAGTAAGCTGTCACGGAGCCGTGCGGCGATGGGGCTGTTTTCAGCCGTTAGTAGGTGGCGACCAACAAGAGGACGCTCCGCACTAAAAGGTTTCTCCACGCGATGAGAGACAGTCCGGATGACAGTTTAAAAGCTTCCCTCTTCCTATAAAGATTGGTGCTACCTTCTTCCACACAATTGCACTAGCTAGTCAAATTGCATTAGTAATGCACTGGGTCTTTATGGTGCGAAACAATGGGGACTTAAATACGGTGCACTGCGCAGAAGTGTTTTGAAAGCACTCTGTCTCTTACCGATGGAGATTACGGTGTTGTGACATTTTCTCTCCCAACACAATCAAGTATACGGTCATCAGTGAATCGATATTGGGCTATCAGCTCTAGTCATTTGTGGAGCTCTAGCTTTCTGCAAGTTAAGAGCCATATGTCTACACTCAAAAAAAAAAAAGCCAAAAAGTTAAATGGAGCGATTTCATGGAACCGCATTTGGATCCTTAAAGAACTTTTCAATGGACGGTTCCTTGAAGAACTATTCCTTCAGCTGAGATTATGTGGTGTCTGAGAACCTCAAGGTCTAAGGTCTTAAGACGAAAAGCTTCTTTACCAGTTGAAGGCTTTTCTCAGTACTGGACATCCAGGTCAAGAGCCTCAGAGAAACCTTTATTTTTAAGTAGCCGCTCTTTAAAATGCCAGGAAGAGCTCCTTAGATCGAGCCACCTCTCTAAATGAGACGTAGGATGACCACTTTTCTTCAACTATGAAGATTATCGATGTGAGGAACCATTATGTGAAGAACCACCATGTGAAGAAAAGCTCCATTCAAGCCAAGAATCACTGAGGTTACTGGGTGGTTACTGTGGTTACTGGGAGTGCACTGTTATAAGTGTGAGGAACCTTTTAAAGTTTTGAAGAACCTCCATGTGATATATAGCTTCTGTATCAACTATAAGCAGCAGTAATAACCACATATCCAAGCTAGGAACCACTGAGGAACCCATATTTAGGAGTGCACTTAGAGTGATGCCATAGGAAAAAAACCACTTTCGGTTTCCTCAAGAACTTTAGAAACTGGGTTTCTTGAAGTAATGCTAGAGATGAACCTTTCAGTAGAAGGTTTTTTGAAGTGCTATTACTCTAGCTGAGATATGTGGTGGTAAAAAAACATTTTACACCATGCTGAAGAAGGACCACCTCTGTCAATGAGTGTAAAGAACATATGAAAACAATAAAATATATATAGAGGTGAAGAACTATCATATGAAGAACCCCCACCTAATGAAAAGCTACATTCAGGCCAAGAATCACAGAGGAACCTTTATTTTTAAGTATCCGCTCTTTAAAATGCCAGAAAGAGCTCCTTAGATCGAGCCACTTCTCTAAATAAGACCTAGGATGACCACTTTTCTTCAACTATGAAGAATATCAATGTAAAGAACCATTATGTGAAGAACCACCATGTGAAGAAAAGCTCCATTTAAGCCAAGAATCACTGAGGAACCACTGCGAGTGCACTGTTATAAGTGTGAAGAACCTTTTAAAGTTTTGGAGAACCTCCATGCGATAAATAGCTTCTGTATCAACTATAAGCAGCAGTAATAACCACATATCCAAGCTAGGAACCACTGAGGAACCCATATTTTAGGAGTGCACTTGGAGTGATGCCATAGGGAAAAAAAAACACGTTTGGTTCCCTCAAGAACTTAGACTTAGTCAAAAATTAGAAACTGGGTTTCTTGAAGTAATGCTAGAGAAGAACCTTTCAGTAGAAGGTTCCTTGAAGTGCTATTACTCTAGCTGAGATACGTGGTGGTAAAAAAAAACATTTCACACCATGCCACCTCTGTCAATGAGTGTAAAGAACATATTAAATATATTGAGGTGAAGAACTATCATATGAAGAACCCCCACCTAATGAGAGCTACATTCAGGCCAAGAATCACAGAGGAACCTTTATTTTTAAGAGTGTGCTACTGTACCAAGTTTGATGAAAAGCTTGGAAGAACCCATATACAACAAGAAGCTTCAATACAGATTAAAGACTATTCTTGGAACTACACAAACAAGCTGCTAACTACTCCAGAACCTGCATTCTGGTGCAGTTCTATGGAAGAACCACTTGTGGTTCCCTCAAGAATGTATTGAAAGAAAAGTCTTTGACCAACACTTTCTGTAAAGGAGTAATGCTTGTGTGAAGAACCTTTCTAAGCCTGGTACTGTACAAACAAGCTAGGAACTACTGAAGAACCTGCATTCTTGAAAATGAAGGAGCCAAAAAGGGTTTCATTGGTGCAATGTTATGGAAGAACCACTTGTGGTTCCCTCAAGAATGTTTCAATAGATGATTCTTCGGACCATTTTTGTGAATGAGTAATGCATGTGTGAAGAACCCTTTTAAGAACCCACAAACAATGAAAACCTCCAGTACTGAATAAAGGCTTATCTAGGAACTATACAACCAAGCTAGGAACCTCCAAGGGGCCTGCATACCTAAAAATGAAGGTGCCAAAATGGTTTCCTTGGAGCAATGCTATAGAAGAGTCACGTGCAGTTCCAATGGATGACTCATTGAAGAACCGTTTCTGTAAACAAGCAAGGTAAGTGTGAAGAACTTTTCAAGCATTAAAGAACCACAATGGAATAAAAGCTTCTGTATCATTTACAAGCCTTTCTCAGAACCATACATCCAAGCTAGGAGATGCTGGGGAACCAGCACGTGTGTACTGCTGTAGAAAAACCACTGTTGGTTCCCTCAGATCAAAAAAGGGTTGATGCTATAGAGGAACCAATGAACGGATGGTTCTTTGGAGAACCACTAATCTTGTATATCTCCACATAATGCAAAGGTACTACAGCAGTTCGTTTTTTGATGTTCCAGCCAGGAATCGTTGAGGAACCTTTATTTTTACCATCACTTCACCAGTTCTTAAAAATGCCGAGCTTTTCATGGGATTTTCATGTGTACAGCTGCGAACCAGGAGCAATAAATATACATCAAAACAGTCCCAGTGCTGAGCGAGTCTGGGCAACACTTTAATATTGATGATCCTGAAGCAGCATTGATATTCTGTTTGTTGAAGAGGGATCGCACTTGCAGCGGTCAGGCCTTCACCTTGCTCTAGAACGGAGGTCAGATAGGTCCACCTTGTATCCCGTCCTTCTTACGATGACCCAGCACGAGCGGCTCTCGGTGGACGCTTCACACAATTATCCAGCGAAACTTCTGAAAGTGCTTTATCTTCAAAAGAGGAATCATTAGACTTTTCAGAACAGTATGCTAATCAACAGCTATGCAACCGTCTTTGACCGCGTATGAATATTCAAAGGGTTCGTTCTTTAAAGCGGGAAATAATTAGAAGGACATTTGCATTTCATTATTTGCTTTCCCAAAAGCTTGCCCGACATATGATTCACCCCTTTGAATCAATGGAGCAATTGTGATCTTTGGATGGGTTTTGCATAACACTGCCAAAAGTATGTGGAGAACTGATATCTTTATAAGCTTGCTGGACATCCCATTCTGAAAACCATGGGTGTTTGTATGGAGTTGAGGATTTATGGCAGTCGGAACAGCCTCTACTTTTCTGTTAAGGCTTCTGACCAGATGGAGATTACGTGCAGGACTTAACATGGATTCAGTCACTTGTGAGATCAGGTGATGATGTTGGAGAAGGCCTGGCCTGCAGTAAACCTTCCAGTTTCAGAGCTCTCTGAAGGCCATGGGAGTTCCTCCACACCAAACCACTCAAACCATGTCTTGATGGACTTAGCTTCCTGCATAGTCCTGCTGGAACAGGAAAGAGCCCTCCTTAAACTGCGGCCACAAAGTTGGAGGCATATAATTGTCTGAAGGGTCATTAGACACGGTAGAATTACCATCACTCTTCAAGGAACTATGGAGCCCAAACCCTGAACAACAGCCCTGATCATCATCATCCCTACTCCACCAAACACATTTGGCACTATGCAGTCTGGTAGGTAGTGGAATCTTCATGGCGAAGCATGATTGGTCACTCCAGAGCACACATATCCACTGCTCCAGAGTCCAGTGATGGTGTGCTCACACCACTCCAGCTGATGCTTGGCAATGCACATAGGGATCTTGTGTGCAGCAACTCGGCCACACAGTTTAAGTGTTAATGCAACAGAGCGTTGGTGCGTGGACACTTGGTTTGCATGGCCTACAGCTTCATGGGTGAACTGTTCTTTCTCCAAGTTGCTGTCACTTCACAATAATAGCACCTACGGCTGACTAGGGCAGCTCTAGCACAGCAGTAATTTCATAAACTGGGGCTGTGGCAAAGGTGCCATCCTATGATAATGCTACGTATGCAATCACTGGGTTCTTTAGTATGAACCAGTCTGCTGCCAGCGTTTGTCTAGAAAAGTTGCATCGCTATGCGGTTGAATACACAGAGCAATGAGTGTGACTGAAACAGCTGAAAAACTAGGAGGCGTGTCCACATACTTTTGGCCATAGCCTATATACATTTTGACCAATGTTGATCAGTCAAAGGGGTCATGCACGTTTTTTTTTTGCGCGCACAGGGACACCGAGAAAACAAGCCTCCGTGATCGGCTAATTCTACTGCGGTTATGCGGCAGATCAAACAGCGAAAGAGAAAGAAACATAAATCCTTCCTGTCATAATAAGACACAGAGCTGACATTTCGTGACAAAACCCAAGAAAAGTTGGCCTTATCAGCTGCTTCTAATTAAAGGTCAGTACCTTTCACAGTTTAATGCCGCATTATTTGATTTCGAGGGGTTTCCAGCTTTGGTCTCTATTTAGATAGCACTAGGCCACTTGCGAGATAATGCGAGGTGATTAGCGGAGGTCCAGGAAAAGAAAAAAACCTGCTCTAATACAGTTTCCAGCTCATTTGCCTTTTTTTAAATGGAGCCATTCTGGGGGGGGACAGGCACTGATTTGGCGTGCAACCTCTAATCTGAAAGAACACAAGTACCTCGGGTAATTGCCGTCTGAAACATCTAGAGACGAAAACACTTGCTATTGACATTTGTTGACTTTTCGCCACCGGGAGCTGAGCTGGGGTGCGTGGCGCTGTATAAATACAGGGGATGTAGTCTTGTGCTCACGGGGGTGGGGTCATATTTCTCCCCGGGGATTGCAGAGTTTTGCGTAATTGTGGGTGTTTTACTCATCCGCAAAGCACCTGTACTTTACGTCCTACCCCGTCCCACAAAGGAGTTGTCAGGTGCTGCGGTACAAGCTGACAGCTAGATTACAACTTGTTTAGGACATGAAAACAGTTCCGAGTTCTAGGTAAATAAATCCTGACACTGCAAACTCTCCGCAGTGCAACAGAGTCTGCGGTGATGAAAGCTGACAAAATGCTTGCATGCATGCTGGTAAATGCGCATGCTGGATAAAGCCGAGAACATGGAGAAGGTTGAAAGTGTTAGTCCGGTGTTTTTCTAAGCGGTGTCTCTGTGCTTCTTCTGTAGCCTATGGTAGATAACAGGGGGCCATAAGTTCCCCTACTGTGCTCATAATGGAAGTCAATGGGCAGAAGATGAAGCACTTCTATCATGTATCAGTTTAGAAGTTAAACTGATATACGATGGCGAAACATTTCGAATGCAGAGTGGTCTAGTTGGAAAATATCGCCGTCATGTCGTCACTGTCCAAAGAAAAACATGCATCTTCAAAATGGCAACTTTCTCTTATTTAACTTTAATGTAAGTCAATGGAACCAGGCGTCTTCCCAAACAGTTCTGGGCCATTTCTGTTGGTGCATTCATCATGAGATTCTCACACAGTGTAAACAGCAGCTGATGTGTTCAAATGATGCATAAAAGTAAAAAAGTGGAGATGCATGTTTTTCATTGGACAGCGACGACATGGAATAACTAATAAGGGCACTTCTTTACAGTGGTGGTGATGGGAACCAGGGGTCACCACCATATAGCCATTTTATTATGGCTGTGCATCGCAAAGCACTTTTTCTTTTTCTCCCGTTCCATCGCCAACTAACTCGTCCCGCAGCTTTCGAGATATTGACTCTAGATTGTCCAGTGTGATACGCTGATGTGGGCTTGTATACAGCTTTTCAATCGGATGCACGGATTCCGAGTAGGATGAAATTTTTCCCCATAGAGAATGAATAGGATCGAAAAACGCCTACCCTTCTTCCGCTCAACCGAGAGACACCAAATGGGACACACTAGCTCGGGGCGCAGCCCTGAGCAGGAAAACAGTGTTTGATTGACCCGCACTCGTTCGTTTCTCCTTTTTGTTTCGCATCCCTCGTTCCTCCCATAGAGTCCCAGTCATTTATGAACACCTCTAAAGCCGGCTGTTTTGTTCAGCCTAGAGGTGCGAAACTTCACATACACACTAAGGGCAGGTCCCCAGGCACTAATCCACAGCCAGGTGCCCCATCTGGCACTAATCCCAGTCATTTATGAACCAAAGCCAGCTGTTTTGTTCGGCCTAGAGGTGCGAAACTTCACATACACACTAAGTACAGGTCCCCAGGCACTAATCCACAGCCATACTGACCTGCACTCCTCTATCTGTCGTTTATTCATCCCTCGTTCCTTCCATAGAGTCCCAGTCATTTATGAACCCCTCTAAAGCCAGCTGTTTTGTTCGGCCTAGAGGTGTGAAACTTCACATACACACTAAGGGGAGGTCCCCAGGCACTAATCCACAGCCATACTGACTCGCACTCCTCTATCTGTCGTTTATTCATCCCTCGTTCCTCCCATAGAGTCCCAGTCATTTATGAACCCCTCTAAAGCCGGCTGTTTTGTTCGGCCTAGAGGTGCGAAACTTCACATACACACTAAGGGCAGGTCCCCAGGCACTAATCCACAGCCATACTGACCTGCACTCCTCTATCTGTCGTTTATTCATCCCTCGATCCTCCCATAGAGTCCCAGTCATTCTCGACCCAAACCAAACCCGGCTGTTTCCTTCGCCCGAGAACCAGGAAATGTCACATACTCACTAAGGGGAGGTCACAAAAGATGAACATTCTTAGCGCCACATTTTGTTTTTTGGATGTTTCTGAGAGCTGAGATGAAGGAATGTTTTAGAGAACGTTCTCATACCTTAAGAAAGAACATTCAGGGAACCAAAAAAAAAACTTCTAAAACATTAATAGAACATTACGCTGCATTTCCTCAGAACGTTTTTAGGAACGAATCATTTCTGGCTGGGGTGTTTCCATAAAACCAGCTATTTCACAAGAAGCATTTGGTGAAATTATTATCCAGACACTACAGGTGCAGTAAATAGAGTCTAGTTGGAGTAAATGCTGGAGTATTGCTTTAAGGCGTGATATGGTAGAGCTCAGTAAGATTTGTTTTAGGATGTCCTGGAGCGAAAGGAGAGCAAGGCATGCACATGAAATTCACACACAGCATGCTTTCTGAGCATGTTAGCCAGCACCCATACAGAAATGATAACCATCAAGGGTATGTGATCATGCCATGTACCACTTACATATATACATACGAATATATGCTGGGCATGTTCAGCATGGTCCAAAAACCCACAGGAAAAGCAGGAAAAAAGGCTAAACAGTCTCTTGCTAAGAGAAAGTGCAAGATGAATGCGGCGCATTAGGAAGAAACGACGGAGAACAACAATATTTCAACACAATTATTTTAGCGAGACTGTTCCACTGATGTCGGCTTATGAAATAATTTTACGCTTGTCAGACGAAAAAAAAAAAAGCTAATATTTGCAACAAATCTCCACATGAGCTCGAGATGCACTTCATCCGTGTATCATTTTATTCCGATTTTTTTTTCTTTGTTTCAGATTAAAACAAGAGAGGAAAAAAGCAAACTACCACTCTATTACCGGTCCTCGTCTCATGTATAATAGGGGCTATTTCTAATTGTCAAAAACGAGCGGCTCTGAAATGAAAGCAATTGTCGAGTGCTTTGGCTGGTGCTCCTTCTCCCCCCCACTTCCTCATTTCCATAAAGGCGGTAGAGAGCGGCTGGGTGGTATGTGCTGTAGCGGGGAGGTGTGCGTGTGGAGAGAAGGCTGGGGAAGCGCTCCGTTTGGCCCATAAATCATTCATGCTCTTCCCTCCATGTCCACACAAAGAACTCTCTTACAGTGCTTTAGGTAGAGCTCAGCTGAAACAGAGCACGAGCACAAAAATACAGGGATAAAAATACAAAAAAAAGAAAAAAGGAAATCTGCATCTTGTTTTATTAACCCTAAAAATAAGACACATATGCATGTGATATATAGAATATAAACACAGACAAAATCACAATTCATTATATATATAACCTACCGAATATAAAATAATTATTAATGTGAGGGCTTTAACATTAAACTACTATTTCAGCAATATACATATCCCAGTATATGCACACAGATATAAGTGACACAAAGGAAGCAATGCTAGCCTGTTCTAGCTGAGCAGAGCGCAGTGCAGCACTGATCTGAGCGCAGCTTAGTACTGCCAATGCTGCATTAATAAATAGGTCAGAGAGCTTTTTAGCCTGCACGTGTTTTCAGGCCCGGCTTGGCAAATTGAACATAATTAAAGCCCAAGGCAAAGGTTGCACTTTCCTTCAAATAGCAGGACGTGTGGCTAACCGTCCCTTCCGCTGCCCCACAGCTTGTCCACCTCGAGAATTTCACTCCTATAGACCGTAATGACAACTGGAAATAGAAAACTAGAAATGCACACCGCAGCCATTGCAGGTCTGTTTTGTGGCAGTGTGCGAGTGCATGCCAGAGTTAAGAACAGTGGGTTTCGAGGGTGCCCTTGTGCAAGAGGGCAGCACCTGGACCGGCCGGGGTCAGTGCAGCTCCGCTGCTGCTTTTAGCCAGTAAAGATGCAATCCAGATTATACTTAGCAGGATAAAAGCTATCTCATTTGCACCAATGAACAAGTCCTGGGATAATCAGATGAGAAGCCAGCAAGAGGACTTTTTCCAGGCCCACCTGGCACTGGCCCCGTCTTAGGCAGGACCATGTGAGGCCACAGTGACAGACTGCAAAAGGATTTGAAGACGCAATCTGCATGCACGGATCCTTCTGTTAATCGTGGGTGATCTGACCAAGACGAGGCTGGAACTGAAATATAGACTAAATTTATACTGCAAATTATGTATAATCTACAGAAAAGAGTATAACATAGCTCTATATCTTAGAACAGTCTATAACATAGTGTTGTATATATATATATATATATATGGTCAATATATACATATATATATACAGCACTATGTTATACTCTTTTCTGTAGATTATGTACAATTATATATATATATATATTATAACATCTATATAAACAATGTATAAACAGTGTAATGCATATATATTTTTATATATATAACAGTAGTGTATGTATGTTTATATATATATATATATATATATATATATATATGCAACACTGTTATAGATTTAAATATATATATATATATTTAAATCTATAACAGTGTTGCATATATATATATATATATATATATATATATACACACACACACATACATACATACATACATAAATATATATATATATACAGCACTGTTATATACACATATAAAATATAATGATGTATTACTATGTTATGTTATATTATATATATGTTACATAATGTTATAATAACTGTATAATCATACTATGACATGATTAAATTACTATACTAAAAATACTACCACTATACTACATTATACAGTACACTGGAGTATTACACCCCCTGCTATGAACTATGCTCTGGCATGGATTCCACATGGTGCTGGAAACACACTTTTGAGATTCTTGTCCAGTTGACCGCATCATGTAACTCCTGCAGATTTCAGGAACACATTTGTGCTGCAAACCTGCAATTCTACCACATTCCAAAGGTGCTCTATTGGACCAGGAACGCCACTGAGGAACTCACTGCCATGTTCATGAAGCCAGTCTGAGACCATATTTGCTTTGTGTCATTGTGCACTGTAATGCTGGAAGTAGCCATCAGAAGATGGTTAACTAGTCATGAAGTGATGCACACGATCAGTAATACTCAAAAAGGTCGAGACATTTGAGCGATGATTTATCGGTATTAACAGCCCAACATGTGCCAAGAAAACATTCTCCACATCCTTACACCACCTCCACCAGTCTGGACTGCTGCCACAAGGCAGGAGGGGTCCATTGATTAATGCTGTTGGAACCAAATTCTGACCCTACCATCTGTGAGCTTCAGCAGAAATGAAGATTCATCAGACCAGGTCTGTATGTATATATGTATATGCCGTCCTCAGTCCATATCCATGCAGTCAGGCTAGCTGGAGATATTAAACTGCCCCATGGTGTGCCGTCTCTGTGAGATGAATGAAATAATATACACTCGTTGTGAAAGCACCCACAAAGAATCAGCCGACAGGAAAGAAACTCGGTGGGTAGGTTTGACATTATAAGACATATAAATGATTGAAGTGTCGCGTTCGGCTTCGCATAACATGCATGATGCAAGCAAGGATGAGCCTTATTGCTGTACCTGACTGACCCAACAGCCACGACTGCAGACATTCAGCAAGCAGTGATGTCCCCCATGAGTCATCCTGCTCCAGCACCATTGGCAGACGGCTGCTCGATGCAGGACTACATGCACACTGGCCGTTACAAAGACTACCCTTAACACCACGTCAACGTCGCCAAAGACCACAATGGTGTCGTGCCAGACTGTCGTGGAGTGACTCAGAATGGTAGCGGGTCTTCAGTGAGAAGTCCGGCTATTGTCTTGGTGGAGACGACCAACGAATATGTGTGTGGAGGCATCGTGGACGGTTTGTTGTCATGGGTTACAAGTCCTGAAGGCCCGGTGTCACTCCACCTCCAGCCCTACCAAAAAATCTGCGGGAACTGTGAGAATATTCAGGCTGCATGGGATGGATTATCGCAGGACACCATTAGGAACCTCCACAACATGCCATACTGAGAGACACTACTTCTGTGTGTGTAGCTCAATAAATATTGCTCATATCAGTCTACATTGATCATCACGTATTATTCCTGGTAACCTTTATCTTCCTTCCCAATAGCACTGCAATCTCACAACTACTTTTCTGACGATGAGTGCACGTGCTATTTTTTCAGCTATAAAACTCGAAAAATCCCGAATTCTACACACTTCCAAAAACCCTATAATGTCTCCCAGTCAAAAAACAGAGCACCACAACATAGCTCAGAAGAGAATACAATTATACCACTCAAATGGCTTGTGACATAGACGCACAAATTCAATTGCTGGTAAATGTTTTATAATGGTAAAAAAAGGCTGTGACATGTGCTTGTCCATTCGGATCCTAATGATCCAGAAAGAAAGCTAATTTTGTTTGAACTATTTGCGTGTCGATTGCACAAGAGATACTTTAATGCTTTAACGAGAGCGGGGCTTCTTTTGTTACATAAATATCTCCTTTGGCCCATCCGAAAATGAAAGAAGCGTCCTATCTTGGACACTTTTGCAATTATTGCACCCTGAGAAATTGAAACGGAGGTCATTAACAAATAAACTGCTTGAACTTATGAAGAAAGCAAGCTTTCTGCATCCAGCAAATGAACTACTTTTTCTGAAGAATGTCTTTTTAGGAAACTAGCACTCATTATACGCTGTTGGTCTAGGCTGTGGAAGAAACGAGCAGAATTATTCAGCATTATTAGCTCATGTGCATCCCAAGTGGGTTGTGTTGTCGGGCACCGCGCAGGAAGACTCTATAAGGAATATACAGGAAGCGTGAAGGCATTTCCAGCTGACCTTGTGCCGGACACCCACTAAGCCTCTGAAGGAGCGGAATGGGCACTGAGCAATTCCCTCGGTAGGATGGCCCCAGCTGGGCTAAATGCCTTTTCCTCAGCCTCGTAAAATTAATGGCACAAAATCACGACCTGGAGGCTTTGATCCTCCATAGGGGGCCTGAGGACTGATTAATATGCAGCATTATCAACTGTCTCTGTCAGCACGCGCTCGCACGCACACGATTACACACAGGACTCAACAGCTCCATCAAGTCTTCCTGGGATGCCCACTTATCAGTCTCAATTCATGCTTTGTTGGATGCTGATGTAAGTAATACGCAGACTTATTTAACCTCCGCTTTTCCTCGTCTTCCTGGGTCGCCTTCTTCACTCCGTGTCATTTCTACTCTACATCATCGCTTCCAAACAAGAGGGTCTCTAGATAACAGGAATGGAACCAATGCAAATACATTATTCAGAGTGAACAGAGGCTGCATTCAACAGAAACCAATGCAGATATGAACAGATGCTGCACTATTTGGGCGAAAATTGATTGATAATACTGTGGTGATATTAATGCACTTTTTAAAACTTCATTTATATTTAAAATTATAATACAAGTCTGCATAATTAAATGACTGGGAAGTAAAGAAAATCACTCAGGATGGTTGATATAATCTGATTCATTGAAGAAAAACCTGTCAACTGATTTTATTACAGAGGTGGTCATTAACTCATCGTCAGAAGAACAGTTGCACAGACAGTTGCATCCAGAAGGAATTCACTGACAGGAATGAAACTCACTGGATAGGTTTGACAAAGTGTGGGATTGCAGTGCTATTAGGAAGGAAGACAAAGGATACCAGGAACAATAAATGATGATCAATTTAGACTGATATGATCAATGTCTATTGAGCTACGCATACAGAAGTAGGGTCAGACATCTCAGCATGGAGGTTCCCAATGGTGTCCTGTGATAATCCATCCCCTGCAGCTTGAATATCCTCACACAGTTCCTGCGGATGTGGTAGAGGTAGAGTAACACCGGGTCTTCTAGACATATGAGGCATGATAGCAAACCGTTGATCTTGGCATTTTACATTACATTTACATTTACGGCATTTAGCTGACGCTCTTATCCAGAGCGACTTACAGGGTTAATCAGATTACAGGTAGGCCAATGCAGTGTTAGGAGTCTTGCCCAAGGACTCTTATTGGTGTAGCACAGCATAGTCACCCAGACTGGGATTCGAACCCCAGTCTCCCATGTGTGGTGGTGGCTACTTGGTGGGTAGTGGTGTTGAGCTGAGCTACACCGACCACTGATCAAAGTGCCTCCACACACGGATTCATTGGTCGTCTCCGCCAAGATGACAGCAGGACTCTGGAGATGACCCACTGCCGCTGCATGACAGTCTGGTGCAACACCATTGTAATCTTCGCCGATGTTGATGTAGTCTTAAGGGCAGTCGTCATAACAGTCTCTCTAGTCCTTTCCCATGCAGCCATCTGCCAATGATGCTGGCATTAACAGGATAGGCTCACTGAGGGCATCGCTGGTCACGGCATGTCTGCAGTCTTGGCTGTTGAGTCGGACAGGTACTGCGATTAGGCCCATCCTAGCGTATGTGCCCTGTTCAGCTGAGCGTGAATCATTAGCATGTCTCATGAAGTCAAATCTAATTCACCAACAGTCACTGAACTGTGCATGTTCTTTACAGAGCTAATACAATGTATTAGAAAATCAACAACACATCCTTTGAGCATGATGGCCCAAACAGGTGCACAGGACTTCAGGTGGTGCCCATCTACTATCATTTCATTGGCACATAGCTGCAATGCACCTGAAATATGAAAGCTGTTTCTTCTGCCATTATCAAATAGAAGATTCCACTCCAATGCTACGATATTCCAGCACTTACCACGCCCACCTCTAGTGTCCACCACACCCACTATGGCTGAATTCTATTTCAGGTGTTTTGAGCATTGAACAGATGCAGATAGTGCCATTATGTTCAATTAGATAAACACGTTAGCACAAGCAGTAACTGATAAAAGTCATTAGCACCTGCTGTAACACTAAGCACGTAAACTCCATTCAGCAGTCACCATCCCCAGCCTGCTTTCCATCATAGCTCTCTACGTATAGGGCTGTGTACGAAGGATATAGACAAGAAAAAGGGACAATGCTGAGGAGAAAATGGAAAGACTCGGAAAAAGCAGAGCGAGGTAGAAGGATAAAGCACGCGGTGGGAAAGAGAGAAGGAAGGAAACGAGGTGGAAAGAAAGACTGAGAGCAAAAGAGAGAAGCAAAGGAGAAGAAAAAAAAAAACACGAGTGAGGAGAGAAAGAGAGAGAGAGCCAGATGCCATCCGTCAGCCCTTCCCCCCACCCTACTGTTCACATACTGCATGTGTGGAGAGGCCATGATTGCGGCACGGAACGAGGTCTGTGTGTGCGCGCATTCACTGAAGGCATCTTCGGGATGAGCGTCAGGACATATTTCTGTCATCCGCCGCTCTCTAGCTACGCAGGCAAATAAAAACAGATAATCAGCATCTGCTGAGGGAAAGCAGCCTCATTACTTCTGCTTCATCTTCCACCCCGCCAGATACATCACACCCCTTTTCTCTACCATAGCCGTACATAGCATTCCATACAGCCAGTGCAGACCGGGTTAGGCATAAGCACAGTTTCAAGCTAGAAGAAAGAACAGGCCAATAACACCAGGCCGGATTTCAGTGACTGAGATGTAAACAAAGCCGTTCCAGGTGCCTGGTTGTGGATTTCTCAGTTCTAGAGAAATGTAAGGTCAGTAATGCTCATAGTGGAGTTGATGGGAACCGGACGTCTGGAAAGTCGCATGCCCTTTAAAATCTACACCAATCAGGTTTATTCGCCAACTATGTTGACACACACAGGGAATTTGGTTTTGTCAGTTTGTGAAGGTGTTATGAAATGGTTATGGATGCAGTGCCTGCACGCCCATGCCATTGTTTTAAGCTACTTCTGAAACAGGGTTTCACCTGACATGTATTTTTATGCAGCCCGTTCACAACGAAGGGCTGCACACTGGAGGTTATAGCACGAACAACTATTTGGCCATTATCACCATTACAGGTCCACTAGTCATTTTAGATAGTGACCGTTTCATAGCCATCTGCTTTTAAGCTAATGACCCTACTGCCATACAGAGATACATTCATAAATCAGCCGGAGCGGCATTAAGCACTTGCAGAATAACGTAAATAATGCAGAAATGCAATGATTCACTGCTGCCATGCAAAAGGACCAACAATTTGCAAATTGGTGCACCGGCTACAGCAACAACGAGAGAGAACGTAGTGCCAAAAATGCACCACTGTAACACACATGACTGTTCTATGATAAAAGGGCTGCAAAGACGCAGCATAAATTAGCCGGGAATATCATGTAGGGGGGAGCGGCATGTTATCTAGGTCATCCCACGATGGGTTAGTGAGTTCATACACACACACACACACAGAGGCTCCCTTCACATACCCCACTCCAGGCTCCCCCACCTCCTTCTGCACTGCATGCACACACACACACATGCTCCCGTTACATACAGACGTTTATACAGGCACTTATACACATACCCTCATACACGCTCGCTGTGCACTTGCATAATCATGAAAATCAGCTGCTAATGCTAAAACAGAGATCATCACCGGGCACCTTCGTTTGCCCAAACGAACCAGGGGCACAGACAGACAAACACAAAACACAACACAGTCCTCTGTGCTAATGCCTACCGTATAGGAATCATGTTGGGCACGGTTAAGGAGAGGCTGCATGTAGGCCTGAGTGCTCTTATTTGGGTAACTGTGTGGAAAATAACCACAGCTAGCGGTTAAACCAGGTTAACATGAGCAGTGGGGGTATTTTATCCATTTGGTTCCCAACACTGTGGCAGGCATGAAAGCCAATACAGCAGTAGCATGGGAGTTGTGGTGTAATATTTTTCAAATAACATAACATCAAATGCATGGTTTGGGAACGATGAAGCTTGCGGCATCTTTAATCTGGCCATAAATTGTGCATGCGTCTAGTTAAAACTTCACAGGAGCTTTACCGAACCTTACCGACATGAGGCTTTACGTGCTACTGTCCTCTCCATAACCATTTCACCTGAGGCTGTCTGAAACGGCTGAGGTACAAGACCAGCTGAGGTTTTTTATTCATGAATTCATAGCGCCGTGTTTTTTCTGATGTTTGTCTCTGACGCTGTGATTGAAGATGGCGTTGATACGGCCACAGTATTCTGGGTTGGCGAAGGGGATGCCAATGCCTATGACCGACACCGACATCACAAAGCAAATAGGCAGACCTTAACAGCACGCTGGCGGTGTGGGATGACCAGGAGTGGTAAAAATACGCATGGTAAAATCTGTTACAGCAATATTTGCATGGGAAAACAGGAGACCCAAACCAGACTGTCTGAGCCACGCTTCTTCGCTCATCTACTGCACTTAAAGTCAGAGTTAATGCCAGTCTAGTTTGCTATTGGAGGAGTGGAAGGACCACTGGACTCTTAGCATAATGATAGCCTTTCGGGTTCAGAACTGCAACCCGTTAGCCAGGCTGTGGTGCGCCTCCACTGGTCACCTGCATCCCTTAGTAGAGGAGTCTTGGAGGCCATTGCTTAAACACATTTAGACTGATATGGGCAATATTTACTGAGCTACACATACAGAAGTAGTGTCTCTCAGTATGGCACTGGGCTGCCATGTTTGCTAACTCAACATAAGATAATCCTTTATTGATCCCACAGTGGGGAAATTTACAATGTTACAGCAGCACAGAGGAAAGAGCAGAAGTGTCAGGAAATATACAAATAATAAATAAGATCTATATACAAAAAATATAAATAGTAGAAATAGAAATAGATTCCTGAGTTTTATTGCACATAGTAGAAATGGACTAGTGTAGAAATAGACTAGTGTAGAAATAGGCTACTGTAGAAATAGACTAGTATAGAAATAGACTAGTGTAGAAATAGGCTACTGTAGAAATAGACTAGTGTAGAAATAGGCTACTGTAGAAATAGACTAGTGTAGAAATAGACTAGTGTAGAAATAGACTACTGTAGAAATAGGCTACTGTAGAAATAGACTAGTGTAGAAATAGGCTACTGTAGAAATAGGCTACTGTAGAAATAGACTAGTGTAGAAATAGGCTACTGTAGAAATAGGCTACTGTAGAAATAGACTAGTGTAGGAATAGGCTACTGTAGAAATAGACTAGTGTAGAAATAGACTACTGTAGAAATAGACTAGTGTAGAAATAGACTACTGTAGAAATAGGCTACTGTAGAAATAGACTAGTGTAGAAATAGACTAGTGTAGAAATAGGCTACTGTAGAAATAGACTACTGTAGAAATAGACTAGTGTAGAAATAGACTAGTGTAGGAATAGACTAGTGTAGAAATAGACTAGTGTAGAAATAGACTACTGTAGAAATAGGCTACTGTAGAAATAGACTAGTGTAGAAATAGGCTACTGTAGAAATAGGCTACTGTAGAAATAGGCTACTGTAGAAATAGACTAGTGTAGAAATAGGCTACTGTAGAAATAGGCTACTGTAAAAATAGACTACTGTAGAAATAGACTAGTGTAGGAATAGGCTACTGTAGAAATAGACTAGTGTAGAAATAGACTAGTGTAGAAATAGGCTACTGTAGAAATAGACTAGTGTAGAAATAGACTAGTGTAGAAATAGACTACTGTAGAAATAGGCTACTGTAGAAATAGACTAGTGTAGAAATAGACTAGTGTAGAAATAGACTACTGTAGAAATAGGCTACTGTAGAAATAGACTAGTGTAGAAATAGGCTACTGTAGAAATAGACTAGTGTAGAAATAGGCTACTGTAGAAATAGACTAGTGTAGGAATAGACTAGTGTAGAAATAGACTAGTGTAGAAATAGGCTACTGTAGAAATAGACTAGTGTAGAAATAGACTAGTGTAGAAATAGACTAGTGTAGAAATAGGCTACTGTAGAAATAGACTACTGTAGAAATAGACTAGTGTAGAAATAGGCTACTGTAGAAATAGGCTACTGTAGAAATAGACTAGTGTAGAAATAGGCTACTGTAGAAATAGGCTACTGTAAAAATAGACTACTGTAGAAATAGACTAGTGTAGGAATAGGCTACTGTAGAAATAGACTAGTGTAGAAATAGACTAGTGTAGAAATAGGCTACTGTAGAAATAGACTAGTGTAGAAATAGACTAGTGTAGAAATAGACTAGTGTAGAAATAGACTACTGTAGAAATAGGCTACTGTAGAAATAGACTAGTGTAGAAATAGGCTACTGTAGAAATAGACTAGTGTAGAAATAGGCTACTGTAGAAATAGGCTACTGTAGAAATAGGCTACTGTAGAAATAGACTAGTGTAGGAATAGACTAGTGTAGAAATAGACTAGTGTAGAAATAGGCTACTGTAGAAATAGACTAGTGTAGAAATAGACTAGTGTAGAAATAGACTAGTGTAGAAATAGGCTACTGTAGAAATAGACTAGTGTAGAAATAGGCTACTGTAGAAATAGACTAGTGTAGAAATAGACTAGTGTAGAAATAGGCTACTGTAGAAATAGGCTACTGTAGAAATAGACTAGTGTAGAAATAGGCTACTGTAGAAATAGACTAGTGTAGGAATAGACTAGTGTAGAAGTGGACTAGTGTAGAGTTAGGCTAGTGTAGGAATAGACTAGTGTAGAGTTAGGCTAGTGTAGAAATAGACTAGTGTAGGAATAGACTAGTGTAGGAATAGACTAGTGTAGAGTTAGGCTAGTGTAGAAATAGACTAGTGTAGAGTTAGACTAGTGTAGAAATAGACTAGTGTAGAATAGACTAGTGTAGAAGTGGACTAGTGTAGAAATAGACTAGTGTAGAATAGACTAGTGTAGAGTTAGGCTAGTGTAGAAATAGACTAGTGTAGAGTTAGACTAGTGTAGAAATAGACTAGTGTAGAGTTAGACTACTGTAGAAATAGACTAGTGTAGAGTTAGACTACTGTAGAAATAGACTAGTGTAGAGTTAGACTACTGTAGAAATAGACTAGTGTAGAGTTAGACTACTGTAGAAATAGACTAGTGTAGAGTTAGACTACTGTAGAAGTAGACTACTGAGGGGAGCGGCTGTTATACAGTCTGACAGCGGGCGGAAGGAAGGATCTGCGGTATCTCTCCTTCACACACCGAGTGTGCAGCAGCCGGGCACTGAAGGAGCTGCCTAGTGCTTCCATAGAGTGGTACATGGGGTGGGACAGGTTCTTCTGCATGTGTTTGAACTTAGTCCTCATTCTCCTGTCCCCCACCACCTCCACTGGGTCAAGAGGACACCCCAGGACAGAGCTGGACTTCTTCATGATTCTGTTCAGTCTCTTCCTGTCAGTGGTGGAGATGCTGCTGCCCCAGCAGACCACTCCAGAAAAGATGGCTGATGCCACCACAGCATCGGATACCAGACGTCTCAGCATGAAGAGATTCCTAATGGTGTCCTGTGATAATCCAGCCTGTGCATGAACGTCCTCACACAGTTCCTGTAGATTTTGCAGTAGAGTTCTGAAACTTAAATTACTCGCTCATGATGTCAAACCTACTCACCAGGTTTCATTCCTGACTCCTTCTTGGTGCAGAATTTTTTGATGACGGGTATACAATCAAGCAAGTACATGCCATTTGTTTTATTTGCCAGAACATTCAGCGTTTACAAAAATACAATACATTAACAATGTAGTTTATTAAATATCAGGTATATGGATCAGGTAGCGGAAAGGAAAAGTGGCTTTTTGTACAGGAATGTTATCAGCACTGAGCATGTTTACCTTGTGCTGCTGCAGCTCCAGATCAAGATCATCCATGTTAGATACAATAAATGTGGTATCTGTGCAGGAAATCACTTCTGCACTTGTGTATATGCAAACAAACAGTCCCAGAAGCTGCTAATGCAAATTCTGTATTGGGAATACGAGCGCCCATACTGCCAACAGAGAAAGCTTGCAATTCAATATTATTGCATCAAATCAATGCCCTGCTCGTGCAGAGATGGATTTTGGCGAGTTTGATTTCAGCATCTACACACACTCACGCTTACACAGTGGTAAATATCTATCCCGTTCTCATTACCGTAAGCTGCTAATGCTGACGCTGTACAGAGAATATAAATCAATGCAGTGCAGGAACAGAGCGAGCTTACAGTACAACCCCGCTGCATCAAATCAAGCGTTTGCTCTTTTGGGATATTTTGCAGGTTTGATTTTCGGCCCGGCGGCAGGGACAGTGGCCCGCAGAAGTCCAGTCGATAATATTGCTTGGTTTTCTGCCCGTCGAGTGTGACCTCTGCCTGTTGGCGCACAATGTCATCCACCGTCTGCCTACTGTTTTTTTTCCTCCCGTCTCTCTCTCTGTCTCTTTTCTCCGCTTTCTCCCTCTTTCCCTTGGCAGCAGACATGCAGCACGCATGCCAAGGCCAGGGGCGGCTAGGCGGCTGCGGTGATGGACAGATGGAGAGGGAGCGCTCAACAAGTGTGAAGTGCAGAGGAAGTTAGCCAGTGCAAATCCACAACGCTGCAGAGAGAGAGAGAGAGAGAGAGAGAGAGAGAGAGAGAGAGAGAGAGAGAGAGAGAGAGAGAGAGAGAGAGAGAGAGAGAGAGAGAGAGAGAAAGAGAGAGAGAGAGAGACAATATACAGACTAAGATGAGTAAGGTTAGACAGGGAAAGAGGCAGTTTAAGAAAGAGTCACAGATAAAGACAGGTGGAGAAAAAGTGACAGGAGAGAGAGAGAGCAGGAAAGACAGAGAAAAGATGGGGAGAGATAAAGACAGAAAGATAAATAGAGAGAAAGACAGACAAAGAAAGCAATGACAGATAGACAGACAGACAGACAGAGAGAGAGAGAGAGAGAGAGAGAGAGAGAGAGAGAGAGAGAGAGAGAAGGGCAAGAAAGACAAAGACAGGAAGAAGAGACATTGGAGAGAGAAACAAGAAACTGAGCAATAAACAGAGAAAAAGAGAAAGAAAGAAATAGAATGAGAGTAAAGAAAATTATGAGAGAGGAACAGAATTAAGAAAAAGAGAGAAAGAAGAAACAACAGAAAGAGTCAGAGAGAGACAGCATGAGTGAGGGAGAGAGAGACAGAGAAAAGGGAGAAAGGAAGGTAAAAGGAAAGAAAGAAAGAGAGGGATAAAGAGAAAAAGAAGACCAAAAAGATGGGAAGAGAGAGTGCAAGAGAGACACAGAGAGGTAAACAGAGAAAGGAAGATCAACAAGAAAAGACAGCAGGTAAGAGAGAGAGCGGGAGAGACAGAGAGAGGTAAAAAGACGACAGAAGGAGAAGAGAGAGAGAGGGAGAGACACAAAGAGAAAGAGAGAGGGAGTGGAGGAGCATGTACTTGTACAGATGGCAGAGTGGCCCCCAGGGGTCTGCTGTCACTGCACTCCAGGGCTGAAGAAAAACAGTTTGCTGTTGGGCTCTGGGGTCCAGCGGGCCTCACTGCGGCTCTGCAGCTGCACCGCTCCGCCCCGGCTGCTGAGGGGACGGACACACACTGCATTAATATCCCGCTCTAACTCTAACTAAGAGAAATGGCCTCGTATTTTTAGCCACCTCCAGCAGATACTGATAATTCACCAGGCAGGCTGTTCATTTACTGCTGAAAACATGGCTGTGAGAAAGCCATGCGCTGACTGCATTCCAACGTGTCCCTCACTTCCACATGAAGTAACTACATCACACCAGGACAATTCTGACTCCCAGTGATTTGCCTTCCACAGTGGTCGTGTTAATGCAACACACCTTATTCAGGTGGACGTGATGTACATGTCTGAATGAAGTCAATTCGGTACAGTGCAGGAATGCTGAGTAAACAGATACTAACCCCTTTATTAATATTAACCCCAGTGAATAAATCATACGTTTTAGAGAATTAGTCTTAATGTTAAACAGTAGGTTTAGATTTCAGAAGGTCAAAACTGCCTGATACACTAGATTTAATACATCGTCTCTTTGTAATGAATAGCTACACAAATAGCTGCACCCAGAAGGAATCAAAGCCGAATGAAACTTGGTGGGTGGGTGGGTTTTGACATCATGAGACATTCAAATGATTCAAGTTTCACGCTCGGCTGCTCATGTGACGTGAGCAAGGACAGGCCTTATCACTGTACCTGACCAACCCATCAGCCACAATTGCAGACATGCAGTGAGCAGTGATGTCCTCCATGAGTCATCTGGCTAGTGCCAGCAACAATGGCAGACGGCTGCACAACGCAGGTCTACATGCACACAGACCGTTACAACCACTGTCCTTAACACCAAGTCAACACCCCCAAAGACTGTAATGGTGTGGTGCCAGACTGTCATGGAGTGACTCAGAATGGCAGCGGGTCATCTTCAGTGACGAGGCACCATGGTCAGCGCCAAGTCATGTTTCACTCCACCTCCACACCTACCGCAAAACCAGAAGTAAGAGTGTGAGAATATTGAAGCTGCATGGGATGGATTATCACAGGACACCATTCGTAACCTCTACAACTCCAGGGTGAGACGTCTAGCAGGTTGTGTAGGCAAACACGGGGACCCCACGCCATACTGAGAGACCCTACTTCTGTATGTGTAGCTTAATACATATTGCCCATATCAGTCAATTGCATTGCAATCCCACACCTCCCTCATGGGTGCAACTCCTCTTTTGATGATGAGTGATTTTTTAAGGTCCCAGAAAGCATTAGGTCTTCTCATTGGCAAGTACTTTGAAACTAATACAGAAATGGACTGGGAAATGTTGAAGTTTAGGAGGTTAGTCAATAAAAGGAGTGTTTTCTGTCCGTGCTGACCCTTAATTTCAGCCCAACAAAGTATATATGCACAGTAAAATGAGCCAGAACACATTTGCCACAGATAAAGGGCTTTCCTGAACCGAGCCTTATTGGTAGCAGGTTGTGATGGCAGGTTGATTTATGCCTTGTCTTTGTCAGAGATTGTAATCTCTGCACTACAGCGGGGAAGCTGTAGGCTCTGAATCACTTCGAATCTGGGCACTAACACGATAACGCAGAGCGGCCGCACTTAGCAGACTCCTAAAAGTGACCAGCATAATGCCAAAGTCTGCAAAGGTCTATTACAGGAAATTAGAAGAACTAGCTTCACCGAGAGGCCATCATTCACTTTTATTGAGTAGGAGCAATGGCCCCCGGTGTATTGTGTGTACCTGTCAATAAAATGCGATTCAATGAAGACTGCTATTCTGACAAACAGCCAGGTATGAACTCCTCCAGAGGTCCTGCTCTTCAGCCCTTCTGGTCCTGCTGGGACGAAGGAGCAGACTTTTCTCCTCCATCTTGCCCTTGGAAACAATGCAAAGACGATGTCAGGGGCCTGTTTATGTACATAGCAGAAATGCTGGTTAATATAATAATAATATATAAGTAGAACCAAATATGGCATAAAACTCTTCCACCACAGCATCAGTGCTTTTGATTAACTGGCATGCAGCACGGATCACACAAACGCGACCAGGGCTGGTACCGTGGTACCGTGAAAGGTGAAGCTCATTCTAGGTGACTAAGACTGGTGGGGGGGCACAACAATTCCAGTGGAATGTATGAATAATGGTAATGCTGTCTGTGCAGCAGATAAAACAAAAACAACATGATGCTCAGACAATAACAAACCCAGAAATTATGTTTTATTCATGAGAGTAGTTTAAACTTTCCAAAAACTGGTTCGGCCCATGGTTTAACAGATGAGAGGACCTGAACAGCAGGAGTGTGGAACAGGAAAAACATATTGGGCAAAAAGGAAAATATAAAAGTTGGACTCATCTGAAGTGGACTGATGCACAGTGGAAAGTGTATTGTGGCCTGACAGAGTCAACTTGCAGCGTCTATCAGGATATGGGGGTGTATTAGTAACCTGCACATCTATGAATTTACACCAAACACTTCTCTTGGTTGTCCTTTGTGAAATAGCATTTTTCAACTAAATCCTTATATACCAGACCTAGTCATTCATTAAAGGCTAAAATCTGTTTGAGAAGATAACTGAAGAAGAAACTGGCTAGATCTTGTATGCAAGGCAATAATCTGGGTGGTCGAGGAATAAACCAGCAGTGGTAAATAGTCAGCGGGGTGGTGTCCTTAGCAGACCAATATATGTTTGCTATCTGGACTTTTTCAGAGACATCAATTCTTATTTCAACATGACAACACCAAGAAACATTCAGCACTTCTTACAACAGCATTACTGTATAGCCAGACAGTGAAGGCGCTAGATTGGCTGGGGGTCTTTTGTGGTATGGAGGGTGTTTTAGCCAGTAACCTGCACATCTGTGAAGGCATTATATATATTATATATATAACATTACACATTACATAAACATAATGTCAAATTTATTTATTTATTTTTGCACGTTACAGAAAAGTACATTCATCAAGCTGTTTTAGTGCAGGTAAACACACTGAACACAAATAAACTATAAACATTTGGATCTAATGATCTATGTAAGCAGCCTAAACTAATGTTATACATTTGGTGTAGGTTTATTAAGTTAATTCGCTATGCAGGCTTCTGATAATATTAGCTAACCTAGATATGTGGGGAAGCAGGTATGAGCAGTGTAGTCTAGCTTAGCCTTTTGTTTTTGTTAATTTCTCATAAACAAGAAAGAGTATAATTAATGAAAAGATAATACCATTCATTGCTTTATCTAAACCATTGCAAATAATATAAAAACATCACATAGCTAACTAGCTTGGTGGCTGGAGCTAACGCTAGCTAGCTATGTGTTGGTATGAAGCAGGCATAAACGCTGTAAGCTAAACCAGAATTTTATTTGTGCTTTTGCTAGTGTCTCAGTGTAACAAGAAAACATGTTTTGATTAATATAAAACATGAATCATTAGAAAATATATAAAATAAGATCACATAGCTAGCTAGCTTGCTGGATTAACATCATAGCTAGGTTTTAGCACAGAGCAGGCAACAACATAGCATAATATTTTATTTATATGTGCCTTTGCTAGTTACTCAATGAAACAAAATAAAATGTGTTATTAATAAAAAGACAATGGCATTTCAGCTGAAACATTGGTGTATATGAGATAATAAAACATCACGTCACATTACATAGCCTGGGGCTAACGCCATTTGGCTCTGTTTTGACACGGAGCAGACACAAACGATGTGGCCTAATACTTTCTCTGTGCTTTTGCTAGTTTCCCAGATAAGTAAGAAACTCCGTCAGTAAAAAAAAAGAGAAGAAAATGGCATTTATTGTTTTTGTTGAAAGGATATAAACATTGCATTGCTAGCTAACTAGCTTAGTGCCTGAAGCTAGCTACGATTTGATGTTAGCTAGCTATGATTTGATACGGAGCAGTCACTAACAATGTAGCCTAATGTGTGCTTTTGCTAGCTTTTGCTAACAATGTAGCCTAATGTGTGCTTTTGCTAGTTTCCAAGATAAGCAAGAAAGTCCGTCATTAATAAAAAAATAGCATTTACTGTTTTTATTAAAATGAGAAAAACATTACAAAGCTATTCTTGTAGAAAGGCCTGTATAATGTAGCCCCGGCCATCAAGGCACACATCTGCCAACGTCCATAAGAAAACCAAAAAAAGAAGATGTACATTTTTCATGTGGTAAAAGAGGACAAAAAGCGGGGGAGGCTAAAAATGAGATGGAGCGGACAACAAAGAGTGTGTGCCACAACATCAGCCATGTATAGACAGCGCACCTCTGTAATTCCGCGTTCAGCTCGGCGGCACGAGCAGCCGGTGATCTCTCTCAAGCGCGCGCGCGCCGAGGCCTCCTTGTTATCTGCAGTTTAAATGCAAACAAAGGCAGACCCCCCCATCACCCCCACCACTCCGCGCGCTCCAGCACGCAGCCTCTTCCACGGAAGATAAACGGGGACGGCCACGTCCTCAGGCCCAGATCATGGCTCTCTCTCCCCTCTCACACGCACGCACACTCATCCACCCTGACAAATCCCGCGCGGGGGTCGCCCCAGCCCCACCATAACTTCCACGTGCATCTCGCAAGATAATTCTCGCAGCCGCGAATCAATAATGCAACAGTAAATTCCATTTAAGCTCACATTAGTGAACCCGCTTAATTAATGGAGCCTCATCCGCAATTTGTCAATGTCACATGCGCTCACCTCTTTGATGTTCATGCGAATATTCCATTCCTTTCTCCTCTTTTCCCCCCATCCCCCACCTCCACCTCCACAGGAAGAGAAGGGCATTTCCCTCATCCGTGCTGCAACATACGGGAGTTTATTTTTACTCTCTTTTTTTCTGTTTGGAAAAAAAAAGGCAACGTAACGTAATTTACAATCTAAATCAAATTAAGCTGCATATAAAGAGTGGAGGGATAGGAGAACATGGCCAATGGTGAATATCTAATTAACGCGATCTGCATATGAGCCACCTGATCAAACGCTTGAGCAATTATGAACGCCATCAATCAAGCGCGCGCGACGTTTACACCGCACCCAGGGCGAGCGCGCGCGACGTTTAGTAACACCTTCCTGAAAGCGGAGTCCGGAAACAATAATCACGCGCGCGCCAAATCATACAAAGAGGCGCGCTGTTCAGCTCGGCCAGAACAACAGACTTCACTGCACCGCTACTGATTGGACAACTTCTGTCACAGGAGAAGTGTGAGGCCATTAAATGCTTTAGCCAATTCTTCTCCCAAAATATCAATTTCTTCATGCCAGCAGTCTTTGTTGGCAGACTTAGCACCGGGCCTCGCTCTAAAAGTAGAAGAGTAGGCGTACGCCATGCCAAACACAAGCCAAGCTGCATGAGGAGACAAAGAAAGTAGTAGGGTAATGGAAAGTGCAGGAGAGACACACTGCTGTGCATTATGTATTGGGACTGTACAAATAGAACAGCACACTGTATGAAAATGTCATGATGAATGGACCAACAGAAATGGTCCAAGAAAAGTCTGGTTCTATCGACTTACTTTTGAACTTGGTTGGGTTTTTGGCCTCTCCTGTAGAGATACCATTTTGGAGATTCATATTTTTCCTTGGACAGCAATGATATATATATATATATATCATAGATATATAGATATACAGTTTTAGAGCAATATGTGAAACTACATCCCTGTCCCTCATGGCCACATGGTGAGCAGGTGGATTTGCTGTGCATGTATTTCTATTTTTGTCAGTTTCTAATTATATGCATCATCTGAACAAATTGTACTCTATGTGAAGATTACATGGTGAATGGACCAACAACCATGGCGCAAAAATTCTTGGAAAAAAAAAAGGTTCCATTTATTTAAATTCAAATTAGGTTAGGTTTTCTTTGAACTGTGATGGTATGCAGTGTGTTTGAATGAATGTATGGAAGAACTTGGGTTAGAATGGACGAGGACTTTAGGCTATAGTCCTTTTGCCTTCAGTGACCGTATATCTCAATCATGTTTCATTTGATTAAACGTATGTTTTGTGTCAACTGAAACAATACAAATGCGTTTCCGTAGTGACAATTTAGGTAAATCTTGAGCAGGGCTCAAAAACATCTGCCCGTGCGTGTACACACATATACACACATGTGAGCATAGTGTTATTCATTACATTACAAAACCTAACTGCAGAAAACGTGTTTCGGTAGTGATTGTTTTTAATGTAACACACTGATTTTCAGACTTTGAAGAGCATTTGCTTCTAAACAGTGGGATCTACCTGCTCACCATGAGGGACAGGGATGTAGTCTCGCCTCCTGCTCTAAAATGTGGCTCTGCTTACAGACAGCAGTGTTCTGGTAGTGACATTTAAAAAACATTTATTACTAAAAATTATGTCCATAATTGGTTTTAATATTTAAAAATTAAGTATTTATACACATTATTTCTAAAGAAATTCAGGGGCTAGTGCACTTCCCGGTAAAAAGTACCCTTCCTATCAATGTACGGCCATAACCTTTATAGGTATGGAACTTTAAATAGGTATACAACCTTTATTTGATTTTAATGCAAGTCAATGGAACCAAACTTTTTTTTCCAAACAGCTGCAGGCCATTTCTAGTCCATTCATCATGATATTTCTAAACAGTGTAAACAGCAGCTGCTGTGTTCAAATGATGCATAAAAGAAAAATTGGAGATACAAGAATGGAGATACATGTTTTTTTTAGACAGCAATGATATATCTTCAAATTAAAGCTACTATTGACATTAGTTATTTTGTTATTATAATAACATCAGTAAGTATGGTTGTCTGTATGAGCAGTATCAGTAAGTATGGTTGTGTGTGAGGGCAGTATCAGTAAGTATGGTTGTCTGTGAGAGCAGTATCGGTAAGTATGGTTGTGTGTGAGAGCAGTATCAGTAAGTATGGTTGTATGCAAGAGCAGTATCAGTATGTATGGTTGTCTGTAACAGCAGTATCAGTAAGTATGTTTGTCTGTAAGAGCAGTATCAGTAAGTATGGTTGTATGTAAGAGCAGTATCAGTAAGTATGGTTGTATGCAAGAGCAGTATCAGTAAGTATGGTTGTCTGTAAGAGCAGTATCAGTAAGTATGGTTGTCTGTAAGAGCAGTATCAGTAAGTATGGTTGTCTGTAAGAGCAGTATCAGTAAGTATGGTTGTATGCAAGAGCAGTATCAGTAAGTATGGTTGTCTGTAAGAGCAGTATCAGTAAGTATGGTTGTATGTAAGAGCAGTATCAGTAAGTATGGTTGTATGTAAGAGCAGTATCAGTAAGTATGGTTGTATGTAAGAGCAGTATCAGTAAGTATGGTTGTATGTAAGAGCAGTATCAGTAAGTATGGTTGTATGTAAGAGCAGTATCAGTAAGTATGGTTGTCTGTAAGGGCAGTATCAGTAAGTATGGTTGTCTGTAAGGGCAGTATCAGTAAGTATGGTTGTCTGCAAGAGCAGTATCAGTAAGTATGGTTGTCTGTAAGAGCAGTATCAGTAAGTATGGTTGTCTGTAAGGGCAGTATGAGTAAGTATGGTTGTATGTAAGAGCGGTATCAGTAAGTATGGTTGTCTGTAAGAGCAGTATCAGTAAGTATGGTTGTATGTAAGAGCAGTATCAGTAAGTATGGTTGTATGTAAGAGCAGTATCAGTAAGTATGGTTGTCTGTGAGAGCAGTATCAGTAAGTATGGTTGTATGTAAGAGCAGTATCAGTAAGTATGGTTGTATGTAAGAGCAGTATCAGTAAGTATGGTTGTATGTGAGAGCAGTATCAGTAAGTATGGTTGTATGTAAGAGCAGTGTCAGTAAGTATGGTTGTCTGTGAGAGCAGTATCAGTAAGTATGGTTGTGTGTGAGAGCAGTATGAGTAAGTATGGTTGTATGTAAGAGCAGTATCAGTAAGTATGGTTGTATGTAAGAGCAGTATCAGTAAGTATGGTTGTATGTAAGAGCAGTATCAGTAAGTATGGTTGTCTGTAAGAGCAGTATCAGTAAGTATGGTTGTATGTAAGAGCAGTGTCAGTAAGTATGGTTGTCTGTGAGAGCAGTATCAGTAAGTATGGTTGTATGTGAGAGCAGTATCAGTAAGTATGGTTGTATGTAAGAGCAGTATCAGTAAGTATGGTTGTATGTAAGAGCAGTGTCAGTAAGTATGGTTGTCTGTGAGAGCAGTATCAGTAAGTATGGTTGTCTGTGAGAGCAGTATCAGTAAGTATGGTTGTATGTGAGAGCAGTATCAGTAAGTATGGTTGTATGTAAGAGCAGTATCAGTAAGTATGGTTGTATGTGAGAGCAGTATCAGTAAGTATGGTTGTATGTAAGAGCAGTGTCAGTAAGTATGGTTGTATGTAAGAGCAGTATCAGTAAGTATGGTTGTCTGTGAGAGCAGTATCAGTAAGTATGGTTGTATGTAAGAGCAGTATCAGTAAGTATGGTTGTATGTAAGAGCAGTATCAGTAAGTATGGTTGTATGTAAGAGCAGTATCAGTAAGTATGGTTGTATGTAAGAGCAGTATCAGTAAGTATGGTTGTCTGTAAGAGCAGTATCAGTAAGTATGGTTGTATGTAAGAGCAGTGTCAGTAAGTATGGTTGTCTGTGAGAGCAGTATCAGTAAGTATGGTTGTATGTGAGAGCAGTATCAGTAAGTATGGTTGTATGTAAGAGCAGTATCAGTAAGTATGGTTGTATGTAAGAGCAGTATCAGTAAGTATGGTTGTATGTAAGAGCAGTGTCAGTAAGTATGGTTGTCTGTGAGAGCAGTATGAGTAAGTATGGTTGTATGTAAGAGCAGTATCAGTAAGTACGGTTGTATGTAAGAGCAGTATCAGTAAGTATGGTTGTATGTAAGAGCAGTATGAGTAAGTATGGTTGTATGTAAGAGCAGTATCAGTAAGTATGGTTGTATGTGAGAGCAGTATCAGTAAGTATGGTTGTATGTAAGAGCAGTGTCAGTAAGTATGGTTGTCTGTGAGAGCAGTATCAGTAAGTATGGTTGTATGTGAGAGCAGTATCAGTAAGTATGGTTGTATGTAAGAGCAGTATCAGTAAGTATGGTTGTCTGTAAGAGCAGTATCAGTAAGTATGGTTGTATGTAAGAGCAGTATGAGTAAATATGGTTGTATGTAAGGGCAGTATTAGTATGGTTGTAACAGTATATATATAAAGTGTACAGTGCGTGTAGTAGAAGCAGATTAATGTTCAGGTACAGCTAAATTGTTTAGTACAGATGTTCAGTAGATAAATAAATAAAGATAAATAAATATACAGCGGAGATGTTTAAGTGTACAGGTTATACATGTATACAAGTTAAAGTAACAAATCCTCCCATATTAAAATTGTTATTTTTTGTCTTACTCGCCTTCTATCTGGCAGTATTTGTGCGTAGCTCTTTCTTTCTAAACTCTTACATCCCAATTTTACTATTTAAAGAAATAGGGTGGCCCAATAGCACTAGTCAGGAAAGACCTGCAGAAAAAGTGTTTTCTAACAGTCCCCAACATTAATACTGAGTAGCTCTGGTAGCTACGCAGTCCACAGACAATAAACAGGAACAGCTCTGTTACCGTGCACGCTGAGATGATTAAAATATAATAAGCACAGTGTTTATTTCTGACAGGAGGTGAACGCTGCCAGATAGTAGGGGAGTAAGACAACAGTAACAGTTTTAATATGGGATAATGTGTTATTCTTTTTTCTTATTCTTGTTCTATGTATTGGAGAAATGAGGCTAAAACAGCTAGCATGTATTAGCATTGTGAAAGTTGCATCCTAAATGATCATACACCTGAAACCACAGATGGTTAACTAGTCCAAGATTTTTTAAAAGGTTAAAAATCCTAATCTTGAAGAAGAGAACTAAAGCACTACAGAAAACAGCTTGAGAAGAATATATACTATGCAAGCTAGTTAGCTAACGCAACTCCCCCCGCTGAGCTAACCAGTTTATACACATAGGTGATCTGTAAATGAATTAAATTTCGGCTAGGTTAGCTATTTCGCTCGTTGCTGTCAAGACTGTGTTCTATTGCTAGTCGTTTTAAGCTATTCTAATGCTTGTGTTTAAACGCAGTATCTACTGAATAAGGCCTTTTGTTTTGTCCATCAAAAAAAATAAATAGTTGTTGATACTTATCAAACCTAAAGCTGCTTTGAGCCAAAGCATTGAAGTAGTGATTGCACATGATTGTAGCAAAGCTAGCACGCAAACACATTAGGTGGGAAACAAGAAACGTTTTATTAATTTACTGTATTGAAGTTGGAGGTCCTACTTCAGTCAGTCAGTCTGGGTTTTTTTTCCTCAGGCTGAAATTTCTCACATTCGAATAGTAATATCAAATAGGTTTACAAGAAGCAAAATGACTTAAAGAAATCCACATATGTGGAAATATGTGATAACATCCAATAGCATTGTCAGCAAAGACCTTATCGCACAATGTTGCCCTGAGGCAACGAAAAACTGAATTTCTGAAATCTGACAAAATGTACACACATCTATCTTATTTACACTTCACTTCATTTTAAATAAGAATGCTCGCAGATCATCAGAGCTTCTTCTCACACCATGTTCTCCTATGACCATGTGTTAGAAAAGCAAGTCCTGCCTTCTAAAAATGCTTAATAGGTGCCCACACTTTATTGGACAACTCCTTATACTTTATTGACAATTCTGGATGGTCACAATCATGGTCCAATCGCACAGGACATGGGACTTAAGAAAACTTTCTGTTGCCTAAAGACTGGAGCCGCTGTGCTCTAGAGGGATGAGCGTCTTATATGTTGTGTTAATTGAGCCGTCAGCTAGCAGGCTTCATTACAAAATAAACTTTAACAGTGACGAGCTATCAAACGTGTCGTGTAGGCAGCATAGGGTGGAAATAAAATACAGTTCTCAAACTAGCTCAGATAACACTGAGTTTAAAAAGAGCCATTTACATAAAGGGGAACTTCAAGCTCTTTGAACATTAGACTAAACAGACTCTTCAAAACTTTTTTTTTAGAAGTAGGTAACATTAGCCAAAGTTCTGGGAACATTCCCTGCTAGCTGGGAAGTCTGTATCGTTCACAGTGGATGTGAAAGGAATGCCACTGGACGTTCTATTCCATAAAGGTATTACAGAAATGTTATAATAGGTTTGTCATAAATTGTATTTTAATGTATTTATTAAATGATTGGTTGCTTTGTAAAGGTGCTGTAGGGCAATATTTTAAAAATATATATTTAAATAATTTTTTTTCTGCACTATTTTTCCACTATCCTAATGTATAACAACTCAGAGGACACGTCATGTTCATTGGTGCTTTTGGATGATCAATAAAATAACTACAGGGGTTGGACAATGAAACTGAAACACCTGGTTTTAGACCACAATCATTTATTAGTATGGTGTAGGGCCTCCTTCTGCGGCCAAAACAGCGTCAGTTTGTCTTTGGAATGACATATACTGCGTCCTGCACAGTGGTCAGAGGGAGTTTAAGCCATTCTTCTTGCAGGATAGTGGCCAGGTCACTATGTGATGCTGCTGGAGGTTCGTCCTTCTTGGTGGTATGCTGACATTACCCTGGATACCGTGGCTCTTGATACATCACAAAGACTTGCTGTCTTGGTCACAGATGTGCCAGCAAGACGTGCACCAACAATCTGTCCTCTTTTGAACTCTGGTATGTCACCCATAATGTTGTGAGCATTGCAGTATGTTGAGCAGAACTGTGCTCTTACCTGCTAACTGAACCTTCACACTCTGCTCTTACTGGTGCAATGTGCAATTAATGAAGATTGGCCACCAGGCTGGTCCAATTTAGCCATGAGACCTCCCACACTAAAATGACAGGTGTTTCAGTTTCATTGTCCAACCCCTGTATATCTGTGTTGTAGACATGGTGACTTCCGGTTTCTATCACCACCACTGTAAAGACCATTGGGTCTCTGCCATGAACTAGTCACACCAAAGCACTCTGAACGACTGTAGGTCTGAAAAACTGGTGGAATTCCCCATTCAGTATCATATATGCTTAAAATATGTGGCGTAGACAGAAACCACGGTAGCGCAGTACAAAACTAAAGAAGCTTCAGACAACAAACCTGTTCTGGCCCATCAACTACATTTGGAGCAAGGGCCAAAGCAGGGCCACCAAACTATTCCTTGAGTAAAAGCTTCCTAGTGCCAAATGCCAACAGGTACACTAAACAGAAACAGTTAAAGCAGCCTCCGAGTAAATAAAAGAAGTCTTGTGTGAACAGGTACAATGCTTCAGATCTACTACTAGCATCAGCGAAGGGCGATCAAACCCAGATGTCAGTCGGAATTTGCGTGAAAATGCACAGCCTCCCCAATTTCGTCCGCGGCGAAGGCCTGCGAGAGGGGCTTCAACAGTCTTAAGTATGCTATCATGGCGTCTCTTGTGTGGGGCTCTTTTATTTGCCGTCGTCAGGTTAATGAGCCTACCAGCCCACTTGATGTCGAGAGGCCTGCCACAAAGCCTCGTCTCATTAGAGGCTGCCTGGCACCACGCGCCGAGACAAAAGCACATTCAAGCCCGCCGCTGCTGAATGCCTTCATGCTCCTCAGTGCTGCCAGCCTGTGGAGCTGCAGCCATGCCATCCTTCACACACTCACACACACACACACACACACGCTTTCCAACACACATCCTGGCAGCTGGCCAGTAACACCCGACCCCTCTTCTGCATGAGAGAGCCCCCGCCGGGGTTGCATGGACTCATAGGGGGGCACACGACGGAGATGGCACGGTGCCAGGCAGCCCAGGGCTTCAGCCAGGCATGCACGCGTCCTCTCGTCACTGCCAGAGATTGGGGTTGGGGGGGCGGTGGGTGCTCGCTATTGTCCTGCTTACATGCTCCGAACAATTTAAGAAAAAGGAGGGGGAGAACGTGCAGGACTATAATAAGCCAGTCGCTCTGGGCCGGTGGCCATTATCCATGGAGTGGAGATCAATAGGGAAGGGGGAGGTGGGAGGGGGGGGTGTGGAAATTAGGCTTGTCCACTGTATGGCTGCTGTATGCGTTATCAGCCTGCAAGCAGGTGCACTGTTTTAACAAATCCCAGCATGGCATGATGGGTAAATGAGAGGCATCTACAAATACCAGTGACCTGTATGTCTCCTGCGTTAAGTCGTGACTCAGGCTCAACTTGAGGCCAGCTTTGTTGGCTGGTGTTTATTAAAGGGAAAAGCCATTACAGTGATTGTACGAACAGTAAAGGCAATAAAGGCTTATTGCTTTGATGATAGAGGGATAACGGAGATAAATCACACCACTGTTAAAGAAGCCATGTGATTATTAGCAATAATGACTCATACCACTATCAGCAGATAACTGCTACAGGAAGTGATCAGCATCTAACAGATGTTTGGATTTGGGAACTGGGCTTGGTTGTTTAATTGCACTCCTAAACAGCAGAAGGTTTGGGTGATGCTAGGCTGTTCCAGCTACATTTCTCCGTAGCCAGGTGGATGTTTTCTATGTGTTATGATTTACACTATACATAATAATATGTATCAGCTTTTGTAAATATCTTCATAAACAAATATGGGATGCTGGCATTCTGTACCACCACCAACACTGAGCTATGGTGAGCTAAGTAGACTACGTAATGGTGGTTTTACATGTGCCAACACAACAACTTTCAAAATAGGGAAATTAGCATTAGTACACAGTTCTACTGCTGTATATGCACTGAAGAGTGTTTTCTTGGTCCGACCTAAAACCAATACATCAGTTTGTTACACGGAAATGAACTGGGTTCATCCAGCCTATGAAGTAACAGTCTTAACTGTTACAAGGTTACGGACTTACAGACTTACAAGGTTAATCATGTTACAGGTAGGCCAATGTAGTGTTAGGAGTCTTGCCCAAGGACTCTTATTGGTGTAGCAGCATAGTCACCCAGTCCGGTATTCGAAACCCCGTCTCCCACATGTGGAGGTGGCTCCCTGGCGGGTAATGGTGTTATCCGCTGATCTACACCAACCACATGTGTCTCCCTTTTTGCTGACCTTTATTTTACTACATCATTTAAATATTGCACCAATGGTTTATTTTTTTTGACCAATTGAAATGCTCCAAAATGGCTCAACCCAGAAGAACCCACAGTGACAAGCCTTTTAAAAGTGTGTACAGTTCTGTATACAGCTTTATCCTTCACCTGAACACATGGAGTCCTATAAAGGCTAGGTTTTATACCTATAAGGTTCCGACCATTTAAGAGCTCTAATGTTCATATACCCGTATTCTATATTACATATACCCATATTCTATATCACATACACCCATATTCTATATCACATGTACCCGTATTCTATATCACATACACCCATATTCTATATCACATGTACCCGTATTCTATATTACACATACCCATATTCTATATTACATACACCCATATTCTATATTACATACACCCATATTCTATATTACACATACCCATATTCTATATTACATATACCCATATTCTATATTACATATACCCATGTTCTATACTACATATACCCATATTCTATATTACACATACCCATATTCTATACTACATATACCCATATTCTATATTACACATACCTATATTCTATACTACACATACCCATATTCTATATTACATATACCCATATTCTATACTACACATACCCATATTCTATGTTACACATACCCATATTCTATACTACATGTACCCATATTCTATACTACATATACCCATATTCTATATTACACATACCCATATTCTATATTACATACACCCATATTCTATATTACACATACCCATATTCTATATTACACATACCCATATTCTATACTACATATACCCATATTCTATATTACATATACCCATATACTATATTACATATACCCATATTCTATACTACACATACCCATATTCTATATCACATATACCCATATTCTATATTACACATACCCATATTCTATATTACACATACCCATATCTAGAACACCATGATGGAATACCAGTTATGAAATTGTTGTTGTTGTGACATATGTTACCAGTATTATGACTCTATAATACTTACAGAGGACGTCATGTGACCTCTTTATCACAATAAGACTGATCTGTTATGATCTTATAACTGACCCTTCATTATTTTCCCTAAAGGGGAAATGGGTCTGGGCTCTTATGGGTTAAAATCTCTTTAGAATACATTACATAAAATCTATCTGCACTATAAAACTGCACTTACAACAAAGTACTTACAATGACTGTTGCTTTATTAAAGTTTATGCTGGTTTATTTTATTTACCTCATTTAAATGCTGGTCCCCTGAAAGCGCAGGACAATGAAAGAAATGAAAACGTATTGTGTGTGTGGTTACTGTGCCTGTCCGGGGTGTTTCCTGCCTTCTGCCCTTTGGAAGCTGGGATATGCTCCAGCACCCCCTGCGATCCAGTAGGACTAAATGGGATAGAAGATGAGTGAGTGAGAGAGAGTGCAATTACTGTGTAATGCACTGAGCATTTATAGATTTTGCAGCTATTAATATTTATTATATTCTCTGTTGCCAGAACGAAAACCCCATGCTACAGTTTTCACATAATTTGAAAGCACCTGCCTGTCCTGTACATTGTGTGTAAGCTTCATGATGAATGGACCAAAAGAAATGGCCCAAAATGACGTCTGGTTCCATTGACTTCCATTAAAAGTACAGTATGTTTTTTTTTTCCTTCATCCTGTAAAGTTCTCATCCTGGATACACATCTTATTATTTATCATTTTAAATTTTGCATTTACATGTTTTCCCTTCATTCCCTGTAATGGTTTGGTGTCAATGCACACATATAAAATGACACTGCGGGCATTTTCTTTCCATTCACATTATGAACCAATCGAATAATAATCCGACCAATAAACCTGAAAACAGTTGCTGGTGGAAAGAGAGTGAAGGGCCGTGCTGCAACGAGCAGACGGGGAGAAATCATCACATGTCAGAATTGCCCGCACGCAGTGGGCCGTGTTTACTTTGACAAAAAGCCAATATCTTTGAAGGCATGGGGTCAGGAGAGTTAAAGATTTCTCTGCATTAGTGGGCCTGCCCCCCCACCCCTTCACCCCCACCCCCACTTCTCCTTGGTCCACTATTTATAGAATGCAGGCAAAACCAGCTGAGCTGACTGCAGTGATGTCACTGGTGCTGATGGAATGCTTTGTTCCACAGCGTGTGCACACGCCACCTGGGTCTGAGCAAGAGCCTGCGAGATCTATACTGATGTATGTGCGTGCATGCATGTGTGTGTGTGCGCGCACCAAGATGGCCGACACTTGCACACTACTACTATTCACTTACGCGGCCTAAACAACCACACAAAGCCCAATCCTATCCACAGCGTTATGGCAGAGGTACACTGTAGCAAAGTTCCTCCTTCTCCAGATTTGCTTCATGTATGTACATTAGAATATTAATAAATGAGATGCAAGATACATACGTGTCATATGATAGTGTTATATGCACGCCGTAAGAACATGGTTAGGGGTTTTTAGTAAATACGATGGTTCTGTATAGAAACATGAACACTTGATTATAAGTGACTTTACATCATAAAGGTTTCTTCAGACTGATAGGGAACCTTGGGTACTATATAGCTCCCAACAGGGGTTCTGCTGTATTTACAATATCAAGCTTGCACACATAGAACAACTATTTTTGTGTAGCATATTGAACAGAACATTCTCCATCAATGTGAAAAACACTTTTACAATGTCAAGGGGTCTTTAAGTGTGTACACTGTACTGCAAAACCCTGATTAAATTGTATTTGCAGACAGCCTATATACATATATATATGTGTTAAAGATATATATGTGTATGTATTTTAAGTATACACATATATATATATGTATATATATATATATATATATATATATATATATATATATATATATATATAACTATATATATATATATATATATATATATATATATATATAACTAATTTAAATTATATATATATATATATATATATATATATATATATATATATATATATATATATATATATATATAGGTATCTAAAGGTATGTAAAATATATACCTTGGTTCTATCAGTAGACAACCCACATACTGATAAATTTAATAGTATAGATCAAATATTGTTGCTGTCAAGACAATAAAAACATCTCCAAACTGACAGTTTAACTTTTAAAACACATTTTACTTTTAATGTAACTCAAAGAAACCAGATCAGTCCATTCATCATAACATGTGCACATAATGTTAAAAAGCAATACATTATTTTACAGAATGTGAAAAACCAGAAAACAACAATCATGGAGAAACAAGGTTTTGTTCTAAAGGCTGTAATTAGTAAGCTTCTCTGTTAAACCTACGCCTTTTGCTTTTATCTCAGACTGACAAATTAATAGCTCAGTGCTCGCCCCACCAGCATTGGCCCTATTTTTAAATATAAGCCACTCTAGACCTGAAAACCATAACGTCGCTGTCTAAAGAAAAACGGGTGTCTCCAAAATGGGAACTTCACAGGAAAGGCCAAAACCCTCATTTCATTCTAATGTAAGTCAATGGAGCAAGACTCTTCCCGAGCAGTTTAGGGCCATTTCTGTTGGTCCATTCATCATGAACTGCTCACACAGTGTAAACAGCAGCTGCTGTGTTCAAATGACTCATACAAGTAAAAACTGGAAGTTAAAAAAGCAAACAGAGAGATATATGTTTTTCTTTGGACGGTGACAATATGTGAAATACAGTTATGATTTTAATATCTTCACTGTCCAAACAAAAATTATTTCCAATATAGCGACTTTACAGGAGAGGCCAAAAACCCCATTGAATTCAATGGAGATTTTTAAGTGACTGGTTCAATCATCATTTCTATTGGACCAATAATCTTGAAATTTTAACACAGTGTATGCAGCAGCTACTGCTAATATATATATATATATATATATATATATATATATATATATATATATATATATATATATATATATATATATATATATATACTGATATATATGTACTGCTATATATATATACTGCTATATATATGTTTATATATATATATATATATATATATATATATATATATATATATATATATATATATATATACATATATATGTATGTATATATATATATATATATCGTCATATGTACTGTATATATTGTTAAATATATTAAATATATAAACTTGATGGTACACGATATGTCCAGCCCTTTCCTCCATCGCCGGGGCTCGTCTGCGGTGAGTATGCGGTGGGGTGTGAGGCTATGAGGTTCTAGCTGGAGTATTAATGGAACATCATACTCTTATATATTTTTAGTAAAAGCCTTTGGGCACTTCCAGTGTCCCTAAAAGAACACGGTTGCTAGGCGACCATTATTGTTGCCATGGAGATTCACGTGTTGGCAGCTGCTGCAATCAGCATTAACTCAAGGCACATATTCTCATTCCGACAGTCGGGCGATGGCAGACAAGTGGGACAGCAAGTCACCGGGATAGTAATCAGAGAGAAACATATGCTCATCCATTACTCGCCGCATTAATAACATCATATATGGCCAGAAATGATAGCTCGTGCTTCGGTGCAATGATGACTGATAGAACTGAACATCCTACTAATGACTGAGCCATAGGGATCATCGTTACGTGAAGCAGGTGTTTTTAGGGATTTCTTAGTAAACAAATAATGCTTCATTCACTTCATTCATGCTACAGTGCAGGAATGCATGCAACTAGAGCATGTACCGGTTTCATCCCCAGGTAAACATCCTACTGGCGTTGCCCTGGTTGGTCGTTTAAAGCCCTGTATGCGCAGGTGCCGCAGTAGGCCCACAAATTAAACCCAAATATAGATGTTTACATGAGCCAATGTGGAGGATCCACTGAAATCCTCCTCTGAATCCCTGAGCTGGAGCGGATGGGGGTGGATGCACAGCAGCTGAAAATTTCCCACTCGCTTTACGTTCATTCCGTTTGCTGAAGCTCCCAGAACAGCATGGCCGAATGGAGCGTTGTTTTTTTTTTTTTTCAGGGCAGCGGTTGGTAGCTGGTTGCGCAGCATTGCAAAGTCTGCAGGGGATGAGCGTTATTTTCTTGCGATTAAATTGTTTCCCGTAAGGCCATGTGAACGAGCCCATTGGAAGAATTGCAGCGTGACGCCAAGCAGCCGAGCTCCACCGAGCAGACATGGATGGCCGGCGTAATAACAGTTATTTGGAGCGCCACTTTATCTGTCACTTTGCAGGTGACATCACAGAGATATGCGGGAATAAAGCATGGCACAGAAACAATAAGAACGCTGTTGACCTTTGTTTACAACCTCGGGGCAACATGCGGAGATGCTCCTGCTGTCTCCTCACTCTGATTGCGTTCCAACTACCGGCTAAAGGTGATAAAAGTCTACATGTGCACCGCCAATGTAGTTCAGTACAGAGAGCAGGATGAGGCTGATGGTGTAGGCCATGCTTGCAGTCATACATACAGTTACCTCATATACTGCAGATCAGTGTGGAGATCATATCCTATTATCACTGAAGTACTAATAACGTCAGTAGAGGGGCCAATAATTAGAAATAACCCAACAAGTCTTTATTGAATGTATCAATCATCATCAGGAGGAGGTGTGGGACGGCAATGCTATTGGAAAAGGAAGATAAAGGTTACCAGGAACAACACATTATGATAAATTTAGACTGATATGAGGAATATTTATTGAGCTACACATACAGAAGTAGTGCTTCTAAGTATGGCATTGGGCCGCCATGTTTGTTAATGCAACATGCCAGTTGTCTTGGCATGGAGCTGTAGAGGTTCCTAATGGTGACCTATGATGATCCATCCCATGCAGCTTTAATAACCTCACACAGTTCCTGCAGATGGTGGGGTAGGGGTGGAGGTGGAGTGACACCAGGCCTTTTATACATGTGACCCCTGACAACAAACCCTTCGTCTCTGCGCTGGCCACGGTGCCTCCACACACGGATACGTTGGTCGCTCCATCAAGACAAAAGTGGGACTCGTCACTGAAGATCGAGTGAGGCACTCTGAGCCATTCTGAGTCACGATGTTGACGTGGTGTTAGAGGCAGTTGTTGTATTGGCCTGCCTGCATGTAATCCTGAGTTGTGCAGCCGCCTGCCAATGGTGCTGGCACTAACAGGATGACTCATCGAGGCATCACTGCTTGCTGAATGTCCACATTTGTAACTGTTGGGTCAGTCAGGTACAGCGATAAGGACCGCTCTTGCCTACACATGTGCGGCCAGGCGTGAAACTTGAATCATTCGCATGTCTCACAATGCCAAACCTACCCACCAAAGTTCATTCCTGTTGGCTGATTCCTTCTGGGTGTAACTATTTGTGGAACTACTCTTTTGATGATGAGTGTTTATATATCTTCACCATGTGGACAGAAGTTAACACTCCTCTGAATTCCTAAGGTTCCTAAACGGTTCTTGGCTCAGATGTACATTTCCGGGTACAACGTTACACTTACATTCTTATAAATGAAGGTTCTTTGGAAGAAATTCCATAGAAGAACATTTGGATGGTTCTTTAGAGTACCCATTCTGCAAATGTGAGTTTAAAGAACCTTTCTAAATGTTTAATGAATCTCCAAATAAGGTTCTAGGTGGAACGTTTCAATTAGAGAAGGACATTTAAATTAAATAAAAATTCTCTAGTTCATGTAAATGTTTTAACAGTGGTTCTTTAAGGAACCAAAATGCCTCAGGCAAAGAAGTCTTTGTGGTTCCTTTTCATGTATATGTCCAGGTTCTCCACACTCAATGATAATGATTCATAAACCATTGAAAGGTTCTATAAAATTTAAAAGCAGTTCTTCTCTTGCATCATACAAAGGTGTTTCCTTTTGGTTCATTCCATTCAATGCGGTTCTAGAGTGGTTCCTTAGAAGGAGTAATGATTATATATTAAGACTTGGCAACCCTTCAGAATGCTTACTTACATTCAGAGCACGATTAAATGGTTCCTCACCATAGTGAATAACCTGCTGTGTAGACTTTTTAGGTTCTACCCTCTCATATGTAGAAGGCACATCATAAGGGAGAACTCATTTGAGTTCCCTAAAGGACTATGTTTGTAAATCGAATGTGTAAAGGTGAAAAGGTTTTTAAAGATATTGAGAATCTTCACATGATGTAAAGGTTCTTTACCTGTGTGAGGGTTTTTGCAAGAACCTTTACATGTGCAGGTTCTTTAAACTTCACGTATGTTCCTCACATTCACGTAGCACATGTAGTGAAGAAAAGAACCCTCCACTGGAAGGTTCTTGAGGAAACCAGAAATGGTTGATCAGTGGCATCATCCAAAGAGCTCTTGCTGGAACCTTTGTGTCCTATATTGTACTGTGTAGGGTTCTTTGGATGATATGCTATTTAAGAACTTTGGATGGTTCTTAATTTACAAAATAGCAAAATAAGTAGTTAGTTATATTAGAAAAGTATTTTTAAATGGCAAAAATGTTCTTTAGTTTATGTAAACATTCCTTACATGGTTCTTTAAGGCACCAAAAGTGCTTCTATGGCGTTGTACCTCTTTGTGGCACCTTTTGCTTAATGCACAGGTTCTTTAAATAATAAAAATATAGGTTTTTAACACTTAATGATTCTGAAAAACAATTAGTGAAATGTTCTTTAAGGAAATAACAATGGTTCCTCTGTGACATCACACAAAAGAACCTTTTTGGTTTTCGTGTAAGAGTGGGCTAAAGGGTCTGGTTTTTTTTTTTTTAAAAAGCTTATTTATAAAGCAATGACAACAATGGTTAAATGGTTCTTTACCTTCAGCATAATGGAGAACCTACTGCATTTTGTTCTTTTAGTAAGACGACACTTTTAAAAAGGTGCCACAGTGTTCTTTGAGTGATGCCACATAAAAGAACCACATTGCTTCCCTAAAGAACTTCGTTTGTAAATCGAGTGTGTAAATGTGAAGAACCTCAGAGATATATACATCCTCTACATCATGTAAAGGCTCTTAACCAGTGTGAGGGTTCTTCCAATAGTTCTTTAACTCCCATACCACATTTACATTTATGGTTCTCTAAAAAAGCATCCATTAAAATGTTCTGTAGGAAATCAGAAGTGCTTGAATCACGCAAATAACTCTTCCCGATTACTTTATGGCTAAAAGTGTAGTCAGTGAACATATTTGGGTTATTACGGTACCAGTGTGAGGGTTTCTACAAGGGTTCTCTTTACTTACATAATTCATATACAATTATGGTTATCTAAAGCACCATCAACTGAAAGGCTCTTGGATCATGTGAATAACTCACCATGAATAACACTATTAGTGAATAACTCTTTCTAATAACCTTATTTCTAATAGTGTAGTCAACCTATTTTGGTTACTACTTTACTAACGTGAGGGTTCTCCAAGGGTTCTTTTACTCATATACCTCATATATGTATGCATCCATTGAAATGTTCAGTAGGAAACCAGAAATGATTGAATCATGCAAAAACTCTTTCTAATAACCTTATTTCTAATAGTGGGGCCAGTGAACTATTTTGGTTAGTACTTTACCAATGTGAGGGTTCTCCAAGGGTTCTTTTACTCCCATACCACATATACATTTATGGTGCTCCATTAAAGCTGCCATTAAAATGTTTTGTAGGAAATCACCAGTGCTTGAATCACGCAAATAACTTTCCGATTACTTTATGGCTAAAAGGGTAGTCAGTAAACATATTTAGGTTATTACGGTACCAGTGTGAGGGTTCCTACAAGGGTTCTTTTCACCTACATACTTCATATACAATTATGGTTCTCTAAAGCACCATCAACTGGAAGGTTCTTTAGGAAACATAAATGGCTTGGATCATAACTCTTTCTAATAACCTTATTTGTAATAGTGTAGTCAACCTATTTTGGTTACTACTTTACTAACGTGAGGGTTCTCCAAGGGTTCTTTTACTCATATACCTCATATATGTATGCATCCATTGAAGTGGAAACCAGAAATGATTGAATCATGCAAAAACTCTTTCTAATAACCTTATTTCTAACAGTGGGGCCAGTGAACTATTTTGGTTAGCACTTTACCAATGTGAGGGTTCTCCAAGGGTTCTTTTACTCCCATACCACATATACATTTATGGTTCTCCATTAAAGCATCCATTAAAATGTTCTGTAGGAAATCACCAGTGCTTGAATCACGCAAATAACTTTCCGATTACTTTATGGCTAAAAGTGTAGTCAGTAAACATATTCGGGTTATTACGGTGCCAGTGTGAGGGTTCCTACAAGGGTTCTTTTCACCTACATACTTCATATACAATTATGGTTCTCTAAAGCACCATCAACTGGAAGGTTCTTTAGGAAACATAAATGGCTTGGATCATAACTCTTTCTAATAACCTTATTTGTAATAGTGTAGTCAACCTATTTTGGTTACTACTTTACTAACGTGAGGGTTCTCCAAGGGTTCTTTTACTCATATACCTCATATATGTGTGCATCTATTGAAGTGGAAACCAGAAATGATTGAATCATGCAAAAACTCTTTCTAATAACCTTATTTCTAACAGTGGGGCCAGTGAACTATCTTGGTTAGTACTTTACCAATGTTAGGGTTCTCCAAGGGTTCTTTTACTCACATACCTCATATTCTCTAACGAACCGTTCATTGTAATGATGTTTAGGACACCAAATATACTTGCATCGTATAAACAACCCTGTCTGGTACCCTTATTTCTAACAGTGCCGTCTGTGAGTCTATTTTGGTTACTGGTTTAGTAATGTGGGGGTTCTTGCTGTGGTTCTTTTCACCCACATACCTCATTTACAATGGTGGTTCTCTAAAGAAGCATCCATTGAACTGTTCTTTGGGAAACCAAAAATGCTTGAGCCATGCAAAGGTACCCTCATTTCTAACAGTGTAGTCAGTGAACCAGTTTTGGTGAGCGTATGGGAGCTTGTGGCTACGAAAGCGGGTTTACTAGCATTGCTAAAGCACGGTCGGAATGCACCCTGGTGCTAGGAAGAGCCATGTGTTAAACTCTTAGGGTTGGCTTTGTGGTTACAGATTAAGCCTAGCCTTGGACTAAATTGCACTGCCAGGGTGTCCTCCATTGAAAATCCTTTTCAGTGCAGGGACAAGGCTTAATCTGCGGCCAGAAAAGCAGCCCATAAACCTACTTAAACCAGTGAATAAAGACAATAGGTGAATTAGCTAAGTCAGTTAAGTGTGGAATTGTGAAAAGAGGTGAAAGTGGAGATTGGCGGGGGTGTTCATACAGTCATCGCCGGTCACTGCTGTGTGTCTCTGTGCTGGTAATGGCCTCATAAATTACATTTTCTTTCTGCTGTCTTTAATTACCAGACAAAAGATAGAGCGGGGCAGGGGAGCTGTTGAGTGAGAAAAGGCTGTAATGATCTTCTCTTTTAGCGCGTTCCGCTGACATTTACCGGCACAGTGTGAGAGGGGTTGCTGGACCAGGTGCCTCAACATGCACATTTGACCCCGGCCGTGTAGGAGGGGATAAGGGCCTGTATACGGGCCTGGGCCTTCTCTACCTGAGGAAGGGCAGGATAACAATGTGAAAAGGTTACACACACGCATTCTGTCCCCATAACAATGCAGTATGCATATGAATGGCACATGCTGCATGCACTGTGTGGGGCCTGGATGTATTAGGCCACCTAACTGTGGAGCATATAATACCGAAATCCCCACAATGGTCTGGTCTTCTGAGGAAAGTCTCCACAGTTTGAATGACTGATTGCACAGCGTGTACATTCCTTTTCTGAGGGACTTTGACTCATTTACATGTTACTAAATGATTTACAGATAGTATTACACTTCAGCAAGACTTTAAAATAGTGACTAATACAACGCAGTGGTTGTTGGAGATGTTGGAGAGTCTCCTGGCATCTACTGTGAGACTATCATTATGAGCCTAAATGGTGGGATGACTAAACAGTAAGCAATTGAGTTTCACTTAACTCAAAAATGACATTAATTGATATGACATAGTCATTTTTTAGGTGAATAAATTCATTTGCATGTAAAAAAAAAATTTGACAAATTTCTTTAGGATGACCCAACAAACCACATTTTACAGTGCGGTTTTGGCTTCTTGGGGACATATCTGTCCTACCTTGCGACCTGCAATGCCACAGTTTGGCTCAGCTTTGGCAAATTTCATTAACGCAATCTGAATTTTACTGCAAACAACCAAATGGTTTGAGCAGCCATAGTTCCACAGACTAAGAAGCTTTTTTTGTGTGTGTGATCCATGAAGAACCTCTTTGTAAGGTAGTAGTCCTACACCAATTCATTCTTGAGAACTGCATGTCCTAACCAAGAAGTCGCCCAGGAAGCATTAGCTTTTGCTCTAGTAAAAAATTACAGTGCCAAAAATGGTTCTGTGGAGTAAAGCCACAGAAGAACCAAGGATGTTTCTTTACAGCAGCATTAGGTGCAGTGTATAACCTTTAAAAAGCTTTAGGAAGCGTGTACAAATAAAAGTTCATTGTTTACCAAGAAATGCAAAAGCTGGCTCAGAGCCATGGCTAGTTCAGTGATGCCATAGAAGAAGCATTTTCCCAAAAAGATACTCACTATGAATGAGACTTTGAAGAAGCAGTTTTGCAAAATTTCATTAAAGCTGCCAGTTTTACTGAGAACCTGGAGAAATGTGTTTACACCCAGATAACAGGACGTATGACTCTGTATGAATTAGGGTTGGCTGAGCAGCTCAGGTTTAAGCAGGGTGTGGGGAACTTCATCAGGCTTTTAGAAGAATTCACTGGCAGCAAGATAAGCATCATGACTACAAGAGCTACTTATACCGGCCTGTGGAACAGCTCAAACTATTTGGCTCTTTGCATTGTTAAATTGTTCAGTAACACTTTACATTAAGTGTTCACTGATTATACATTAACAATATCTAACGAATATTAAGTAAACATGTGACAGTTGTAGTACAGCATTGCAACCACTGTTGATGTGTTCCTCCAGGTGAACGAATGTATTACTGAATGTTAGTTAGTCAACACTTAACGTAAAGTGTTACCCATCCTTCTTTACATAACATATCGTCGCTGTCCAAAGAAAAACAAGTATCTCCAAAATGGCAACTTTACAGGAGAGGCCAAAAACCTCATTTAACTTTAATGCAAGTCAATGGAACCAGACGTCTTTCCGAACAGTTTTGGGCCACTTCGGTTGGTCCATTCATCATGAGATTCTCACTCAGTGTAAACAGCAGCTGGTGTGTTCAAATGATGCATAAAAGTAAAAATGGACAAAAATGGAGATATATGTTTTTCATTGGACAGCGACGATATACTCCCACAGAGAAGTAGATGGTTCTTGGTTCTTGAAGTTAAGCACCGTTAAAATGCTGATTGTTACGAACCATGTGACCTGTTTCCTGTACTATGTGCGAACCATTTTGCAAGACTGTATGTGGAGATCCCTGGAGATCCCATGTTTGTCACCTTGTGCTGCTGCTAGTATGTTTTTTATAAAACAGGTTGAGGTTGTATGTGCTCTGGAGTCAGAGGTATCTGTCCTCTAACAGAACTCCAACGTACAGGAGTCTGCTTCTACTCAGTTTCATTACCCTTAACGTTGAGTACATGAACACCACTTTCCGGTTGCTCCTCTCAAGTTGGAGCTTTTCATTTCAGACCAAAGGATACTAAAAACTGAGGAACAGCGCCTAGCAAACTTCAGCTCACATGCTGATTGATGCTGAATGTACTAAGAAGCTCCAAAGCAGTTTCAGTAATTGAGTTTTTTTAACGTGATACTTTTTACTCCTACTCAAACTGATCTTTGATACAGACGCCACGATAAAGGCAACAGAACGGGTTCTGTGGAGCGATATGATAAGAGAACCTCTTTTCTGCATATTCGAACATATTTAAAGTGAATAACTTCCACATAATGTAGAAGTTCAACACTAATTCAGATGTGTTCTTAAAACCGTACTTCCAAGACAGAATCTATGGAATGCTTTGTTTTGTGCTCCGTCCTTAAACATAAAGCTGTCAAAATGGGTTCCTCTGAGCACTCTCATAGAGGAACCACTATTCCTAATCATCCTTTTAGTGGAGGGTTCTTCAAAGAAGCTTTTCGGTGAATGATTTGCGAGCACAAAGAACATTTTACAGGCCTCCACCACTGATTAAGCGTTTTCTTTTTCTAGAACTATCCATCAAATCCAGGTATCAGTCAGGAACCTCTACTTGGTTCTTAAGGAACCACTTCTTATAAAGATCCTTTATGAAGAAAGAGGCATTCCAGGTGAGTGGTCTGTGAATGTGAAGAACCTTTCAAAACTTCAAGAACCTCTTCAGAATGGAAAATGTTCTACACCGATTGAATCTAGTTCTCAGAACCATGTGTCCAAGCTAACCACCTTCACCACCAGCATTTTTAACTCATACTAAAAGATTGAAGCGCCAAAATGGTTCTTTGGGCCGATGCCATAGAAGAACCACTTTTCACTGGATGTCAATGGATGTGGAATGATGCCATAGACCGACCTATTTTCCGTAAAGACTCTTTAGAAGGACGACACTTCAAAGAAGAGTTTTGTGTCCACTGTATGTGTGTAGTGAGTCCTTTAGGAACCTCAACACTACATGAAAGTTCTACACCAATCATAGAGTTTCCTTAGAACCGTATATCCAAGCCAAGCACCACTCAGGAACCTTTTGTTTGTTCTATCAGACTTAAACACAGATGGATCTTCAAAAAAGAATGAAGTACCAGGTACCTGCACATGGTAGAAAAGTTCTAAACCAATCTCCTTAGTTCCTAGAAGTATCGATCCAGGACAAAATCCATACAAGAAGCTTCTAGATTTTTATTGGAGCATAACATGAAACGGGTGCCAAAAAAGAAACCCATGGAATGAAACCATAGACCTGAAAGGTGAACTCCAGTCACGGAGTCCAGGACAGTTTGGTGGTTTTTCTATTTTGCTGGTTGGTGGTTTGGAGGTTTCCTACTCAGATGCAACTCCACAGCAAATCGCTGGGTGTAGTGGTTTGTGTTAAGAGCAGGAATATCACCAAACAGTGGTGGACACCAGACCCTAACCTCCTTCCTCTACAGAACCTTTCACTGCGTGGTCTTTAATAAAACCAGGTTTTGGTGCAATGTGCAAGTGCTTTTGAACCATACGTCAAACCGTTCCTTTGTCCCTTCAGTAAAGAAGCAATACATGAGGATGGATTCATGCTGTCCCACAAACCCCGGTGAGACACCCGTGCTGTACACACCCTCCACTAACATCATAAAAAAGCCCTACCGATAACCTCACATCACCTGCCCATCCTCGCCTGAAGCTTTTCCTGCACAAGGAAAACCCCCAGCATCCAGCAGGCCTGCTCCTATTCATGAGCTCCAGTCATGAGGAGGTGCTGCATCTCCTGCGCTCATTACCAACCAAATTAGGTCACAGTGGGTGGGAGGGGGAAGACTCAGCGCCATTCTTTCACATGGATGTGGATAATCTCCATTAGACAGAGCTGCTGCAAGCAAAGCAAGAGGCTAGGAGCACAGCAAAATGGAGAGAAGGCTGAGCTGCTCAGATTTCTACACACCTAGCAAAACATCATGCTAGCTCCGGTCTTATACCATCAGAAAACGACTACAGACGAATTACGCCAAGCTGGAAATGAGCAAGACTTGAATGTAGACTGTGTAAAATGATCAGTAAAATAAACACAGCAGCATTGCAGATCAAGCAGCAGCACTGCAGCTAGCGGTGTTCGCTCGGTGCATTGGGCTTACTGACCAGATGAATTCATATGACCCGTGTTGCCAAGACAGTGTCCCGTTATATGACTTTGCTGACAAAAATCAGTGCTGCTGTATATCTAGTACTGTTCATCAACATCTCCAACCGTGACTGTAATATCTACAATACCAGTGTAGCTATGACATTCCACTAGGACCAAAAAAACTTTTACAAAATGGTGGGCAATCTGAAGGAATACTTTTTTTGTGGGGTCTATTTTGATGCACAGCACGCTCCACATATCCCTCCCCCATTAATATATTCCAAAAAATATCCCTGGCAACTTACGCCAAAGCTTTTACCGCCACAACTTTCCATGGTGTAGCTTTTAAAGGCATTAGTGTCTTCAAACTTCTGGTTCCCATCACCACCACTGTAAACACTCCAGCTCTAGTTCCTCTTAAAACAGAGCACTTGATGTTAAAGCACTCAGCGACTTAACCATTATGCAAACACTGGTCAAAAAAGACATATCCTAGAAGCCTACACCCAAGACGATATCCCTGTGAGAAACCTCTGGGTTTTTATTGGTTCACAACATTTACAATTAAGGCAATTAGCAGGCGCTCTTATCCAGAGCGACTTACGACTGTGCTTAGTGTTCAGCTGGAGAAGACTTCCCAGCTAGTACCAGGAGGTTAGAGCCTAATCTACCCTTGAGCTCAGACGCTTCCCGAACAAGGGCCAGTGCTAATACCCTGAGAGAAGGAAACAGAGTGCAGTACAGCATAAGCGCTCTCCTAACAGATTCTAGATTTAGTGGTTTATGTTAAGAGCAGGAATGTCACCAAACTGTGCTGGACACCAGCCCCCTGCCACCCCCCGTCCGTTCCTGGCCTGCAGTTCGCCACCATGTATTTTGAAAGGCAGTGGAAGATCAGTTTAGGTTAATTCAGGATAAGATACCGTTTCTTCTTTCATTTTTATTTATAGATTTTTTTATATATATGATATATATGGTATATGATATATATGCCTAATTTGAAAACACCTACAGGCTTCACCGTGATGTATAAATTCCAAAAGAAATGGCTCCAAACTGCTTGAGAAAACTGTCTGGTTCCATTAACCCACATTAAAACAGAGTTATGCATTGGTCCTTTCTCCTGTTGAAGGGATCATTTAGGACAGAGCTATAGAATCTATTGAGCTTCTGCTGTTCACCTCAGAAACCAACCCACGATCCACTGAGAGCTTTGACCATGCTTACAGCAAATACCCTTCATAAGGGCAATTAGAAACCACAGCTCAGTGCATCTATACCAAAAGCCTGGGACAGTGAGCGGACTGAAATACACCACTCGCTTTTTTTTCTGTTGCTCAAACGTATTGATCATTCCTGGTAAGGAAGCAGATCAGCGTGCTAGCAGTGAGCTCGTCCTGCCCTCAGAATAAAAAGCACCTACAGTGGAAAAGCAGGGCTGCTGTGCTGATGGGGCTCTTGATCCCCATGCACAAGTCATTTTGCAAACGTGATCTTCTTCTCGACCCTGCGAGCCTCCAGGAAGGCTTGCAAAAAACTATAAATAAATAAATTAATTAATTAAATAATGTAATAAATAAAATACAATTTTTTTTTTTTTTTTTAAATTGTGGAGGGCTAAACAAGCTCAGTAGCAGCTTTCCTTTTTTTTCTCGCCTCCACTGCATGCTTGGCGATTTTCGTGTGACCTACTTTGGGGGGCTTCTGCTTCAGATCCTCGGCGTTCACGAATTTTCTCTGCATTTTCTAGCGCACTCCGGCTGCATGCAACTCCAGCTTCACTGCGCAGTTCCATCCCGCGCAAACATCATTCCATTCAAACCCGGTATGTCGAGTTTTATTCCGGGCAGAATTTTATTAGGAGTGAACGGCATGTCCGCAGCCTGGCGCGTGCGTAATAAGAAGGGTGGCGTTTAGATGCTGGGGTTATAGGCCGGTTCATATGGTTTCATATATACTGAGCTGCTGTTAATCCATAGCACCTTTTCCACAGCGCATAGGCAAAAGGAAATCGATATAATACATATGTACATATTTATACTGCCTATGAATATAAATATCTATAGGGTATATATGTATTTGTTGGTTGGAACGCAGCGTTACACTTCTAATTCAAAACCACTTGGAGCAAACGCTGGGAAACGCTGGGCAACGCTTGCGAAGGGCGCGTTCAATGTCGTTTTGGACTGCAGCAGTTCATGGAAAGCGTTTCAAGGCAATTCGAGAAGATGCTCAGGAGATAAGCTCGGTGGCAGCGTTTGGGCCCATTCGAGATACGTCAAGACGTGACGTCGAGCACGCTAGAATTACGACAAGAGCTAGCTCGCATAGAAAGATAAGAAACCGACAGATTTAAAAACGTGTTAGAAACGAATTCCGTCTTACTTCATCCAGCAAGAGAAGCCCAGGACTCCAGAACCGCCTGCTACATTAACCCTTATTCATTCCAGCACCATCGCAGCTTCTCCAGCCTCTCGCGCCTCTGCAACTACAGGCAATGGTCACTTTATCCCCTTCTCGTTTTTCCTTTCTATCTATCTTTTTTTTTTTTTTTGCCCACCTCCTTTGCTTCTGCTGTTAGCTGCTGCTTTCCCCCCTTCCTCTGAGAAACACGGGCCTCTGCTCAGCCCCTGATTAATAAATGTTTATCTGTTTTGAAGTGTAGGACAATGGGCCGGTGCCCTGTGACCCCGTGGAGCGCCGACCCCTTTCGCAGGGTCATTGTGGTCGCTCTAGGAAAAAGAAGGGCTTTGGGGCCTGGGACCCTCTATGCTGCTGGAAAAGAAAGGAGGGCTTTGGGGCCTGGCGGGCTGGTACCCTTCGCACTGACCCGAGCACATCCCACCGCAACCCCTACTACTACAGCCAGCCACCCACCCACCCCCCTCCGGCTCACCGTCGCGGCTCGCCCACCAACCCCCCATTGTCTCAGCGCAAACAATGGAGCTTTCCCAGAGAGGAAAACTATAACAATAATAATAAGCGCTCTTTAAAAATTCCCTCTGAAGCTGAAACCATGAACCAAGCCACCGTCAGCCATCACTCCTAGCACTGCAGTGCTGCTGGGAGAGGGAGCGCTGAGAACTATAACAAATAAGAGAGACTCGTTTTATTCACATTGTCTGTTAATCAGCGTCCCGTCGCTGCGTAAGGCTGCTGGGTCTCCTCCACTCGGTCACCAGCCGAAACGCTCCAGCCTAGCTTTGCCTTCTCCCTCCTATCACAACTGCGTCGCCCGCTTTCAGCGCTCCAGCGGAAGGCCTTTGCTTAATATCAGTGCAAACGGCCTGAACAAAAGCCTCAACCATTCGTGTGGAGATCTATGAGTGAAGGGGACCTGACCTGTGCGTAAGTGGGCGGCTGTTCCATGCGCAATAGCATACGCCGTGCATATAATAGTAACGGGGCGCATCTAAGGCCACATCAGCCCAGCAAACAGTGACATTACCCTTTTCAACGCTTATAACCACTGATATGCCACCGTAACCGTTATAACATCTTAATAACACTATTATAACATTGTTTTTACGCATATTTCAATACATAAGCTGACCAGTCACAACCATGCTCTATGTTGTTATTTATGTTGCTCTTAATTTACAGCCCGAAGCAGCAGCAGCAGCAGAAACGGGCGCGCACGTTTTATAGTGTAAGACGTCGCAAGAGCTGAGCACCGATAATAGTAATAATATAGTAATAATAAAATAATCATGTACACGTGAGTGCGGTTCTCGTCTTGCGTGGTGGCACGTGCTTTTAGGAATGCCTAAATAAGTCAACCCTCCCTCAACACTGTATTTCGTGCCAGTCGTTCGCATAGCTTAATCTAATGGACGAACTTGGAATCTTAAAAACAGCGCGCGCGGGGTCTTTTTTTTACACGTTATCGCTCGCGCGTAATCTGCGATAATCGCTGATGCAACAAATCCGGGAGGTGATGATGATGGTGGTGATGATAAATACGGCATCGACCTTTTTTTTCTTTATCACCGGACATGTTACGGTGGGCGCGTGCGCGCGTGCGCATCCCATCCCGGCTGTTTAGCTCGAGATTTGCGACCCAGCAGCGCTATATGTACGCATTCAGATTCAGTTGTGTATGGATGTATATGTGTGTTGGCCGACGTGGAGAGAGCGCGAGAAGGAGGGAGGGAGGGAGGGAGAAGGAGGGAGGGAGATTTAACTCATTATAATGCACAGAACGACCTGCCCTCTTTTGGAGGAGGAGGAGGGGAGGAGGGAGGGGGGGCAGAGGGAAAAAAAGGAAAAAGCTCAGCCATTGCTTTGCAGAGGCTCCAGCCCCCTGCTTCACTCCGGCACGGGGCAAGTGGCTCCACGGATGCTCCTCGTCCTGCACGTTCTCGAGCGCGAGCGAGGAGCGGGAATACAAACCGAGCAAGCCGTGGGCTTTATTTCTTCCTTCCTCTCTATTTGGCAACAAATACAGGAGAACGCGCGCTAACGGATACGCTGCGGACCACCACCACCACCACCTCCCCCGGCAAATGAGCGTGAGTAGCCCCGTACGGACCCCACTTTATCCTCCACCAAAGACCAGAAATCTGCTTGTTTTTATTTGTGTGTTGTTTGTTGTTGTTGTTTACTGGCGGCGCGCGACGGAGCCGCTATTGTTGCGCGCGCTATTGTCGCTCAGTCATCAACAAACAGCAGGCAAAAACATAAAACGCATCCAAATGTTCTAAACCGCAACAACACAAAAAAGCATAACAAAGCGTGGACCCGTTCACGTTCTGGGGGTCGCACGCGGTGGGTTTCAGCGTTTAAACGGCTCGCGGGCTCCCTTCGTTTGTCATACACTGGCTCCCGGAGACAATAGATTCGCGGACGCTGAGGGGCAAGCGGGTCACATTTTAGCGCCCGCGCGAGCCACGGTGCTACCGCATCGTCCAACGGAAGAACCCCCGCGGATGCGACGGAGAAACGCATGCATTTCTGTGCGAGTCGGTTTGTGCTCGTATTTTGGGGGGGCTCGTATCATGGCGTTTTGTCCTTTGTTTCACGCGCCCCGTTCACTGAAGCCTACGCTACGATGCGGCTGTAAAGTCTTCCAAGGGCAAGTTGCATTCGGCTCCGAAGCCGCATCCGGTACGGGATAAAGCACGCGCAGCTAAGATTTTTGAAACCTTGCAGCACAAGCGCGCGAGCCCATCGCCATGATGGGATGCAGCGAGGGCAGCTCGGATGTGCTCGCGCATTCCTGAGGGTTTCACGAGCGTGTGCACGCGCAGAAGCGCGATAGGCGAACGAGGAAACGCGCCGTCAGTGTTATAACAGGCGTAATAACGGCATAATAAGCAGCGTTATGAAGGCATAGCGGCTATTGTTACGTAAAGGACCTCACTAGGCCTTTGCTTAAGCTTCTAACGGGTGTCCTTAGAGCTAAACACTGCCGGCTACCTGGATTATGGCTCTAACACATGACCTTATGTAGGACGCGAAGGTGTTAGCATGCGGATCTGGGAGCAGGTGCACGTCCTGGGGGTAGATAGGCCTTTCACTCTGGATTTGTTGGGCTCGTTATAACGAATTTATAACGAAGTTATTCATTATGATGCATAATGCTAAAACGTTAAGACGCAGTATAGCGGGACAGTGTATGTGAATGCAAGCCTAGGTGTAGTTGCATGAAGGAGCACATAGTAATGCAAGAAACGTACCAGTTTAACGTAATGGCTTTGATGCGCTTCATTTGCATAACGCCTATTACGTAAACGACCTACTGAGGTCACATCTGCAGATTTTTCAGATTTTTTTAGACGTGGAATTGTAAATAAATAAATAAATAAATAAATAAATAAATAAATAAATAAAAGTAATAAGTACATGAATGCACGGGAACATAAACTGACCCCTTCAGTCGTTCAAGGGCGCGATAAAGACGACAGTGCGGGGACGGCCAACATCTGCCCCGTGACGTCACCGGCCTCTTCCCTCTCGTGCGGCAGATGCCCCCTCTGTTTGTGTTTGGCTGGAGAGGGGATTTAATCCCGGAGTAAGTCAGTGAGGATGACGAGGAGGAGGTGGAGGAGGGTAGGGGGTGGTAAAGAGGGATGGGGAGGGGGGGATAAAAGAAAGACTGGACTGAAGTGTGTATATGTGTGGGGGGTGGGGAGGAGAGGATGTGTGTGTGTGTGTGTGTGGTGGGGGGGAGGGGGGGTCAGCAGCATTTAACAGCACAGACCGTAATCCCAGTAGGCTTTTTTGGCTGGACTCCGCCGCACGCGGGACGTAGACACGTCTCCGTTGTGAAGCCTGGCGCGTGAAACTTATTTGCATCTTCGTCAGCGTAACACGTCACGATGCGACGGCGTCCACGGTTTATAACTAACGCCGCGCTCTCGCGCCTTTCTGCCTCCCTCTTGTAGGTTCTCGTGGGGGCCTACAGCCATGATCGAAGCATCACCTCTTCAGGACAGAGAAGAGACCACAATACCACCCCCCACCCCGACCCCTCACCACCACCCTTCTCATCTGGGAGGACTTCTCGAATTCCAGCAGAAGACGCTTTGCTAGCTTTCTTCTTGTCTCATTTTTTTTCCCAAAAAGAGGAAGGAAGCACGGGATATCCCAACAGGAAGGCCTTTGAGGAATCGCGGACTGGATCGTAGGGTCCTGGTAAAAAAAATGGGAGGACTTTTTGCAGAAGGATTGGGCGATGGTGCAGGGGGTGGTGAGAGATAAGCATAAATGAATGTAAGTATATATATATGTGTGTGTGTGTGTGTGTGGTTGTGTGTGTGTGGCTCTGAGACTGGCTCTCCGTGTTCACAGCGGACCTTGATTTAATGTCTTACAATTAAGGCACGCGGTGAATGCCAAGAGCTCCTGCTCGAATTCCTCCGCGCTCTCGCTCGCAGTCCCACCTGCTCCTGGATCATTATTATTATCACCGTTATTATTAAAATTCTCACTTATTCCTTTCTCAATAAAATAAAGCATGGCGAGTGTATTAGGTCTGGTCTGTATCTTTCTGGATAATGGGAGTGTGCAGCTGCTGGGCTTAACGTTAAACCGTTAACGTTGGTGCGAACGTTGTGCGTAACCGCGCTAGGAGCGAGGAGCTGTCCACCGTGCCTGGTGCTGAATTCCGTCCGCCGGCCTCTACGCAGGCCTCCATTCTCCGCCTTATTGCTAGAATAATAACAGTAAATAATTAAAGCCGCATTTTAGAGTCTTGTGGCGCCAATAGTAACGCAAAAACGGCCAATAAATATTAAATAAAACCGCCGCTCGCACGCGGCCTATATGCCGTACCCAATCATTTAGTTTATGCTGTAGTCTCTTTAATATGTAACGTATCCATGTGTGTTTTAGCCTATAGCCGCCGTTTATACGTCTACCAAATGTTAGGATCGTAGCTCACATGATGTCATATCTACTGTATATCTCTTATATCTATATCTCCTACATCTAAACCTCTCATATCTATATCTCTTATATCTATAACTCTTATATATATATATATCTCTTATATCTATATGTCTTATATATCTGTATATCTCTGTTAACATTTTCTCCTGTATATTTAATGATGCTCTCTGCACATATCTGTATGTGTGTTGTTTTAGCCTAAACCGTTAATTTCTCCAGTCTATGTTTATTAATATACTTATTCATATTTGCTTTGCCATTAGACGTACGTCCCCTAACGTAAAGCCCAGGCCCCCGTTCAGAACCACTGTGATGGGTTAAGCAGTGAAACTACAGCGTGTATATAAAAGCTAGAGCTAGAGATTTCACCAAGTTAAATTATATTTAGGTCTATATAAAGGCCAAATACGGTGCAGTGCTGATCTGCTTACGACGTGAGTCTATAAAAAAAAAACCCCAAAAAAAAAAAAAAACATTCCATGTATACATATACACAATTCCATATATATATATATATATATATATATATATATATATATATATATATATATATATATATATATATATATATATATATATTATAATAATACACATATAATCATAATCAGAAAACAATCAGAAATATATATATTTATCAACAAATCCTGTTTATAATACTGTGTATGGCTTTCTCGCTCAACAAGGGCGATACTTATCCTACAGGGTTTCCACAGGCCGTATAGTGAATTGGAACCGTTACCGTACTCTATGACAGGATGTTACACAATAATTACACATTTATTACAAGACAAAAGCATTATAATAGGTTACAATAATTTAGAGCATAATAGATTATTAGAGACACATTATACAGCATTAGTAGTCCCGGTACACAAGAATTATACAGTCTGTAAATATGTAATACGCTATTGTATAATAAATGATCATGCAGTATGGAAACCTGATTCGGTTAACGCTGCCACACTATGTATTTGTGAAAGACGTGGGGTGAGTGTATGTATTCAGGCAGGGGAAGAGAGAGATGTAGCGCGAGTTACATCTGTATAAGTGTTCGTGTAAAGTCACAGCCGCAGCAGCGTTAACACCTACACTGGTAAACTGCTCTCTAATGCTCGATGTGCTGGTGCAGTGCTCTCCAGTGCACACTGCAGGTGTTAATTCCACACGCGCTGCTGGTTTTACACTGGATCAGTCAGGCTTCCTCACCGAGAGAGATTTACACGCCTGCGCGTGAAGCTGGATAACCGGTAAGTTTTCCACCCGCGCAGTTAGTGTTCGGATCCGACACCGTGTACAGGCTACCCATCTCAGCAGTAAGTGCACCTTGCGCGGATGGTGCACGATCATGAGTGTGATGTTATGCATCGGTGTTGAATCACACGGGCCTTGAATGGGTGGATCTGAGGGAGATCATGTCAGCGCGGCCTCGATTTAAGACAGAGAGAGAGAGAGAGAGAGAGAGAGAGAGAGAGAGAGAGAGAGAGAGAGGGAGAGAGAGAGAGAGAGAGAGAGAGAGAGAGAGAGAGAGAGAGAGAGAAGACATAGAAATAAACCCATAAAAGCGGTATGAACACTGAATGTGGGAAACAGCGCCCTCTACAGGTAATCCGGAACAACGTCACCGCAAAGGTTACCACAAAGCCTGCTCAGAAACAGCTCCATTGATTTTCTACTTATTAGAGGACGGTGTGGGATAATTCACACACACACACACACACACACACACACACACACACACACACACACACACACACACACACACACACACACACACATATATATATATATATATGAATTTTTACGGGAGAACCAAAACACATAATTCACTTTCCTAAAAAACCCCACTAACCATTAAAATATATACTTAAATATTTTACTTAAAATATGCTTCAAAATATACTGTAATAAATTATTTAACAAGTAAATGTATTACTATATAATAATAGGCAATAAGTAATAAAGTAAATAGAAATATGAAATATGATGTATAAACATATATCTCTCCAAAATGGTAACTTTACAGGAGAGGCCAAAAACCTAATTTAATTTAAATGTAAGTCAATGGAACCAGACTTTTCCCCCCAAGCAGCTTTGGGCCATTACTGGTCCACTCATTATGACATTTCCATACAGTGTAAACAGCAGCTGCTGTGTTCAAATGATGCATACACGGAGATACATGGTTTCCTTTGGACAGCGCTGATACATAAACAGTTCATACGGTTATGTGCAGATTGTAAATGCTATTACAGCACACAACCCCAGTAATACCAATGTAATAATGCATCACACTGGTCCACACCTGCACCAGCAGAAATGTCCCGCTGCATTTTGTAGTAGCCGATTCTGGAGCGAAAACACAGAGCCCCATTTCAGAAAGGCTGATGTGAATGCGGCATCCCAATGGCCGTATCCCAGCATGGAAGCATTTCAGGACACTGATATAATGTATTGAGGCCCCCAGCATGAAGCACACGCATCTTTCACAGTGATATGTCAACATTACACAGCTTCTGAGACACACTGTCCCTCTGAACTGGTCAAAATCAAGTCTCCCCAACACAGACCTGAACACAGGCCTCCATTTCACATGCTCCAGCATGCACCTCTTCACAACACCCGGGTGGAGAGTCATTATATGGCGCATGCTTGCAACCTCTCCGAGCGGTGAGTAAGAGAATGCACTGTGCATGCATCAGAGAGGAGGTTGCATCATTATTCCAATCATGCCACGGGGCAGGACAGAGCAGAGCACACGCACGCGCTGGCCACTCTCACATGAAGAGCACCGACTAATTGGTATGAAGTGACCACTTTGAAATGATGAAATTGCTACTCGCCTGAAAAAAAATAACATCTCTTGATTCGATTGTGTTGCTTAGCAACTGATGTTTGTTAAAGGCACAAAGAGAGCAGGAGAAGTAATTGAATTAGCATGCATTATGCATGGCAAACTTCAGCACCCTCGCAGAGCCGCGAAGACGAGCCGAGCTGCAGGAGCGGGGCATCCACTCCCATCAGGACCACTGGAAGCAGTGCTGCTCACAGTGTAGTCACACACACGGGCCTTCACTTACAGTTACTGCTTAACCCTACAGGCTTAATATACAGTTTCTAGTATTCATAGATATTACACAGTAACTGTATGAGCAATGTAGTTCTGAGAGTCAGGAACTGAAGTGTGAGCTTTACTGTAGAGTGAGAGGTAGAGTTTAAGGGGATATGGTAAGATGCAGAATGCTAGGATGGATAGAGCGATAGAGACATATGGATGGATGAATGAAAAATGGATGGCTAAATAGATGGATGGATGGGAAGATGTGTATCTGGACGGCTGGAAGGATCAACAATTAAATTGAAAGGCGGATGGATAGAAGAAAAAATGGACAACTAGCAGGCTGGATGAACAGACTGATGGAGGGACTGGGTTTATGTTTAAAATGTAGAGATTTTCAGCACTCACTGTAAATAGATGGAAGGATATATGGATGGATAAAACCCTCAGGACTCAGGGTAAATGATGGATATAGAGAAAGATAAATGGAATGGCAGATTTATGAATAGATGGAATTTTGCAAAAAGTTTTGGATGGATGGATGGATGGATGAATGGACGGACGGACGGACAGACGGACGGACGGATGGATGGATGGAAAAAGAGATGTATAAATAAGTGGATGAATGGAATGACAGATGGATGGATAAAATCTCAAAAAAAAATTCCAGGCTTATAATAAATTGATAAAAGGATGGATAGATGGATGAAAGAATGAATGAATCAAATTCCCAAGAAAGCAGAACAGACAGATATACAGATTAATGAATGGATGGATGTATTGATGAATTATTAGTTGGACAGATCAAAGGAAAAATGAAAGATTTAAGGGAAATATAAAAGATGGATGGACAAATGAATGGATAGATGGCTGAATGAATGGATGAATAGATAAAACTTCCAAGACTAAAGGGTAAACAGACATAAATATCAATGGATGGATAAAGGGGTGGAAGGAAAGATGGATAAATGGATAGTTGGAGAGATGGCAGGATAAATAAATGGATGAATGAATGAAATGACGGATGGATGGATGAAATGATCTCAAGGCTCAAAATGAATGGATGGATCAAATGTCCAAGAGAGCAGCACAGACAGACATGCAGATTAATCGATGACTGGAGTGATAAATGGAAAGCAGAACAGATTAAAGGATAGACGAATTAATGAAAATAAAGATAGAAAGAATGATAGATAGACAAAGGGGTGGAAGGATGGATGAAAAGAAAGATAGATAAATGGATGGCTGGATGTATGCATGAATGAATGAATGGCATACAGATAAGAGAAGGGCAGATAGAGCCCTAATAGAGCACAATGTGCTGGATTTACATTACATGTCAGCATGCAGTCCGGCACTGTTCCTCAATCCCCTCCGCACACCGGTGTTTAAAACCCACACTGGAGCCTGAACACTCCGCAGCTGGCCATGTAGAACCGTCTTCATTTAACCTGGAGCCACAGAAGAACTCATTTACTGCACAGAGAGAACCGCAGGAGGACTTCTCAGTACGTCCAGCAGTCAGTGAACCAGGAGATGAAATATAAGGCGTTAGGAATGTCTCCTGTGTTTAGACTTCATTCACACGGTTTAGGTATTTACACAGGGGATCATGTGGGACATTAACATGCTGGAAAAGAAAGAGTACACTGACAAAGTTTCACAAGTTTCACAAGTAAACAAGTAAACAAGCTCATGTTTATAAGTGTTGTCTCCAACGCAGGCTCTGTGGACTCCCCTGTCCTGGTGCAGGGTGACATCATGTGGAGGAACTGGGCTACTGCAAGAGGTTCATTTTCGCCCAAATATATTTTTAATTAACATTATTAAATTAATGTTCAGTATTGTATCTGAAATACAGTATTGTGAATACAGTAGCGTTAGAAACCTCACCCTTCCAGTGAGTTAAAGTACGGCCAGAACACTACCAATGTTATTAATGTTTCACCAGGGAATATGGGTTTATACTGGAATTCCACTGTTCAAAATCTGCATAATTAAATGAATGAGAACCAAAACACATTATTCACTTTCAGTGTATATAAATCTAAAGTAAAGACATAACGTAAAGCCAGTTTAGGGCATTTCTATTGGGTCAATCATCATACACTAACTTGTAATGCATAGGTAAGCTGCAGAGCTTGAATTATGAAGAAAAACCACTAACCACTAAAATATATACTTCAATATTTGACTTAAAATATACTTCAAAATATACTGTAATAAATTATTTAACAAGTAAATGTATTACTATTTAATAATAAGCAATAAGTAATAAAGTAAATAAAAATATGAAATATGATGTATATACATATATCTCTCCAAAATGGTAACTTTACAGGAGAGGCCAAAAACCTAATTTAATTTAAATGTAAGTCAATGGAACCAGACGTTTTTCTCCTAAGCAGTATTGGGCCATTGTCGGTCCACTCATTCTGAAATTTCAATACAGTGTAAACAGCAGCTGCTGTGTTCAAATGATGCAAGTAAAAATCAACAAAAATAGAGATACATGCTTTTCTTTGGACAGCGCTGATACATAGACAGTTCATACGGTTATGTGCACATTGTATGTTTGTTAAAGTGTTTTTTTTTTTTTTTTTTATAAAATGTTTGTTAAAGAGAACATCCAGTGTCTCTATAGCAGTGCTGATAGGAACCAGGGCTCCCAAAATGACCAGTGAATCCACATATCGTCGCTGTCCAAAGAAAAACATGTATCTCCATTTTTGTTGGTTTTCACTTTTATGCCTCATTTGATCACATGAGCTGCTGTTTACACTGTGTGGAAATTTCATGAGGAATCAACCAACAGAATGGCCCAAAAAACGACCTGGAAAGACGTCTGGTTCCATTGACTTCCATTCAAATTAAATGAGGTTTTTGGGCTCTCCTGTAAAGTTGCAATTTTGGAGACCTGTTTTTCTTTGGACGGCGACGATATGTAATCTGAGATTTTATATGGAATATTGATGTTGGCAAAATATAATTTCAAAATGTCATTCCCTAAACAAATGATAAAATCTTTAATATGGTACCTGCACACTACCATAAACTATCCAAACAAACCATAAACCAAACCTTAGTGTAATGCAAAGTGTATATACCCGTATTGTGTACTAGCTTTCTGTCATGTAGCTTTCAGAGACATTAACTTCAGATCTATCGCCACCACTGTGAATAATTCTAACTTCAACCATAACGGTGTTTACATCTTGGCAATTTAATTCAGCAGAAATTTAAAAAATCAACTCGTTATAAAAAGCTCTAGACATAAAGTCTAATATGAAATTCTATCAGTAACTAATTCATCAACTTTTTACATTTATGCACATTTGTGTGCCACTTTTACTCCATCCTTCAATCTTACGAGCAACCAGGCACAACTGAAGAAGCATACTCCCCAACAGCTAGTCCACGGCTCAACACACTACCACATGTGCATCTTAAATAGCGAAAGGAGATCTGCCTGTGTATATTAAAGAAAGGTGAAAAGAATATACAGCTCTGGAAATTAATAAGAGCCCACTCCAGGTTCTTCTTCAGTCAGCATCTCCACATGTACAGCAGGTTCTTGGTGAGGAACAGAGGGTTGGGTTCTAGCTTTACTGGCAGATACAGTGAGCATCTGGTTCATAAGAACAAGGACCAGCAGCAAACACACAGGACAACACAGCTACAGACTGGCAAAGGGCCAAACCCACTCTCTACTGACCGTGATGAGCGCCACCTCATTCCAATGTCCCTTAACCACAGTAAGATGACCTCAGGTGACCTACAGAGAGACTGAAGAGCGGTGGCTGGGGTGAGATGCACAGCGAGCATGGTTCTAAAAACAGGCTTCTGGAGGTCATTAGTGATTTTCTAACAGATCTAATACAATATCTGATCTGGAGTTTGGGAGACATGCTTCCAGTAGTGTAGAGAATCAAACAGAACTGAGGAATTCTGGTCCAACACAAACCCAGAACCTGTACAGCTAGAGAAATAAAAAATATAACGGGACTAAAAACATGCAAGACTTGGTAGACCACCAAAATTACCCCATTAGATAGACAACTTAGAGCTTTCATTTTTGAGAGACAGATAAAAAGGTGTGTGTTTCTTTCAATCTCTGAACAGCGAGAAGACTATGGGTCTGAAAGGACACATAGCTGGCAAGAAGAAAATCTGCAGTAGAACATGAACACTGGTCATGCAGGGTAGGGTTGTATGCCTTGGTGAGTCTACACTGGAACCCGAAAACAGAACACTAGTATGTATAAATGAAATCTGAAAAAATGGAAATTTGTGACTGTATTTTTGACCTGTATTACACTGAAAACAATACAGCAGCAAACTGTTAGCTGCTTTGTAATGCTGATGTTTCCTATCACAACACAGTGGAATGAAACACTTTAGGTGTCATTTTGTCCCATTCTACCTGTAAACAGCACAGGGTCTTCATTGTTACACACATTCTCTACTGGAGGCAGGTTGGGACTGCAGGCAGGCTAGTCCAGCACAGCACTCCTTCTTCCACAGCCATGGCTGTACTGTCTTTGTTGAGGATGTGCAGAACGTCTCTTGAAACTTCATCTCAAAGGACCATATGTACTGTTTCACTTTTCAGCACTAATGGGGCACCACAGAAGTGTAAACTGGCTTTGTCTAGAGCCCTGAGACACTGACTCTATACCAAAACAGACCCTGGCGTTTGGACCTAATGCTGGTAACAGTCCAGACGGTCCTTTTTATCTTTGTGTCCATTCTGGTGTTCCAAATAACACCAGAAACACTGACTCATCTGACCACAGTACACGCGTCTACTGTGTGATGGTTCCTCCCACATCCCACCAAGCTCAGAGAACTCAACAGCGCTTCTGAACATGGTTAGCATAAAGCTCCCTTTTGGTAGTTTCAGCTGGCATTTTTGGATGTAACAGTGTATTGAGGTACTTGACCACAGTTACTTGGCCAAAGCCAATCTTGCTTATGTTGTTAAACGGCTTATTGATGAATGATGGTTTTTGACGCAGTGCCATCTGAAGGACTGGAAAGCACAATCATTCAGCCTAGGCTTGCAACACTTATACACTGAAATTTCCCACAATTCCTTAAAGCTTTTAATGATGTTATGCATCACAGAGAGAGAAATATACAAATCCCTTCCAATCGTTCTTCCATAGACCAAGCACAATGATCAAGGTGGTCCCATAGATGCTCAGCTGGGTTCAGGTCTGGGGAATTAGGAGGCCAGGGTAGTACATGGAGGTCTTGGTCATGCTCTTTCAACCCTACATTTCTAGCCATGTGACATGTCGCATTGCCGTGCTGGAAGATCCCATTCTTACCAGCGAGGACAATCAGCATGTATGTGTGTACGTGATCTGCAATGGATTCATTCCCAAATTGGTTGAGAGAGCCTTCCATGAGTGGGCCCAGAGAAAGTCACGAAAATGTCCCTTCATGATCTACGTCTGCTTGGCCAGACAAAACATCATATCTTTCATTTGTAAGATGAAGCCATTAAATGAATATATTAATTTTTATAAATCACTTTACCATTTTATTGCTTTTACCATACTATGCCAATGTTTTCTTATCTGAGTTGCTTTGGGGGATTATTCGGATGGTGTTAAGCAGAAAACGGAACCCCCACAAATTGCTTTGAAAAACTGAAAGCCAGTCTCCTGACTAGAATGGAAAGCACCCTAAAACTAAAACTCAGTTCAGTTTGGTTCAGTTTGTTGTGTAATTATTTATTAAATATATGGATCCTGTGGCTTTTAAAATCCTGGGTTGGGTATAATGGAATACCTGTAACAGTGTTACGTAATCAGGTTAAGGAAAAAAGATAACCATATTTTACATATATCTGTCACGCTTCCCGGTTTCCCTGACTCCACCGATCTCCCGAGAGTGCCACTTCCACTTCCACTTCCCAGCACATGATGTCAACATGCACTCATGGTCAGCCCCTGAGTCTGAACCCATCCATCTCTAATCCATGGTCTCACACACACTTCTTCGCGAAGTTTGCCTGAAGCACTACTGACTTCTTTCCGGATCGCAACTCTGGCTTTGACTCCTTTTGTTTCTTGACGACCTTATTTGCCTCGTCCCTTGTACTTATTTTACTCTCTGGCTTTCGACAAATGTAAATGATACACACTGTGCTAAGCTGATCTACTAAGGGCTGCTACTACGGGCTACCCACTTAGAATATGTGGTGGCTTGGGCACGCATCATGTGACTCCTGGTCTGAAAAGAAGCCCCACTCTGGCAGCTCTCCTCTTACCATCTGATCATGTCCTACAGATCAATTTTTGGGTCAAGCTCCATTAGTGGGCCGTGAAGCACCCTCTAGTGGTCTGCAGGCCCATCCTCAGGGGGAGGCAGTAGTCTGTAGTGGTCACTAACAGCAGGCAGTAACAGCACTAAAGTCACGAAAGAACAAAAATTAAATAAAATTAATATAATAAATAATAATTAAGGGATCCATCATGTTTAAACCACAAGCGTTATATACTCATGAACAGAAACAGATACATACAAACATACTGTAGAAATAGCTGAAATGAAACGTCATCAGTTTGAGACAAGGCAGCCATGGGCAACTGGCTAACCAAAGATGGAGAAGCTTCCTAAACAGTGTTGACATGGTTCCTCAGAAGAAGCCAAGAATCAGCAGATACAACCTGGACAACCCGGTTTAAACACGGACCTGCACAGAGGTGGGCGGTGAGGATGCTAACCCAGAAAGCCCAGGGAGTGGATTGTGTTTTCGCTCTTCCAAATGATGCACCCAAGCCTTAACATCACAGTGCAGGAGTTCCCTGAAAGCTAGACGCCAACTAGCCAGACATGCTACACAGTGTGAGAGAGCCTACTGATGTTAGCCGTTGTGGTGGGCTGGTATGTTTTAGTTATAGGCAGGTGGGCTTCAAGGTTACAAGCACTGGGAACCCCTACTATAGATCATAGATTAGGGGAGACACAAGATGATCTCTGTATTCTGTGAAGACCCTAATAAATATGAACTAGTACCTGTTCTGTATTTTGCATGTTCTTTCTCTCCGTTAAGATACACGTCTCTCTCTCTTTCTTTCTGTCATTCACTGAATTACAGGGTAGCCAATCAGAATCATTTACATATCTTAAAGGCGCAGTAACAAAACCACCATCTCACAAAATACAGGGATTTGCTTTTGATGCCAAACCTTTATGTCCAGCTCTGCCGCAGTAGCAGACTGCTGTGTCCAGGTGGAGGAGAGCTGCTGGTGGCTGCTGTTTGACCGTCCTGGCTCATCTTGTCTCATTAGTGCTGTTTGATTGGGCATGAAGGTGCTCCTGTGCTGTCACAAGATAAAGAGCATCGCCTCAGGAGCTGAGCTGCAGGACAATCTACTGCGCGGCCCACTGTCTGTGCAAAACACCAGCATTATATACACATACAAAGCTATACACATACCGCACACTGCATCATAACATCCTTATTACAGGCTACATAACACAATAATAGCCTTTATATTATGGTGTAATTAGTGTAGGCTATATTGCATCATAATATCATCTACATTACAGAATTACTATAACAGGCTGTATACGGTATAATTACAGCATTAGCATTATGCTGCCATTATGCATTATGGTTATAGCATCTCCACTATAACATCAATACTACAATAAACATGCATCAGAAATACAAGATATGCATTTTGTCAGACGCTACATAGAGCACAGTTATTACATCTGCATTATAACACCTTTATAACAGGCTTCATACAGCGGAATTATAACAATATAGTATGGCTATACTTTCAATATACATCATAGCTATAAAAATGTTACTATGGGCAGAAAAATTACACAACATAAATATAACATCTGCATTTAATAATGACTGTCATGGGCCGTAACATCTGGATTGCTACTACAGGCTTTATACGTCAGAAATACAATACTTGCATTCTAACAATTACACACATATACAAGTGAACTAAAACATCTGCATTTCAAATAATACTGTTACTGGCTTTATATAGCACAACTGTAACATCTGCATTAGCTTATCTGCCTCTATGTTAGTCTTATAAGCTACACACAGCCATATTATAACATCTGCAATACAAATATAACATCTGCGTTCTAACAGTATTACAGGCTATATAGAATCTACTTTATATCTGCATTTTTTTCTTTTTTCTTTCTTTCTTTCTTTCTTTCTTTCTTTATTATAGCATCACTATTACAGGCTATATTTTACTACAGGAACAAAAACTTATTACTTATTTTATTACTCTTTCTATTAGATACTATCCAGTCCAAGTCCCCCCCAAGTCTTTCTTATCACATCCTCAACCCAAGTTCAATTGTACTTACTCAGGGTAGATTCCCAAACTCTAATCCACATACACACTCCCCTGTGTCATTTACCCCTTGTTCCTACCATAATAGCACCAGCCATCAGGAAACATGGAATGGTATGTGTGTGTGTGTGTGTATGAGAGAGAGAGAGAGAGAGAAAATGAGGGATTAAACAATCATGTCTCAAATTTGAAAGGAAAATGAATCGGTCTAAAAGTGACATTTTGACCCTTTGATTTTTGACTCCATTCTCACTGCTGAGTTAACTGACCTTTAACATTATGGGTGTAGTATAAGCATGAAGTAGGATGGGGGGCTGCACTGGGAGGGTGGGGCTTTCTGTTTCTGAAAAATACTCCCACCGACCACTTTATTAGGACGACGAGGACAGGGACGACTCACCGACCACTTGTATCTACACTCATTGTGCATTTTATCAGCTCCAGTGACCATATAGGGGAACTTTACAGTTCTGCAATTACAGACTGGTGTCCATCTGTTTCACTGTATACTTTACCCTGGGTGGTGGATCATTCTCAGCACTGCAGTGACACTGATGTAGTGGTGTGGTAGTGTGTGTTGTGCTGGTATGAGAGGATCACACAGCAGTGCTGCTGGAGTTTTTAAACACCTCAGTGTCACTGCTGGATAGAGAATCATCTACCGATCGAAACTATTCAGCCAACAGTGTCCTGTGGGCAGTATCCTGGGGGGAAGGACCAGAGAATCACAAACAGTGCAGCAGCAGGTGAGCTACCATCTCTGATTGTATATGTGGAAGGTGGACCATCAATGTAGGAGTGTCTAATCGAGTGGACAGTGAGTGGACACAGTGTTTAAACACTCCAGCAGCACCACTGTGTCCAATCCACTCACACCAGCACAACACACTCTAACACACCACCATCAGAGTCACTGCAGTGCTTAGAATGGTCTACTACCCACACAACACAGCAGGTACAGCTGTGGTGGTCCCGTGGGGGACCTGACCACTAAAGAACATAGTAAAAGTGGGCCAATGAAGCATGCGCTGAATTATCCAAAAAGTACATCCACATGGTCAGTGGAGCTGATAAAATGGAGTGTAGATACGAGGAGGTGCACCTAATGAAGCGACCGGCTTCGGAGCAAGTGGGTTCACCCAGGTGGTCCTTCATAGTTAGTCTTTCAGAGCCACTGTAACTATGAGTGAAATACCCCTGAAAAACATTGCTGTTTCCCAGGAGATCAGAAAAAGGAGGGAATTGTTATTTGACTGCATTACCAAACTACAAAAGAGCATTTCCAGTAGAAGAACTGCTAAACTGCTAGAAGAACATTAAAACTAGCATCAGCACCTCTATGGTGAGAGTCCATATCCATGCAAACATTCAAATTAAGAGATATACAATAGAAATGCCTTAAATGCATGTATGTATATATGTAAAATAGAAATGCCTGAAATGCCTGTATGTATACTTATACAATAGGAATGCTCTAAATGCCTGTATGTATATATGTATAACAGAAATGCCTGAAATGCCTGTATGTATACTTATACAATAGGAATGCTTTAAATGCCTGTATGTATATATGTATAATAGAAATGCCTTAAAAGCCTGTATGCATATATGTGTAATAAAAAGGCCTTAAATGCCTGTATGTATATATGTATAATAAAAATGCCTTAAACGCCTGTATGTATATAGGTGTAATAGAAATCCCTAAATGCCTGTATGTATACATATACAATAGGATTGCTTTAAATGCCTGTATGTATATATGTGCAATAGAAATGCCTTAAAGGCCTGTATGTATATAGGTGTAATAGAAATGCCTTAAATGCCTGTATGTATGCAGGTGTAATAGAAATTCCTTAAATGCCTGTATGTATATATGTATAATAGAAATGCCTTAAATGCCTGTATGTATATATGTATAATAGAAATGCCTGAAATGCCTGTATGTATATAGGTGTAATAGAAATGCCTGAAATGACTGTATGTATATATGTATAATAGAAATGCCTTAAAGGCCTGTATGTATATAGGTGTAATAGAAATGCCTTAAATGCCTGTATGTATGCAGGTGTAATAGAAATTCCTTAAATGCCTGTATGTATATATGTATAATAGAAATGCCTTAAATGCCTGTATGTATATATGTATAATAGAAATGCCTGAAATGCCTGTATGTATATAGGTATAACAGAAATGCCTTAAATGCCTGTATGTATATATGTATAATAGAAATGCCTTAAATGCCTGTATGTATATATGTATAATAGAAATGCCTTAAATGCCTGTATGTATATAGGTATAACAGAAATGCCTTAAATGCCTGTATGTATACAGGTGTAATAGAAATGCCTGAAATGCCTGTATGTATACAGGTGTAATAGAAATGCCTGAAATGCCTGTATGTATATAAGTAAAATAGAAATGCCTTAAATGCCTGTATGTATAGATGTACAGTATACATGACGTTAATGCACGGTGCACACTGCATGCTCATTATGCTAATTAAGCCCAGCAGAAAAGCTTCAAGTCCCAAACCTGCTAAAATAGTTTGGCCAATCAGATCCGCGGCATCGCAGGAGGGTTAAAAACCTCCTTGTGAGAAGCGACATTACGACACGTGCTCGTTGAGTTGAATGCACAGCACAAATGCGGCCACTAGGTGGCGCCTCGAGTCCATCAAGTGCCCCTAACACTGATCCCGACTGTAAGGAATCAAACCACGTTCAATTCTGAGTTTTAAAGCACGTGGCAGTTTCAGCTTATTAAACCAACCAGAAACTTCTCTAATTCTTAGCTGAGTTTAGTGCAGGTGTATGCACCAATTAGGCAGTTAATATTTAATTAATAACTTCAGTTAGATATTAACGTAGGTAATCCCGAAGAGTGAAATGAATTAAATATGTAAACAAACAAATAAATAAATAAACTTATTAAAAATATAATAATAATAATAATAATAATAATAATAATAATAATAATAATAATAATAATAATAATAAGTAATAAATAATAAATAACTGTAACAGAATCGGACGTATGACGTAATAAGCAACATTAAAGAGTTTGACGATTAAAGAAAAGTCAGTGAGAATGTATGAGGAGTTTCTCCCCGCTTTAATGCACAACTCGTATAAACAAACTGGAGCTATGGTGTCCAGATCAGACAAACAGTCCCCCCAGCAGGACACAGTGAGTCTCCAGCACGCGCTTTCACAGCCGCACATCCAGCTCAACTGCTCCAGAGCGTGTAGAGGAACCGGTCAGACCAGGTGGAGCAGCCGAGGGTCCCCAAACCAGCGGTGAGCAAACTCAGCGGAGCGCTGCACTGCCACATTGAGCTGGAGCGTAAAAAGGCGATTGGATGGAGCGCTCGATCCCAATAGGGCGACATGAGGACGAGCTTGAGGATCATGATGTAAAAGACCCCCCTCCTTCCTCCTCCTCCTCCTTCTTCTCCTCCTCTTCTTCTTGCCTCCTCGTCGTCTCTTCTGTTACTGGTGCTGCTGATGGAGGAGGTGAAGGGAGCGCTTTAGGAGGAGCTGCGCCTCCAGCCCTTCACTCTGCCAGCGACGACCAACGTGCACTTCGCATGAGCGAGACGTGAAGCAGCGCGAGGCTCGAGTCTCGGTTCCTCGGTTCCTTTTCCCCCCTTTCTTTTCCTCCTCTTTTCCTCCTCTCCTTTTCCCCGTTTAAAGACCGCACGCGACTGTCTGGAGCCCCCATGGAGAGGAGGATGAGCTCCGGAGAGCTGTTCCCTAAGACCCTGAGCGCAGTGTCCAGCAGGAAGATGGACCCTTACCGCGTGGCACCGGGAGTCGAGCCCCTGTCGTCCAGCTGCTACGAAACGGGCGAACCCGACCCGGCTGGAGGAGGCGGCGGAGGAGGCGGACGAGGAGGAGGGGTCGGAACTTTGGGTTTGCCGACAGGCTCCTTGTGCGCGCGCTACGGAGACGGCAGCGCGAGCCGGACGCCGGCAGCCGAAAGCAGCGGAGGCGAGCAGAGCCCGGACGACGACAGCGACGGCCGCTGCGACCTGATGTCCCACGCGCCCTCGTGCGCCTCCTCCGCCATCCCCTCGTCGTCCGGCGCGCCAGGCAAGGCACCGGAGGGCGGCAAGAAGAGCCGCGAGCAGAAGATGCTGCGCTTGAACATCAACGCGCGCGAGCGGCGGCGCATGCACGACCTGAACGACGCGCTGGACGAGCTGCGCGCGGTCATCCCGTACGCGCACAGCCCGTCCGTGCGCAAGCTCTCCAAGATCGCCACGCTGCTGCTCGCCAAGAACTACATCCTCATGCAGGCGCAGGCGCTCGAGGAGATGCGGAGGCTCGTGGCGTACCTCAACCAGGGCCAGCCCATGCCGGCAGCCCCTTTGCCTACAGCAGCTGCGGCCGCGGCCGCCGCCGCCGCAGCTGCCCTGGCCCCGGGCCTGGGATACGACCAGCCTCCTGCGTACCCCTTCTCCTCCGGAGCCGCGGCCGCAGCGGCCGCCGCTGCCTCGTCCTGCCCCGACAAGTGTGCCCTCTTCAACACGTCCAGCCTGTGCAAACAGTGCACGGACAAGCCTTAAATACAGCTCCGCGGACGGAGCGGCCAGCGCCGGACTCAAGTTTGCAAGCGAGTGGCGGCTGCAACTCCTCACTCTCGGACCTTACCAGTAGGCTGCGGTTTCCTATGTTATGAATGGAGGTCAATGGAAGCTGGGAAAGAATGCTTTTGAAACTTTGTTTTTCTCCCAAATGACTCCATTCCCAGCAGGTTTCTCCCCCCACCCCTCCTCTCTCTCTTGGTTCAGATACTTGTATATATGAAGTAGCCTGTAAGTGCTGGTGAGAGTGAGTCTAAGACCAAATGAAGTCTATGAATGCTGAGAAACGGGCATATATACGTATATATACGGACCCTTACAGACTGACAGCCATTGACCTGGCAAGATGCAAACCATACCCTTCGTTTCTGGCACATAATCTAGCTGCTGTTTTCATACTGAAGTGGACCTGGCAAATACATTGAATTTCTATGGTATATGTCATGGTCATCTGAATGGTAACACCATCCCCCCTAGAGGTAAACACGGTGGAACAAGTTTCCTTTGCTTCGGAGTTGTTAGAATGGAGCTCATGTGGTCTGCATGCTGAGATTTCACAGTCTTCGCTACGAACTGGGCCTTATTTGATCAGATTTATGATTGATATCATTTATGACGTCATTGTTCTCTTTCTGTCCCCAGTCCTACAGCAGGCTGTGGATGAGGTTTCTGCTCTTTAAGATTATTGTCAGGCCAAGATGGTGAGCACTGTAGATACCTTGGTTTCAGTTTTGAGTGCAGAGGGCCATTTGTATATTGTTGATGTACTGGAACAACAAAAAAAAAGCTTTATTAAAATATTTTGATCAAGCTGAACGCCTAAGTCTGGTCGTGTGCTGAGTTCTGAGGGGCTCGCGCCTCGTATTGGTCATGCCAGTCCTTAAATAAAAGTCCTGTGGACCAATTAGTCTGTTTGCACGGTTAGGGCTCGCGGTTGCTATCAGAGAGTGAAACCTGTATTACCTCTATTATGGATTATATTTATATAAATACAGCAGATTATAATCCAGCCATAATCTCCTGGTGAGCCTCAGAGGAGGAAAGGAGGAAGGCCACTCGTCGGAGGCATGGAGGCGAGCGCGTGGTGCGTTTACGCAGCGAGGCGACCCCTGATTACGGCGCTCGAGACAATTTCCGTGACGGTGTGTAACGTGTTCATTTGAAAGCAGGCGTGTTAGAAACCTGTGGACTTGCAGCGCGCGCGCGCCGCTTTTAATGAAACACGTCGTTAAGGCAATTAAAGCTTGCGGATGTGATTAAGGAAGATAATTACGAGGCTGTTCGTGGCTGTAATTGAGGCTCTTTAATCACCTTTGCATTGTTCTGTCCATCACTGTAACTGGAACAGAAGGCTCCACCTTTACTCAGGATGTCAAGCTTTGCTGGCAAATGAATATATACATTATATATTTATACTATATATATATATATATATATATGTCACGTTATTTTACGTTATGAACTCAATGTCAAGGGTAAAGTCTAAATGCACGTGGAGTTCCTGGTTTAAATAGTTGTGCAGAAAATCAAATAAACCAATGACAGAAGCAGATCGTTTAAATAAATTCGTTGAAGTAAAATATGATTTATTATGAATATAAAATATTGCTAGCTACTATGTGTAATTATATAGGCTAATTATATGAAGTGATATTAACTACGTATCTATCTATAATTTAATTTCATTTTTTAAATATTTCAGCGTCACTATTTTTAACATAATGTCGTTATTATTATTATTATTATTATTATTATTATTATTATTATTATTATTATTATTATTATTATTATATCAAGCAATGTGATATAAAATATAGCAGCAGTAGACTTTTAATAAAGGATCCAAAAATCGATGCCCTCAAAACTAAAGCTATTCTATTCTATTCTATTCTATTCTATTCTATTCTATTCTATTCTATTCTATTCTATTCCATTCCATTCTATTCTATTCTTTTTGTTTCTATTCGTTTCTGCGATTATGACATTCGCTAAATAGGTAAACTCTAATTCCAGCTGTTGGCGCACTGAACTGCTTTGTGCTAATCTCACTTCTCATTAAATCTCCTCTATTTAATGGTGACCGTATTTAGCGACTTCCAGAATCCGGGACGTTATTTAAAAGTGCCGGACATGACCAGGAGAGAAAGCTCGTGGTCGAGGGAGCTGGATGTTTTAGATGATTGCAGGCCCACGACTAAAATCAGCGTCTGACCGCGCACGCCTTTAGTACCGAGGGGTCACTTCAACTCAAACGGTGACAGGACTGCCCACCGGGTCACGTTTTCCGGGAAGACCACATCAAGCAGAGCACCAGATTCCAGCCTCAGCTGCTTTACCTGTAGCGTAGTGTGTTTCAGCACCACGGACAGCGGCTGCCCATTGTACAAGCAGCAGATTCAGGTCCAGTTAAAGCACAGGGGTTATAGTCATTAGCCTGTACAGTAGTTATAGCCATTAGCCTCTTACTGCTTTAGACTTTCCAAACTGAATATACTGGCTTCATTTAAGTGACTAATTCATACAATTAACAATCATAATTACTCACATTATGATCTTAAAGTTCTCTTCACTACTCAGGCTTATGAAGAGGTGTAGGTTTAGCCTGGTCAAACCACTGAATGAATCTTTGGGTAAATCTGTAAGCTGAAAATAGAGGAACACATCCTCCACAGAGATCACACTTCGGCACATTGGAATGCACACGTAACTGTTGATTTGCTAAATATATAAAAGAATGTGGACAGGTTATACTGAATATTAAATTACTTACAGTGGATATATCACATCAGTCCATAGAAATACATGTGTCTCCATTTTTGACATTATTGACTTATCTACACCATTGGAGCCCAGCAGCTGTCCTTTACATCGTTTTAAGGTAATTTCTAATGGACCAATAGAAATGCTCGAAACACTGCTTGGAATAAAACCTCTTTAAATTGACTTACACTGAAAACTAAAAAGGTTTTTGCCCTCTCCTATAAAGTTACCATTTCGGGGACACTTGTTTTGCTTTGTATTTGCTGGTATATCGCTGCTGTTGGAACAAAACCTTGTATGCCTCCATATGCCTCTTATATTTAAAGTCAAGGATGTTTTTTTCCCCTCTAATACATAATTATATGTTCAAACAGTGGCCATATCTGAAATATCTCAAAGCCAGGAAATGAATAGAAATTGCTCATTTAGATGTGCAGGGAAATGCCATAGTTAGTTTCAGATGGAGAGCATGTTCACTTATATCCAGCAAGACCAACAAAACATGTGATCTGATCAGAACCAGGCGCATTCTGAGTTTTGCATACGACTCTGCATTGGCAATACAGTTATTTAAATCTATAGAAATAATATAAATATGAATGTGTAGCTAATTTGGGCCAGGAAGTCAAATTCTTGCGTGCAACACCATAAATACACACAGCAGTATTGATCACCTGAAGTGTCCAGAAGTGTCAGTGTTAGTTTAACGTACACAGCTCAACGAACCTCGATCCAACCCCACCGTCCCCACCTTCAGCCTTTTAATTATAGATGCTTCTGTCACAACACGGCCACGCGCCAGGCGGAGATCCTGCGGCCGCTTAACAGGGCAGTGCTCCACTTTCTCTAATGTGTCCACTCTGTTATTAGCCATTTAGACAACAGTGATATTACTCTGTCCTCTCTAATCCTAAGCACGGTGCAGATGCGAAGCCCAGCACTCGAGTCGTTAATCAGGGCCAACAGTAATCAGCCATCACTGAGCTCTGCTGGATAAATACTGTCAGCAATTACTGTTTGGAGTCAACTACTTTCAGGGTTTCCTCCGTTTTCCTTTTTCTTTATTCCTTCCTTCCACGGCCACCTCCTTACCACCACTCTCTTTAGTCCAGTGCTCTGGCACACCTTAACAGGAGCAATCAGTGAGATCATGAGACTATTAATTATACATGGTGGAGGAATGTATTATTTAACTCGCCGATTAGCCCACGCCAAAGGGCTTCATTCTCCTGGGAAGCCAAGTAGGATGAGCTTAGAGGAGCACACTGCTTTTAGAGGAGACGTTAAGGAGGCAGTCAGAAGTTTCTGAAACTCTGGAGCTACTTTTTTTAACACCCTTAAAGATAAGATGGGGGGATGAAATGAGTTCTTAATTGTGGGAGCAAAGAAAGATGGAAATATTCACCATAATGTAAAGATTCAACACCAGTCAAATGCTTATTATTTTTGAGGTTTTAAAAAATAATATAATAATATATATATAATTGCTGTAATTGCTGATTATATATATATATCTATATGATACACCAAACATGATTATTTTATATATATATATATATATATATATATATATATATATATATATATAAAATAATCATGCATATATATATGTATGTATATATATATATATATATATATATATATATATATATATATATATATATATATATATGTATGTATATATGTATGTATGTATGTACATATGTATGTGTATATATATGTATATATATAGTTATGTATATATATATATATATATATATATATATATATATATATATATATATATATATATATATATAGTCAGCAATTACAGCAATTATATATATATACACACACACCACACACACACACAAACACACACACACACACACACACACACACACACACACACACAAACACACACACATATATATATATATATATTGTCGCTATCCAAAGAAAAACAGCTATCTCCAAAATGACAATTTTACAGGAGAGGCCAAAAACCTTTTTAATTTGAATGGAAGTCAATGGAACCAGACGTCTTCCCAAGCAGCTTTGGGACATTTCTGTTGGTCTATTCTTCATGAAAATTCCACACAGTGTAAACAGCAGCTCATGTGATCCAATGAGCCATAAAAAAGTAAAAATCAACAAAAATGGAGATGGTTTTCTTTGGACAACGACGATATATATTTATATATATATATATGAAATAATCATGTTTGGTGTACATTACGCCTCATATCATATTTCTGTCGCTTTTTGGACAGAATATTTTATAATATAAAAATATTTGAATATAAAGTTCATGTTGCCCTTAACTCTTAACTCTGAATGTGAATTCATAGCAATCCAAAAAATGACCAGTCTAAAAGAAAGGGGCCCAAATTACATGGAGAAAAGTTACACTGGTTACACTGACTTACATTACAGGTACAGCATGTTTTGGCCTTCCACTGTTCATTTTCGGACAGTCGAATGGTTTCCACAGTTCTGTGCACTGTTTAACGTTTCCACACTGTGATGGAGAAGCTGCTGCACATGGTTCTTCAAAGACTAGTTCTATATAGCACTAACAAACAGGGTTCTGCTATTGTCACAAATTCACAACCATTTTACTGGAACCCGTTCACAGTGTTGATTGAAAAGGGGTTTTAGAGAATGCTACCGAGGAACAATGTAGTTTCCCATTCGAGCATCTGAATGGAGTATTTCTAGATAACATTTTTTAAATAAAGCATAAAGAACTTCTTCAAAGTTTAAAGAACCTAAATATAGTCTAGGAAAATGTCTAGGCCTATTACATTCACTTTACACTCCATACAAACAATAAATGTACAATAAAGAGGTAGGTGTAGTTCCTTTGTGTGGATTGTTATGGAAAATGAAAAGTGGAAAGGGTGAGGAACCTTACAAAAAGAAAAGACGTTTGGAGAACGTTAGCACTCCCACACAGGTTCTCTAACCAACGTTTCAGTGGGTTGCTCCTTAAGGACACAGCTACGTAAATGAAACTGAAGTCTGAAGAGCTTTGACCAAAGAACTTCCACACAATGTAACGGTTCTGGGAAGAACCTTAACATCACCATAGAACCTATACATCATTACTTAAAGTTCTCATGGTTCTTTAAGAGTCACCTTTTGTAGTGTACTTCCTGGTAATAAAGGTTCTATCCCAATTAAAGAGCTGCCTTGATTTTGAAGAGCTTACTGCTGACCTGGATGAAGTAACTCGCTGCTGTCACTGCCTGATATTCATTATCCTCAGCCTGAACGTTCCTCTACAGGCTGATCCCGAGTGGGAATTGCTCAAATAAAGCTGCAGCCTAAAGGCACAGCTCCCTAACAGTGAGGACCAACAGCAGCTTTCCCTTTTTTTTTATTATTCATGAATCCAATAAAGCTTAAGCTAGTCCTAAACACGTCTGCATGTAGCTTCAGAGGTCATGAATATAAGTGAAAGATAAAAAAGGTGCCTTTCCATAAACCATAAAATATCCAATTTACCATATCAAGAGCCCCCAGCATGCCTATTCATAATACAGATGTGCTGTAGGCTAAGGATGATAAACAAGTATGCTGAGAAATACACACGCGGCTCTATCCGCCCCCGTATCAGTGGCAGACCGAATCCGTGGGAACTGAATCATTCCTTCGCTCTCCAATCTAACAGCGGAGCCGGGAAGAAATATCCCGCACACGGAGCCGTGCCTCGCACTGTCACACGCTGTAATTCACCAGCGCCGGCCGCGGCAGAGCCATGCTTCTTAGCCATGCTGTTAGAAACAACTACATTAAGCAAACAGGGGCCAGGAACAAAACCACTGACCACATGACCTTTGACCTCATAGTGGCGGCAAAGGCAGCTTAGGAAGCACATTGAATTCAATGAAGACGTATATAAAGATGAGGAAGCGAACACAGTGGAACATCTCAGTTACCTTGTGGTCTCCTAATACACCTTTAACAAACAAGATACAAACCAGGTTCCACACAACGTAAAGGTTCTACACCAACTACATCTTTAACTACAGGAAAATAAACCTTGAGTGAGATGCTGGAGAAGAACCATGTTTGGAGAAACTGGAAGAACCAAGTATGATATTCATACATCACACGACTTGTTTAAAGTCTGAAGAACCTCTAAATAATGTGAAGGTTCTAGAGCAATCAAATTATTTCCCACAAAAACTGTATAATTCCGCCATGCATTATTCAGGAATCTTTTTTAAAGGTGCCAAATATGGTTCCTTAACACTCCAAATATGGTTCTTTAAAGAACCTTTTATTGGGTATTTTGAGACATTTCTTAATGTAAGTGTGAAGAACCCTTATGAAGTTTGGGAGTCACCTTTGTAGAGTCCACATGAAGTAATGTTTCTATGGCAACACATTTTTCCCCCCAAAATAAAAATGACAAAAGAAAGAAGACTGTTTGGAGAGACAGCAGGAGCCGTGCTTGGTCTCCTCAAAAACGTGTGAAAGAACGGTTCCTTCTGTACATACGCTCTTTACATCTGAAGAACCGGCTCAAAGCATGTCTATAAGATTGGTTCTTTTGGTGCACACCATAATTTAAAGGTCTTCAAAGATTTATTAGTTTTTTTTGTTTTGTTTTGTTTTTTTTGTTACTTGCTTGCATGTTTTTTTATTTGTTTACTTGTTTTTTATTTGTTTGCTTATTTTTTTACTTGTTTGCTTGTTTTTTATGTGTTTACTTGTTTTTTTATTTGTTTACTTGTTTTTTATTTGTTTACTTGTTTTTTTTATTTGTTTACTTGTTTTTTATTTGTTTGCTTGTTTTTTTATTTGTCTGCTTGTTTTTTTATTTGTTTACTTGTTTTTTTATTTGTTTACTTGTTTTTTTATTTGTTTACTTGTTTTTATTTGTTTTGCTTGTTTTTTTTTATTTGTTTGCTTGTTTTTTTACTTGTTTGCTTGTTTTTTATTTGTCTGCTTGTTTTTTATTTGTTTGCTTGTTTTTTATTTGTTTGCTTGTTATTTTTTTGTTTTGCTTGTTTTTTTAAAAATCCCCCCCCTTTTTTTTTTTTTTAGATTTTTGGTCCATTTCATGGAAATTTGTACACTACTTCAAGATTGTTCTTATAGTCTTAAAATACAAAAAAATATTCTAGAAAAAAATAAATTTTCTTATGGATTATGGAAGAAGAACCATGTTTGTTTTTCTTAAGTAAACAAATTCTATACATTAAACATGGCCTGACCTTTTTAATAATGTCAAAGAACTTATGCAATCGTTAACGTTTTAATTTTTCTCCAAGGGTTGTAAATTCAGATGAAGAACTATCATACAAGGCTTCCTGATTTACAGACGAGTTCAGATCACTGGGTTCACTTCTTATTAGCCGCTACTTCAGTGGTAAAGCTGTACAGCTGTCAGATGGTTTGTTGTTGTTCCTGAATGTTTGCTTGGTGTAATTTGGCCACATTAGGTAATATAAGTGTTCGACCTTAAAATCCTCAGCAGTCAGGGTTTCGTTCTAATGCTTGTCTTTAAGATGATCTGTTCCTCAGACAATGAGGAATTACCAAATTACATTTCCGCTTGTTCTCTCTGGTCGGGATGAATGAGATTAACGGGCAGTGTAAAGCTCCTAATCCGTCTCCAGCACTGCCCTTTTCTGTGTGGGGTAATCAGATGTTCTTGGACACTCCAGGGATTTTAGCCCTCTTCAGACATTTACAGCACTGCTAGATTACAGCTGGAGCTCTGCTGCTTGCTGGAAGTAGGAGGCTTAAGGCTGAACTATGTGTTCTGGATTCTGCACCGTATGCATGTCATTGCTGTCCAAAGGGAAACACGTATCTCCATTTTTGTTTATTTTTACTTTTATGCATCTTTTGAACTCAGCTGCTGGTAACACTGTGTGAAAATGTGATGATGAATGGACCAACAGAAATGACGTCTGGTTCCATTGACTTACATTACAATTAAAGTAGGTTGTTGCCCTCTCTTGTAAACTTGCTATTTTGGAGATACTTGTTTTACTGGGGACAGCGACGATATGAAAGAGGGACGCTGCTTTCTTAAGGAAGCTCTTAAGGAGGCCCTTTAAGGAAGATAGAGTATATCCACTAATTAAAAGGGAAAAACTCTCAGAGCTCTGGCAATTACAGTCAATTAAAGGGCCCATATGATAAATTTGTCTTGTTCTTTTTTTTTATCTCCACTGGACTTTATTATATATTTACATATGTTCAGAAAATAAAAGTGTCATTTTTTAAATACTTGACAAGTCTTCAACCTTTCTTTATCATTTAGAATGGCACAGACTGTTTTTTATCACTGTGCCTGTAAGGCAACATAATGTAATAATTTTACCCTTTAAAATAGCAGTTTTAGGATCATTTTGATGGCTCACTGATTTAAAACAGAGAGAACAGCATATTTGTTATTGGCAGTGGTGGAGAGTAACTCTATACTCTATATAGTATTATACTGTATATTTGGTTAGCTAAGCAGTGTTTTGTGCTAATGATCATTTAAAAAGACATCAGTGTCACACTAAATAATGACTTTCTATTTAAAAAATTGTGGACTGAGAGACACTTGAGTCTCTTCATCTAAAATGAGCTGAGTAAGAGTCTTGTTCCAGAAATGATAATAGGACATTGGAGCCATAATAAATCATGCTCCTGTTACTCTCCATACTTCAGTACATCTGAAGGTCTAAAGGGACAAACTTCTACTTTCACTGGAGGAGTATTTTACCCTGGGTATCCCTTCTTTAACTCAACTACATGGTTTGTGTATGTCACACACACACACACACACACACACATTTCATTACTATTTCGTGGGCTTAGTTTTTAGTTTTTCCAGTCAAAAGTCATATACATCCACATAACCATTTCAGCTTGCAAGCAAATAAATCTCAAAAAAAAAAAAAGTTCTTTGTCCATCCCATGCCCCAAATACAGTGATCTTTTCATATGAACTCAAACTGTTTTATTTTAAACAGTTCAAAAATAAAAATAAAAAAAAATGGGGGGGGGGGGGTTGGGGGGGGGTGGGGGTTTGTGGTTTGTGTTTTTTTTTTTTTTTTTTTTGGGGGGGGGGTTGGGGGGGGGTTTTTGCTAATGGGCCCTTTAATGAACAGTGCATAAGGAATTGCTGTAGACATTTATTGATATCTATCCAATGGTTTCTATACTATGTTATATACTGTTTCTGAGTATAATTAAGCCACACCAGTCCACAGAGGGTTTTTTATATAAAAAAATCATATAATTTTCAGCTTCTTTAATAGAAAATCACATAGTTTACTACCTTATATCTCTATTATATCTCTATTATATCTCTATATATATACATGTACTTGTTTCACTCTCTTCAGGGGGTGAAGGTAGTGACACCAAGCCTTCATGTGACACATGACCCATGAACACAGCCGTTGATCTTGGTGCCGGCCACAGAGCCTCTACATGCGGATTTGTTAGTCGTCTCCACCATAACACCAAAACTCATCACTGAAGATGACCCGCTGTCATTCCATAACAGTCTGGTACGACACCATTGCAGTACTTGGCAACGGTGACGTGGTGTTAGGTGCAGTCATCAGTGCATCCTGCGTCCTGCATCCTGCATCCTAGTCCTGCGTCGTGCAGCCGTCTGCCAATGGTGCTGGCACTAAGAGGACGACTCATGGAGGGCATCACTACTAGCTGAATGTCTGCAATCGTGGCTGTTGGGTCAGTCAGGTACCAGGTAGTCCACAGTGACATTAATGTGACCAGTGCACTACGGTATTGTGGGAGGAGCTGATGGCCAGGCCGTGGCCTCATTGACATGCAGGTGCTGACCCTCAGAGGACACTTTATGGCTTATCCACAGAGGAATATATTTCCACTCTGATATTCATTAAGCCTGGCTGCGGAGGGGGGCGGGGACCGCCAGAGAGAAGACACAATTACTGCCCGGGTCAGTCACAGCTCAGAGCACCCACTACAGTGACCAAAC
>JAMWET010004595.1:107500-119386 GCA_024036415.1 Prochilodus magdalenae | reverse complement strand
TATTAGACTTGGTATCAGACTCTTATATGAACATTCGTGTATAGCTTCATCCCTAATAGTACATTCCCCCCTCATGAACCTGGTCAATCATAACCACACCACATTTTGAACTGCGTGACATGACATTTTGTTTAGTAGAGCCTTACAACGGCAGATCAACAAAGCCTGCTGAAAAAACAGGGAGCGGTTGGAAATACTACTACATCAGAGAGCTCAGACCATGGGAAGATCAGGTGACAGCAGAAGGAGCACTACTCCGGTAGGCAGGCACCAGCAGAGTTTCTACATCACCTTCTGGCATCAGCTCCACTCTGAACGCTAACCCAACCAGGAGATGATACCACTAACCAGTACCCAGTACCAAGCACGTACCAAAACAGACAGGTGTAACGTCAAGTCGAGACTGAGAGTCACCATCAGCTCTATCCTATTACAATAAGAAAAATGAGAAAGTAAAGAACTGCATGATTGACAGTTTTAGCCACAGTATAACCAGAGAAACAGCATTTCACCATCATTCAGTAAACAAAGAGCCGTGAGATGGGATATAATTAAGATCTGACACATTATATCAGAGAGTGTTTAGAAAGTCTATTCATTATGTGCTTTGAGTATTAGACTCGGCAAGCAGGATGTCTGGCAGACATCAGCAGCAACGTGCTGGATGGGACACCAGAAGAATAAAAGACTGAATGTGATCCAATCCTGTAATAAACCTATCCTGTAACAGAGCTCACTCACGCTGCTGTAGGTGATGTGGACACGGTGCTCCTGGTGGGGGAGCTGATTCTTCGAGCAGTTTAAGCATGACTGCTTACTTCTCCATGCTCAGTTTTGAGTGAAGTCCTTCAATTCTACGTAGATAGCTTTCCATTATACAAACGGCATAGTACTGGATCAGTCGGGTTGTGATGCTCTTCCTAAACGTCGAGTTGTGATGCTCTTCTTGAGCGTTGGGTTGCGTTTTTCTGATATGGACCCCTCTAAACGCAACCCAAACGCTCAAGAAGAGCATCACAAACTCGACGTTTAGGAAGAGCATCACAACCCGACTTTCAGGAGGAGCATCACTACCCAACGTTTAGAAGGAGCATCACAACCCGACGTTTAAGAAGAGCATCACAACGCGGCGTTAAGGAAGAGCCTCACTACCCAACATTTAGGAGGAGCATCACTACCCAACGTTTAGGAAGAGCATCACTACCCAACGTTTAGGAGGAGCATCACTACCCAACGTTTAGGAAGAGCATCACAACCCGACGTTAAGAAGAGCATCACAACCCGACATTTAGGAAGAGCATCACAACCCGACGTTTAGGGAGGAGCATCACTACCCAACGTTTAGGAGGAGCATCACAACCCAGCGTTTAGGAAGAGCATCGCAACCCGACGTTCAGGAAGAGCATCGCAACCCGACGTTTAGGAGGAGCATCACCACCCGGCGTTTAAAAAGAGCATCACAACTCGACGTTTAGGTATAGCCTCACTACCGATGTTTAGGGAAGAGCATCACAAGGCACACACCCCAGGTTTAGGAGGAGACTCACAACCCGGCGTTTAGGAAGAGCATCGCAAACCCAATGTTTTAAGAGGAGCATCATTCACTACCCAACGTTTAGGAAGAGCATCACTACCCGACGTTTAGTGAAGAGCATCACAACCCAATGTTTAGGAGGAGCATCACCACCTGGGCGTTTAGGAAGAGCAGCATACAAACCCGGCGTTTTAGATGAGCTTCACAACCCCACGTTTATGAAGATCATCCCAACACGTCGTTTATGATGAGCATCACAACCCATAGTTTATGAAGAGCATCACAAGCCGACGTTTAGGAAGAGCCTCACAACTCGACGTTTAGGAAGAGCCTCAACAAACCCGACGTTTTAAGAAGAGCATCACCACCCGGCCTTTAGGAAAAAGAAGCATCGCAACCAAACGTTTAAGAAGAGCATACAACAACCCGGGTTTAGGAAGAGCATCGCAACCCGACGTTCAGGAAGAGCATCGCAACCCGACGTTTAGGAGGAGCATCACCACCCGGCGTTTAAAAAGAGCATCACAACTCGACGTTTAGGAAGAGCATCACCACCCGGCGTTTAGGAAGAGCATCACAACCCAACATTTAGGAAGAGCCTCACAACCCGACGTTTAGAAAAAGCATCACAACCTGACTTTTAGGAAGAGCTTCACAACCCAACATTTAGGAAGAGCCTCACAACCCGACGTTTAGAAAAAGCATCACAACCTGACTTTTAGGAAGAGCTTCACAACCCAACATTTAGGAAGAGCCTCACAACCCCACGTTTAAGAAGAGCATCACAACCCCACGTTTAGGAGAAGCATCACAACCCAATGTTTATGAAGAGCATCACAACCCCACGTTACTGTTACTGCAGCTAATTCATACACCTACAAACATCTGGACATGTTCTGCATCGCATTACACCATGCATTTTCAATATCAGCATCTTCACTGGTGTGTCCGTTTCACAACTAAGGTTCAACCCCAGTCCTAATAAGCGTTTACCTAAAAGACAATCCAAACCAGCATGTCATTCAACAGATACAGTTCATCACCGTTTGTGAAAGACTGAAAGCAGGAAGTAGCATAAAGAGTCATAACCGACTCTGAAGGCTCATGTTTGGGCTTTAGATCCATCACAATAAATCTGCAGAACGGGACAATGGCCTTCAGCTGACAGATGGCGCCTGTCTGTAAGGGGTGGGATCACAGCTGCCAGTGTCAATCTTAACCAGTAACTCTGGGAAATCTAGGGGCATGTATCTGGATGGAGTATATTCTCGCTTATGAAGCAATAGCAATACATTTTGGTGCATGCTCAGCATCCACACAAAGGCTAACCCCATCAAGTGAATGCTCAAGCCCAAGCTGGACCAAGATAGCTAATGAAGCTAGTTCAGCTTCCATTCATGCACTCAACCTGTCATTCCCCAGGGGCCACGTTTAGCAGTAAATATATAAGAATGGCCAGCAAAAAGCTGGATTAGGTTTTTAATGAGCTATGGGCACAGTAGTGTAGTCTACACCCACCACCGTTACATGCTATACATGCACATATACATATATAAACAAATCTAAACAGGAGAGGCCAAAAACCTAATTTAATTTTAATGCAAGCCAATGGAACCGGATTTCCCCCCCCCCCCAAGCGATTCTGGACCATTTCTATTGGCCTATTCATCATGAAATCTTCACACAGTGTAAACAGCAGCTGCTGTTTTCAAATGATGCAACAGAAATGGAGGTACCTGTTTTTGTCTGGACAGTGATGATATACACTACACGGTATAGCAGTATAAACTGTAGGGTACTGTATAATCCATAGTAAAGATGATCTGTGTGAATGCCTGTGGTCAGGAGGCCGCAGTGCTGTCTCCTTCACTCTGTGTGAGAGATGAGCAAGCAGGCTCTGGAAGTGCTGGACGCTGTGTGCATGCGTGTGTCATTCTGACTGTCATGCTTATAAATATGTACACCTCATTAACCAGTGGGCAGTGTTTATGCCACATAGACGTCAGAAGTAATCAACGAACACACATCAACATGAGCCTTAAAGGGGCCTCACTCCGCACTGGTTTGGCACATTACGTCACATGACATTTATGGGGGTTTTATGTTCCACAGCCACAGCCAGTATTTTTGTGCACATTCATTTTCTAACTGCTTCTTATCTCTCAGAATAAACCGGAGTGCTTGTTACCGGGCATTTAATGCTGTCACTGTCTCTGTTCTTGTTGGCTGCCCTGTATGGTGTTGGGTGGAGATGCAACTCTGTACATTCCATTGTCCATTCAGATGTCAAGATCCTCTGGAAGGCTGCAATGACCGATGCTTAAAGCAAGTCTCTGACCTACAAGGCTTCCTGGTGTGGCTGTCTGTATGACGCTACAGCATAGTTACAGGGACGTGAGAAAATAGAGATGCACTTAAATATTAAATATATAATAGAATAAGAAAACTGTGCCATCTGTCCATCTATCCACACATACCCACTCCTATCTATCCATCTATACACTCCTCCAATACACATACCAATTTATAGGTACCTGATAGAACCTTGTTGTTACTGCCACCTATCCATGCAGTAACTGGAGCAGACAGGGGCGGAGAGTTTAATGTAAAGGTGGGGTAGAGAGGTTAATGTAAAGGTGGGGTAGAGAGGTTAATATAAAGATGGGGTAGACAGTTTAATGTAATGGTGGGGTAGAGAGGTTAATCTAAATATGTGGTAGACAGTTTAATGTAAAGGTGGGGTAGAGAGGTTAATGTAAAGGTGGGGTAGACAGTTTAATGTAATGGTGGGGTAGAGAGGTTAATCTAAATATGTGGTAGACAGTTTAATGTAAAGGTGGGGTAGAGAGGTTAATGTAAAGGTGGGGTAGAGAGGTTAATGTAAAGGTGGGGTAGAGAGTTTAATGTAAAGGTGGGGTAGACAGTTTAATGTAAAGGTGGGGTAGAGAGGTTAATGTGAAGGTGTGGTAGAAAGTTTAATGTAAAGGTAGGATAGAGAGTTTAATGCAAAGGTGGGGTAGAGAGGTTAATGTAAAGGTGGGGTAGAGAGTTTAATGTGAAGGTGGAGTAGAGAGGTTAATGTGAAGGTGGGGTAGAGAGTTTAATGTAAAGGTGGGGTAGAGAGGTTAATGTAAAGGTGGGGTAGAGAGGTTAATGTAAAGGTGGGGTAGAGAGTTTAACGTAAAGGTGGGGTAGAGAGTTTAATGTAAAGACTGGGGTAGAGAGTTTAATGCAAAGGTGGGGTAGAGAGGTTAATGTGAAGGAGGGGTAGAGAGGTTAATGCAAAGGTGGGGTAGAGAGTTTAATGTAAAGGTGGGGTAGAGAGGTTAATGTAAAGACTGGGGTAGAGAGTTTAATGCAAAGGTGGGGTAGAGAGGTTAATGTAAAGACTGGGGTAGACAGTTTAATGCAAAGGTGGGGTAGAGAGGTTAATGCAAAGGTGGGGTAGAGAGGTTAATGTAAAGACTGGGGTAGAGAGTTTAATGCAAAGGTGGGGTAGAGAGGTTAATGTAAAGGTGGGGTAGAGAGGTTAATGTGAAGGAGGGGTAGAGAGGTTTATGTAAAGGTGGGGTAGAGAGGTTAATGTAAAGGTGGGGTAGAGAGGTTAATGTAAAGGTGGGGTAGACAGTTTAATGTAAAGGTGGGGTAGAGAGTTTAATGTAAAGGTGGGGTAGACAGTTTAATGTAAAGGTGGGGTAGAGAGTTTAATGTAAAGGTGGGGTAGACAGTTTAATGTAAAGGTGTGGTAGACAGTTTAATGTAAAGGTGGGGTAGACAATTTAATGTAAAGGTGGGGTAGACAGTTTAATGTAAAGGTGTGGTAGACAGTTTAATGTAAAGGTGGGGTAGAGAGTTTAATGTGAAGGTGGGGTAGAGAGTTTAATGTAAAGGTGGGGTAGACAGTTTAATGTAAAGGTGGAGAGGTTAAATGTAGGTGGGGACAGTTTAATGTAAAGGTGGGGTAGACAGTTTAATGTAAAGGTGGGGTAGAGAGTTTAATGTAAAGGTGGGGTAGAGAGTTTAATGTAAAGGTGGGGTAGACAGGTTAATGTAAAGGTGGGGTAGAGAGGTTAATGTAAAGGTGGGGTAGAGAGGTTAATGTAAAGGTGGGGTAGAGAGGTTAATGTAAAGGTGGGGTAGAGAGGTTAATGTAAAGGTGGGGTAGAGAGGTTAATGTAAAGGTGGGGTAGACAGTTTAATGTGAAGGTGGGGTAGAGAGGTTAATGTAAAGGTGGGGTAGACAGGTTAATGTAAAGGTGGGGTAGACAGCTGTAAGAAGCACAGGGGAAAGGAGCTGCTTACAGGAGCCTCCTCCATACACTCACTGATACCGAAACAGAAACCCCCCATTCTACAGAACAGGCCACAGTGCAGAGAACAGGTCCACTGAGAAGGAGAGGAGCATCCGTAGAGTGAGAGTGAAAGAGAGACAGGGAGAGAGAGCCTTCAGTCCTGTAACAGGCTGTCAGTGGGAACACTGCGACTGCTGTTAGCTCTCTGCAGCTACTGAAGGACAAAAGGAGCCTCTCAGCACGCCCACACACACACCACTCCGTTTAACACACTCGAGCGTCCACAGCAGCACCGTGAGCCACATGCTTAACATCCACCATCCACCAGCTACTCCTCACCAACACTCGAGGAAAACAAGCAGTCACCTCTGAAGCAGAAAAGAGAGAGAGAGAGAGAGAGAGAGAGAGAGAGAGACAGAGACAGAGACAGAGACAGAGACAGAGAGAGACAGAAGACAGAGAGAGAGAGAGAGAGAGAGAGAGAGAGAGAGAGAGAGAGACAGAGACAGAGAGAGACAGAGACAGAGACAGAGAGAGAGAGAGACAGAGAGAGAGAGAGAGAGAGAGAGAGAGAGAGAGAGAGAGAGAGAGAGAGAGAGAGAGAGAGAGAGAGAGGGAGAGAGAGAGGGAGGGGGAGAGAGGGAGAGAGAGAGGGAGGGAGGGAGGGAGAGGGAGAGAGAGAGAGAGAGGGAGGGAGGGAGGGAGGGAGAGGGAGAGAGAGAGAGAGAGAGACACACACACAGAGAGAGAGAGAGAGAGAGAGAGGGAGGGAGGGAGAGAGAGAGACAGAGAGACAGAGAAAGAAGAGAGAGAGAGAGACAGAGAAAGAAGAGAGAGAGACGTAGCGAGAGACAGAGCGAAAGAGAGACAGAGACAGACAGAGCGAGAGAGAGACAGAGAGAGACAGAGCGAGAGAGAGAAATTAAAGGGAAAAATGGATAAAATAAAGAGAAAGAAAGAGAAGAAAGAGGAGAAAGGCAGATAGAGGGTGGAGCTTTCCTCTTCGTCCACTGGAGTCAATGGCACGGGTGACCTATATGAAGCACGGCCCTCAGGACAGAGCCTGGCTCTTGTGTGAAGGCAGCAGATAGCCGGCTATATTTAATGCAGGGCCACATTACGGCCCTCCTCCGCCCGGGGCGCGCTGCCTCCTCCTGTTTATTCCATCTGAACAAAAGAGCCGGCAAAGAGAGAGAGCAACAAAAGCTTACTCAGACAGAAAGCTCTTCCCATTTCATCAGGGCCTGGTGCCTCGTCCTGCTCTGAGCTCCAAGCCTGCCTGATGGCTCTGTGCTGGAGGACACCAGCACTGATCTGATCTCTCGTTCAGCTCCACAGCCTGGAGTTACAGGGCTACACTGATTAAGCTGCTCTCAAACTGCAGCAGCACAGCAGAGGAGGCCCTGGAGGGGTGGTGGTGGTGGTGGGGGTATTATCACTATATCACTTATTATTGGGGATTAAACACTTGTGTAAAATAAGTCGCTATGAATTACATTACCAGATAAATAAATAAATACAGAGTTTGAGGACATTTTTTTTGTAGGTCTTGACATTTAACGCACATTCAGCAACTTTTAAAATAAACAGTAAACAATTAACAAATATAGGAGTAAAAAACAGAACACTAAGTTGCAGAAGACGTGATGGTTTTTATCTGCCATGTCTGCTTGCTTAGAGGGATCTTCCTCAATTTCTAACTTTAATGATGTTTACACAGTTAAAGCTACAGTACATAAGGGGATTTGGAGACCTCTTTGGTGGAAAGGTGTAATTGCATGCTATGTGCAGAAGAATTCTGTGTAACATGTGCTTTGGTCCTCAATTTGAGCCAGTGCCAGTAGTCATGAGCTGGTGGTACAAGTCATGAGCTGGTGGCACAAGCCATGAGCTGGTGGCACAAGTCATGTTGGTCATTTGATGCCCCCCAGGTTATGTAGCGCACTATGTAAGATAATAGGTCATAATGGACTTTGAAGGGTCAGACTTCTGATTCTGATTCATTACAATGAGAGCAAAGCGGGATGGTGAAGCAAGCCAGCACCAAAGTCATGAGCCATGAGCCAAGTTGGGTATTTTTTGTTGTTGGTTTTCAAACATAAAATAAAATAAAATAAAATAAAATAAATAAATAATAAAAAATAAAATAAAATAAAATAAAATAAATAAATTCATTAATTCATTAATCAATTTAAAACTACTGCTAATTTAATCAATTTCATTAAAACTGAGGTCCAATGGCACATTTTATGTACTATTCCACTAAACAATGGAAATAGTGCAATAAAATTCACCAGGACCAGGCAGTCTGTGTGGATTATTCCCTGTATTGCACCCTACAGTCAGCAAAACATGCAATTTTACTGCAAACCTTTAACTATATATCGTTTAGTTAACAGTGTCACCCTAGCAGCCACACGTGCCTCCTTGTTTTTATTTTTTTTTGCTGTTGTGAGTGAACAGCTAGATTTCCTCCACCACCCAGGGGTGCTCAAAACCTTACCTTACATCAGACTGAGGAACAGAATTCCTCAAACATTTCATCAAAACAGCACCTCAAACACACGGACACCCAGTGTCACTCACTTTTGTGAAGTAGGAGAAGCTCCTTCAGGGTTCACCCGTGTGGAGAAGCCTGCCCATGGCCAATGAGCAAGCAACAAGCCAGATCCGTGTGCTGCTTCACATATTTACCAAAACTCAAACTATGCTAGTAATCATCATTAAAGGGTTATTGTCCCGGTGACGCCGTGCCCAAAGAGGTAGCAGCAGGGTGTCCTCTGGAGCCTCTCTCAGCCTCACACGGCAATTACTCCGAGAAGTTATTACAGAGGTAGCTAGGGGTCCAAGTGAATCAGAACTACGAGCAAATTAACGGGGTGAGTCACTGAGCGGAGGAACGTTAGCGGAGGAACGTTAGCGGAGGAGTTATCGCAATTAGTTGTTTACATCGGTGAGCCATTAGCTATGGTGGTACGGCAATAAGGCAGTGATGGACACATGCATGGATTGCGTACGACTCGGGAGAACGCTGGCTACAGCTGGCACAAAGCACAGCTGAGACTCGAACCCCATTCTGCACCGCAGGATGCAACGCTGTGCTCATAAGCAAGACCTCTTATTACCGCGTGGGACTCATTTACAACTACAGAGCCAGCCCCTCCTAATAACCAAATAAAGAGAAATAATGATCCAGGGCTCCACGCACGAGACCCAGCCCCCCTCCCCCAGTGTTTGTTATGTAACGCACTATGTAAGATAATAGGTCATTACGGACTTTGAAGGGCCAGACTGCTGCTTCTGATTCATCACAATGAGAGCAAAGCCTTCGGTGATAAAAGGAAGGAGGTTCAAAAGAGAGATCTGCGGGATGGTGAGGCAAACCAGGACCAAACTCAATTAGCAGCTGGCAGGTAAAACTAGCCGTATCTGAGGAGGAGTGATGATTCGGAAGCACCACAAATAAGCCCTGTGTGTAATCCGCTCCCGAACTCACGAGACCAGGCCCGTAGACCCTTCCTATAGGGCGAGAACAACACGGGCTGTATGTGCTGTTCACGTGCATGCAGAATACACTGGCTGACCCGCCACTGCACTCATCTCATTGACCTTTCAGAGACACCATGTGAGCGCCTCTGGGAGAGGGAGAAAGGGCGATAGACACACACATACGCTGCGCCGTGTGTTTATGTAGGCTGCTATGAATTGATGTGGGTTTTGTATGGATCTAACGTCGGCAGAACGTACACAGGGAGGCCGTGCACTGTTTATCAATACGGCCCTGTGGTTTGTAACTGAGCAGCCAGTGCAGCACTGGACCGGTTAGAAAGGTCAGAGGCAAACCTCAGAGACCATCTTTCATTCAGTGGTCTTCAGGTGCAGGTTTAAGGTTCAACTCTGTTCTAGTATTGTGCCCGACCCCTAACTCTTTTTGGGGTGGGACGTCCTACCCTTTAGGGGTTATGGAAGTGGCCAGCCTACGGACACCCCTGATTTAAGAGCCTTGGGATTTTGGAAGTGTGAGGTAGACCGAGACAGACTAAAGGTAAGGTAGCAGACTTACGTTGTCCCCACTGTCCACTGTTGGGGTTCAGATAGTTGGGGTACAGTCCTTGGGGCTTGTCCAGGCGATTCAGGACCTTTCGGATGTTCATGACCTGTAAAAGACGACAGGAAGAAGCTTCCGGTTTAACAGACGCCGCGGCTCAGTGCACCGGCTCCAGTAAAAGGCGCAGTAAACGCGGAACTTGTTTGAAATGCAAGAGATGTTTTCTGGTGGATATTGCACTCATCAATCTATAGAGTCCGGGTCACTTTCACAGTTAAGTACAGCCTCATTCAGGGCTTTGTAATGGTATCATCTATCAGCGTCTGCACTGGAGCAGGTCGGGCCTGGTCCTGGATGAGGTTCAGGATTGTGTTGGGGGCATTAGGAGGACGTCAGCAAAAGGCACACCAGAGCGATGGTTTATTTAAAAACCGTGACCCTGAACCACTGCAGGGACTGTGAGCGTCTCCACTGATCTGTAAACAAGAGCGCCAGGATCACACCGTTCAGGAGGTACTAGCTGGAGGGACAGTATGGAAAAATCACAACACTGTTCTCTCCCTTTTCGTTAATAGAGATGATTATCCAAACTTGATTCCAGGGTTTGGCATCATGATGCTAACGAAGATAGTGAGGCTATGCTAACGGAGAAAGTGAGGCTATGCTAACGGAGAAAGTGAGGCTATGCTAATGGAGAAAGTGAGGCTATGCTTATGGAGAAAGTGAGGCGCTGCTTATGGAGACAGTAAGGATATGCTAACAAAAACGGTAAGGCTATGCTAACGGAAATCGTAAGGCTATGCTAACGGGGATAGTAAGACTATGCTAACGGGGATAGTAAGACTATGCTAACGGGGATAGTAAGACTATGCTAATAGAGACAGTAAGACTATGCTAATAGAGACAGTATGGCTATGCTAATAGAGACAGTAAGACTATGCTAATAGAGACAGTAAGGCTATGCTAATAGAGACAGTAAGGCTATGCTAATAGAGACAGTAAGGCTATGCTAATAGAGACAGTAAGACTATGCTAATAGAGATAGTATGGCTATGCTAATAGAGATAGTATGGCTATGCTAATAGAGATTGTAAGGCTATGCTAATAGAGATAGTATGGCTATGCTAATAGAGATAGTATGGCTATGCTAATAGAGATAGTATGGCTATGCTAATAGAGATAGTAAGGCTATGCTAACGGGGATAGTAAAGCTATGCTAATAGAGATAGTATGGCTATGCTAATAGAGATAGTATGGCTATGCTAATAGAGATAGTATGGCTATGCTAATAGAGATAGTATGGCTATGCTAATAGAGATTGTAAGGCTATGCTAATAGAGATAGTATGGCTATGCTAATAGAGATAGTATGGCTATGCTAATAGAGATAGTATGGCTATGCTAATAGAGATAGTATGGCTATGCTAATAGAGATAGTATGGCTATGCTAATAGAGATAGTACGGCTATGCTCACTAATTCCGTCTATACTTGTGTCATACGTCGTCATAAACATGACATATGTTTGCTGGGCATGTCTAGATGCCATCTCATGCAGAGGAGTCTAACCTTCTTAGTGGCTCAGACCACAAATGGTCCCGCAGCCTACAAGACCTGATCAACCACATCATTCAAAGTGCAAACTAATAAAATACTATGTTCGCTGCAGTCTGTCAGTTTTACTTGATTTTATAAAAACATGCCATAAAATAAACACTAAAAACTAAAGGAACATTTTATTACTCAGCTAATGAGTAATGATGTTTGGCAGCTAACGAGACGTCATGTTGAAGAAATGAAAGTTGTGAAAGAAGGCCTGGATCAGTTCAGTAGTTTCAGATGCATATTGCCAAGCTTGCATTTGATGGCCTTGTGATTGGGAAATAGACAGGGAGAGAGAGACAGGAAAAGAGAGATATGGAGAGAGACAGGGAGAGAGATATCAGGAGAGAGACAGGGAGAGAGACATAGAGAAAGATAAGGACAGAGATGGGGAGAGAGACAGGGAGAGAGA
>JAMWET010004595.1:55000-102500 GCA_024036415.1 Prochilodus magdalenae | reverse complement strand
GCACACAAGTTTGTAAACGGCAAAAAAAAAGAGGGAAGACGAAAAGAATGCAATCAAACAAACAGCTGCATCGCTTTAGGAAATCCGTGCAGTTCAGGAACGCCCTGCAAGAGCTTACAGCAGATGATGACCAGGCATACTGTGAGAAAGTGCGCTCTGTGATTGGGTAAGTATCATCTGCAGGGTGGAGCATGCGAGAACCACAGTTTCATATCTGGATGAAATTAAAAACGCTATATTGCCAGACGGAAAGTCATTTAAAGGCCTAATCACAATGTAAATTACACAACTAATGCGGCTAATTACCAGACTTAATCATCTTTCAGTGATGATGAGGTGTTTCTAATACCACAGCTATCATCCCGATCCACTCCTCGGTCTGGCATCCCCTACAAAGGCTTGAACTTTGAGTTCGGGTGGTGCTGTGGTTGGTGTGGCGTGGCGTAACACCACTACCCACCAGGAAGTTACCGTCCCATGTGGGAGACTGGGGTTCGATTCCCGTTCTGGGTGACTACGCTGAGCTACACCAATAAGACTCCTTGGGCAAGACTCCTAACACTACATTGGCCTACCTGTAATCTGATTAACTTGTAAGTCGCTCTGGATAAGAGCGTCAGCTAAATGCCATAAATGTAAATGCTCAGGAGGTGCTGCACGTCTCTACTTGCTAAGCGGTGAGGTAGAAGTCGTCTAGCTGGTCACCTCCAGCAGAAACCAACTGGACAGCTGAGATATACGGAAAACCTCTCAGAACAAGTGGGGATGTTAAGGGTCTGGACTCCGGAATGGTCAGTCCATTGTTCTGAGAACACCAGCACCTCCTCCGCCTGTCTCTTTTTCTCATTGAGAAGCTTCTTGATAGCTACTCGTGCTTTCAGGCCCATGCTGGTGAGTTGACAAACCCATGTGGATGTTTGGCCCTAAAGGCTGTTATCTGGTGGGGACGGTTTAGGTGGTCTACCAGGTCTTGCATGCTTGTTAGTCTTCCAAAAACTGAATCCCTTGCTCTCCATTTTGCACAGTGCTGTATAATATTACTGACATTTGGATTTGTGTGTCCAGCCATTTCCCAAAAGCCTACTACTATGGTTCAGTGACCTCTGTCTACTGGAACATCAGGCTGATCTGCTGCTGCTTGTGTGCAGGCTAACACAGTGCCTAAGTGCTTTTAGAAGCCAGAGGGATATGACAGGCACCTTGGTATTAGTCTCTCTGGGTCGGGGATGGCAGAGCCTGGAGCCGTCACTGACTAATGTGCAGCACTGCTTTATAACAAAGTGTCTGACGGAGATCTGAGAAAACTCTGGCAGCTTCTGGAATTAAGGAATGGAGCTAGCATGATGTACACAGTCGTTCATGCTCTGTTTAAGCTACCAGGGCTCCACTTCCTCTTCCTTTCTGTGCCTTCAGCCTGGGAAAAGAGGGGGGGCCAGCTTCCAGTACATTTCAGAAAATCGCCAAATGGTTAATGGATAGCATCTTCCTCTCGAGAACAATGACCTGAAGAAAACAAAGAGGTCCCAAGTTTCGCTCGCTGCGCTCTATAAATCAGCGGCGGGTGCAGGCCAGGCCTGGTCACGGTCAGCGGAGCGTGCTCTTGGTGGAGAGATGTGATAAAAAGGTAGCGGACTCTTTCGGTGGAGTGGAAGGCATAAATGGCTCTTGTAATTACTGCTCGGATCATTACACCACGGCCTTCGCCAGATTCGACTGATCGGCAAAAAAACAGAACATGAACTCAGGATGGAGTAAAGCCCCACACTGGTGAGGTCTACTCACCGCGGTCCTGTGCTCCACAAGCCTTAGCCTGGGGGTGTAAACAGGGTCTGTCTATCTGTCATTAATAACAAATCGGTGAGGCCAGTCCTTCTCTGAGTTTCCGAGCCATTTTGTCCCAACTGTGATTTTCACACAGAGGAATTTGTATTCCGCATTTAACCCATCCGTGAAGTGAAACACCCACATACACACTCACTAGTGAACACACACACTAGGGGGCAGTGAGCACATATACCTGGAGCGGTAAGCGGCGGGCAGCCCTATCCACTGCGCCTGGGGAGCAGTTGGGGGTTACAGTCACAAGGCTAGTTCCCTAACCTCCAGCCCACGACTGCCCCCACATTATACCCACAACAATGACAATCATGTGACCAAAAGAAGTGGTCACTGCTAGTTCGCCTTGCTACATGTGCTGTGGCGAGGCGAATGTGGTAACTGACCTCTCAAAGCACAGAACGCAGGGCTGTGTCTCATGTTTGACTTCCTGAAATAATACCAACATTTCTCAATACTTATATTCAGTGTGCTGAAATAATGAGTTACTTTCTAGATATGCAGTGGTGTAGCATGCTGTAATAACTCCTTCTCTCTTTAGATTTATTATGTTCCAACAATATAAAAGTGTTTTTTGTTTTCTTGATATTTGGACATTTGGACTTCTTAATATTTAGATGCATTTTGTTGAAATGTTTCTTTTCTCAATATTTAGATGCAGTATGTTAAGAATGTCTTTTTTTTCTAGATATATACAGGGGTTGGACAATGAAACTGAAACACCTGGTTTTAGACCACAATCATTTATTAGTATGGTGTAGGGCCTCCTTTTGCGGCCAATACATCATTTGGGCAGCCGTGGTTTTATGTTTTTTGGATACAATCCGTGTTAGCACCCGAACATCCCTTTCAGACAGCTTCCTCTTGCGTCCACAGTTAATCCTGTTGGATGTGGTTCGTCCTTCTTGGTGGTATGCTGACATGGTAAGCTGTGCTCTTACCTGCTAACTGAACCTTCACACTCTGCTCTTACTGGTGCAATGTGCAGTTAATGAAGACTGGCCACCAGGCTGGTCCAATTTAGCCATGAGACCTCCCACACTAAAATGACAGGTGTTTCAGTTTCATTGTCCAACCCCTGCATATGTAGTATGTTGAACTAATAACTCATTCTCTCAATATGTAGATGTATTATGTTCCAAAAATATAAAAATGACTTATTTTCTTGATATTTAGAGCTGAAATGTAAGCTGAAATAATTACTTATGTTCCTCAATATGCAGATTTAGTACTGTGTTATGTCGCAAAAATGGCTTATTTTTTGACAATTAGACAGCATGATATAATAATTACTTACTTTAAGCCACAGCCACTTTACTTTATTTTATTTTTTATTGTATTATAAGACTTTATATAGGTGTACATATTGAAAAATTTCTCTCTTGTTGTAAATTATTATTGTTTATTCTAAATGGTTGCTACTGTAAAAACTGCAATTTCCCCCTGGGATCAATAAAGTATTTCTGATTCTGATCCTGATTGATTTTTATAAATGTTGTATGTGGCAGTAATAACATGTTCTTTCAATATTTAGATACATTATGTTGAAATAAGATTCAGAGACAGTATGTTGAAATTAGGATTTGTTTTCTTGACATTTATGTCATCTGAAATAATGACATTTTATTGTATATTAATGTATATTTTATAGTATTTTGAAATAAAAACTTGTACTCTTAATATTTAGATGTATTATGTTGAAGTAATGACTGTTCTTGTTATTTAGAGATAGTAAGTTATTTTCTGAAGATAATAACTCATTATTTTGTCATAAGTAAAGAGATCATTATTAAGTCATTACCTCCTCCTAGAGATAAAAGGCCAAATTAAAATATAAACGTACCTACCTACCCACCCACCTACTGGCTCCCACACAAAAAGAACGCTGGCCATATGCTAAATGTTAATTAGTTGTGACTGGAGAACCTGGTAAATTGGCCACCCCTACAAGCGCAAATTGTCTGCTGATTGTCGGCAATTAGCGCAATTAGACGCTTGACAAGTTCCAATACGAGGAAAGACGGTCCAATTTTCCTTCCATAACAGGCTGAAGAGGAACTCCTCACGTTCCTGGGTCAATCAGAAAAGAGGGGTTAATGCCTCACACAACGGGGGGTGAAACTGCAATCCCCCAGTTTCCATGGATGCTTCAAACGCTCCCTCAACAGAATCCCGCAGACCAGCCAACCTCGCAATCCCGGAATGGCTGCGAGAGATTTGAAAGCTTGTTAAAGCTGCTTAGCAGACGTAGTTTATCTCCAAAAGAAAACAGTGTGGCAGCAGCACACAGCATGAGGCCTATTCTCAACTCCATTAGGAAGCTGACTTCCTGAACTAAGCATGAATATCGCAGCTAGGTGCAGGCATCAAGCTATTACAGTGAGAGGCGGGCATTATATGAAAGGCCATTTAACCACCGCTATAGAAAGCCGCTTTGCTGCACGGCGCCAGAGTAGAGTGTCTATCCCAACCGCTACCGCCGCCTCCCCGAACACTCTCTTAATGCCTCTCTGCTGCCACTTGGGTGACACAGCGTCGCACTCATAATGACTACGTCTCCCCTCCCTTTCAAATGCAGATATGGACTAGCTAATAGGCAATTTGTTGCACCTGAAAGACGATGGTACCCTGTTGCCGTGGTATCAAGGCCAGGGCCATATTTTCATTTCAGTACATTCGAGAGGCTGGTGTTCATCCAACCCTAAACAAGGATACCAGGTTCTGCTGGAACCTAGCCAGCCTGGATTATGGGAATAACATACAGATGAAGAAAGCAAAATATCACCCTTTAATCTCGTACATACTTCAGCTACAAGAAATTACTAACCGGCTCTTGTTCATGTGCGTTCAGGCTAACGTTTACAGCAACAAGAGATTAAACCAGCTTACGGTTCTTCTCCTTTTCATTTTGGGAAGCTTTGTGGCGAAGGATATCAAAGCGAGCACGGAAGCCAAGACGACTCCAGAAATGGGAAAGCATGTCTGCATCCTCGCACGGTTTCATGAATGGCTGGAGATGGCTCCCCTCCTGCTGGTTAAAGGACCTCCAAGAACGGCAGCTCTTTTTCTAACCTCAGCTTCTGAACTTCCAACGATGTAACGGAAGACCCTAATCAAGGATTTGGACTGGATTATTCACGATGCACTGCTTATCGTAAAGTGGAGATCCAGGGACGCACACTTCGTGAGCAGCCTTAACACCCCTGTAGGACATCTTTGAACTAGCTCTACAACCTCTACATCCTCAGATAGGCCAGTTGCAAGGTTGCACAAGGCACCCGATTCAGGAAACTGCCGCACGACGATGGCACAAGCATTGATTTGGTCGAGCACTGATGAGGCAATGAATCAACTCAAGAGGGTGGAGATAAGTGTCCATGCCTTACTCACAAATAGTCTGCAATGGACATGCCCCTCATATACATATCATTTACATGAAGCATGCAAAGGTTCCAAAAGTGAGCCAGTAAAAATATGAGTCACTGGCTGTCCTAACAAGTGGAGTCTGGGATCAAGCAGCATGCTCAGCTCCCTCTCTACCTAGCAGAGCTTCAACAGCTTTACAACGTTAATCATAACAGCTCAACAGAATACAACAGAACAGCTTTCATAAAACCGTCTGCTTGAGCCATAACACTGGCCTGGCCAGCTACTCAATTTTTAAATGGACCATTACTGTGGGGTTAAGATGGCAGCGTATCCTGCGATTGTGAGCAACTCAATTTTAAAAACCAACTGTGTTTCCTGCGATTGGGTCAGTTTATTGTTCTGCATCAAGCAAAGAGAGCAACTAAGGGAAAAGCTGGAGCTGGGTTTAGAACTGTCCAGTGTACTAATAAAACCTGGATGGATGAACGTATGACATGAAACGGCCACCATGAAGTTCTGACCTTAACCCCATAGAAAGTCTCTGGGATGTCCTGGAGATGGCTTTACAGATGGGCTTGGCTCTCCAGTCATTGGTGCCTAAAGCTGATGGGGTTCTGGAAGGAAATATGGCAGTTGGTGTAGCTCAGCTTAGATAACACCACTCCTCCGCCAGGGAGCCACCACCACACGTGGGGGACCGGTCTGGGTGACTATGCTGTGCTACACCAATAAGAGTCCTTGGGCAGGACTAACACTACATTGGCCTACCTGTAATATGATTAACCTTGTAAGTCGCTCTGGATAAGAGCGTCAGCTAAATGCCGTAAATGTAATGTAAATGTAAATACATGTGATGTTGCATAAGTTTATCAACGCAATGACTTAAGCTTAAGGTAGCCCAACGAAATGTTAACATGGGTGACTTATTATTTAAAGACTTCTTTTATAAAAATGACAATTTTTAGGCTGCGTAAAAATATTACGCTCAAATTTAAACATACTTCTACTGGACAAGCCAAAGACACAACCGGCAAGTGCATTTCCAACAGATTACAAATCTAGCTTACTAAGTGAAATGTTAGTTGGTCGTAAATCAGCCTGGTTTGTATACAGTGAGGTTTTTTTCCCGGAGCAAGATTGATGAGAAGTGCGCGGTTCACATCATTCCATCTTCCAAACTGTTCTGTCTGAAGCAGTTAGTGGAAAGGAAAAGGCCACTGTGCTGCTGTTCACTGCTTTGTTTCACATGGAAGAATCAAAATCAGTCAAATGGCCCATCAAACTAGGCCTTTCTTACTCAAGTCAAGGGGCTCTTATTGCCATTCAGTCCTTGTACAAGTACACAGTGGAGTGAAATTTCGTTCCTCCAGGAACAAGGAGGTACAAAGTGCAACCGTGCAGATATAAGTGTGTAAACCAAAATAATAACTAGAAACAATAAAATAAGTAGGATAAATTACACAGACATTAGACACAGCACACTGATAGGACAGTGCAGCACCGACACAGCACTCTTTTCAGACATGAGGTAGCAGAATAAGGTGGAGAGAGATTGAACGCACAGTGATCTATATCAGCCAAAAGCAATAGGCCCATTTGATCATAAGGTTTCATAGTCTGCATTACCTCAACTTGACCTCGCAACCCCCCCACCAAGCCCAACACCCACTTTGCACACCATGCAATAAGAGGGTCGGGTTTAATTCAACTGAAGCGCTTTAAGCTGAGCTATGTCAGGCCCCAGCAGTATGGTAAATCTAATTTTGGACTCCTTTATCTGCCTTACAAAGACCTAATAAAAGACTGCAGGAGGGGATGTTGGCAGAAGATAAGCCACTGAAGAAAATGACCCACCAAAAAATGAGTCCCCCAGAAAAGAGGGAAGAATATCTCAACAGCAGCAGAGTTCAGCGGTGACTGGATGGGGGGATGATACTGGGGTAAACTTGGAGGATGAAGAACAGGAAGGGGAGAGACACCTTCCTGCTTCAACGCTTCCTCGCTGCCTCTGTATGACGCTTCACAAACTACATAAAAACCCCAAATGCTGGAGGCTGCTCGACTCTAAATGGGAAGAAAGTGCAGCAAAGGCGTTTATGTTTATGCATGAGGAGAACTTTCCCCCACCACCGAATACTTAACTAGTACCAGCAGTGGAATCTGTTGAACTTTCTGCTGGATCTGTCAGAGTACAGCTGCCATAACTTTTAGTGGGGCTCTTTTAAGGACAGGCGACACTTTTAGGTCGAGGGTAAACAGGCATGGACTTGGTTGCCTGCCAGTAGAGTGGACCCGCTGATCCATAGAAGCCAGACATTTGTTCAGTAAGACACTGAGGCTTAGAAACCGAAATGGACGGGGAGAGGATTAGAGAGAACACTGGGAATTGAACTGGACTTGGCTTTACTAACAGGCTGCTTTCTTTCTGGACTGTCAGCAGACCGTGCGCTGATCAACACTACTTATGTCAGATTCCTTTCAGTTCTTCCATCAGCAAATTGTTTCTGAACACCAGTCTCTTTCCAAAAATGATTTCCAAACACTAGCCGGTTGCTGGTTTTAGATGTGGTGGTATCAAACGACATGTGTTCATTCATTTTCTGGGTATGCATGTGTATGGTTAGGGACTCGATGCCTAGTAGACTCTGTGGGGAGGGGTAGACAAATTTAGGACAGTGCCTAGAAATACAGCAAAGCTCCGGAGAGAACAGCTTATATGCTCAACCAGTCCACTGTACACTCATTATTAAAAAATAACTGCACCCAGAAGGAAGTGTGGTACTCCAGTGTTATTGGGAAGGAGGATAAAGGTTACCATGAGTAATAAATTTAACGCGCTCACATTTAGCAGGCTAAAGATTCTCCACAAGGGGGTGCTATCAACTCTCCACAAGGGGGTGCTATCAACTCTCCACAAGGGGGTGCAATCAACTCTCCACAATATGGTGCCGTCAACTCTCTACAAGGGGGTGGCATCAACTTTCCACAATAGGGTGCCGTCAACTCTCCACAAGGGGGTGCCGTCAACTCTCCACAAGGGGGTGGCGTCAACACTCCACAAGGGGGTGGCGTCAACACTCCACAAGGGGTTGCCGTCAACTCTCCACAAGGGGGTGGCATCAACTTTCCACAATAGGGTGCCGTCAACTCTCCACAAGGGGGTGGCGTCAACTCTTCACAAGGGGGTGGCGTCAACACTCCACAAGGGGGTGGCGTCAACACTCCACAAGGGGGTGGGCGTCAACACTCCACAAGGGGGTGGCGTCAACTCTCCACAAGGGGTTGCCATCAACTCTCCACAAGGGGGTGCTATCAACTCTCCACAAGGGGGTGCTATCAACTCCCCAGATTTAGAATTTAGCAGGCTGAGGATTCTTCACAAGGGGGTGCTCTTAACTTACATTTGGCAGCCTTAAGGTTCACCACAAGGGGGAGCTATTAACTCTCCACAAGGGGGAGCTATTACCTCAAATTTAGCATTTGGTGCTTAGTGAAAGTTGTGAACATACCCTATGGTTAAACCACCATTCTTCACTCTGTTAGTTCTGGGGTCAGTAAGAGGTCGTCACGTCTTGGAAAAAGGTCAAACAGCAAGCTCATTTTGGGCTGGGACCGGATTTTGTCAGGCTACAGGTGACGTTTGCTGGACTAGATTAGAAGGCAGGTAGAACACCCCCAGGCTCTTATTTGGGTTTAGACCAAAGCTTTCAGGCCTGATTAAAATTCTAATATGAGTGTCTGGGCATGTGCGACAGATTTCCAGGCTCTGTCAGCAAGTGAGGGATTAAAGAAGGTTCCCACAGGGGCCCGCAGTCTCGCCCCAAAGAAATCTGGGTCAAGGTTGTTCGGTTCTGTGCTGCTACGAAACCACAATTTTACTCCTTCCGGCTTCTGGTCCAGTCTGCTGCCCGCAACTCGAGGGATTGGAACAATGGAGGGGGATAATAAGAGTCCACATCAGACATACGAAAATCAAATCTCGGCTGAGGTGAGGCAGGTAGAGGCTTCTGGCTTCCGGAAACTGGGTTAATGCTAATATCTTTGCAAAATGATCAAATTGGGAGAGCTTACCATGAAAGTGGGCCAAAGTCCTGGCGACACAACGTTCAAACTTTTTTCATTTCAGCAGAGAGACATTCGGGCCTTTCCATTATAAGGTGTTGGGTGCTGCTTCTAAAGGTCCTGGAGTGCGGTTTAAAATCCTTGAATATTTGAAGCTGCTAGTTTGTTCTGCTTTATGGATTGGGTTTGCCCTGTCCTCAGCTCTGGACATACGAGCTATCATCAAACCACCCTAACCATTAGTGTACTGTAAGTAGTGTGTTGGTGTACAGTAACTCAGTAAGTGTAATGCGTTAGTTACTGTAGTATTGTGTTGTGTACATGCTACAGTAAGTAGTGTGTTGGTTTAACAGTCAACTCAGTAAGTGTATGCGTCTAAAGTGTGTGTTAGTGTGCTGTAAGTAAGTGTGTTGGTAGTGTGTGGGGTGTACAGTACTCGTAAGTGGTAATTGTTAGTGTGCTGTAGTAAGAACTCAGTAAGTTTAATGTGTTAGTGTGTCAGTAGTGTACAGTAAGTATTGTATGCAGTTGGTAAGTAGTGTCCTGTACAGTTAACTCAGTAAGTGTAATGTTAGTTAGTAGTGGGTTGGTGTACTGTAAGTGTATGTAGTAAGTGTTGGTGTACAGTAACTCAGTAAGTGTACTGTGTTAGTGTGGCTGTAAGTAGTGTGTTGGTGTACACAGTAACTCAGTCAGTATGTGTGTAAGTGTGTTAGTGTACTCCCTTAAGTAAGTTAGTGTACGTACGTTTGTGTGGTGTACAGTAACTCAGTAAGTGTAATGTGTTAGTGTGCTGTAAGTAGTGTGTTGGTGTACAGTAACTCAGTAAGTGTAATGTGTTAGTGTGCTGTAAGTAGTATTCAGACTGACCGGTTGCTCTTTTTCTGGTTTCCTGCTTTGGTGAGTCATGCCTGTGTGTGTATGTATGGGAGAGAAAGCTAATTTGTTCTGTGGTACAGCGCAGGCAGTCGAGATAAGGCCCTTCCTGCCTTACAGACTCCTACATACTTTGATCACTGGGATTGCTGCTGTTTGTGATAGTCATATAGTGGTGGCTGTGTTAACCTAACAGTGGTCTTTGTTTGGTCTCACTGCTTTGTTCACTGAGACAAGCGCGGCGGGATGGTGAGATTTGCGACATAAACATCCAAATGAGAATGCATCAGACTCAGAGAACACATTATTACATCCACATGGCATCATTTGGTACAGCAGTGGCCATCTTCTAGAACTGCATGCATGAAATGTCAGGTACACCTGAATCCCCTTCGGTCTTTATATGCTATCATTATTTGTTTTCTATTAAGCAGGCTGCTAACTTTAGCTAACTTTGTTGGGCAACTTGTCAAGAGCCTTCCCAATGTCTAAGATGACACCAAGTTTCAAATTCGTACTCCAAACTATAGGAGGCAGCATTATACCAGAAAGTTGTTGGTGCTCAGCCCAACCATAAGACACAGGGTAATACAATCATTACATCAGTGTAGACAGATGCAAACTTCTGCTGAAATGTTTTCGCACTAATGTTGTACTGTCAGTCCAGGCGTTCAGCCCTGGAAGCCTGCGGTTTCTGTTGGGACCTCTCTGACTGAAACCGGAACACAGAACGGACCAAGACACGGTGATGCAGACGCTGTGCTGCGGTTGGGCCACCAGGGTGACCTGCGCTCTTCCGCTCCTCTGAACGCAGCTGGCGTTTGGCTGCAGGGGGCCGAGCGCTTCAGCAGTGATAACCGCACTAAAACCTTTTTCATTCTCCACCATCGCCCCAAATTCATTCGTTACACGCGGTGGCGCAGCCATCGCCATGACAACCTGGGATTTAATTAATAATCTGGAGGCGGTCTTGCTCCGTGGAGGCAAAAGCGGATAGAGAGAGGGAGAGAGAGAGAGAGAGAGAGAGAGGGCCCTGGTGGAAAATGTCTGAGGCGCTGAGGCGGGCACTGAACCGGGCACTATGGGGCCAGTTCGCTGTGAGTGCCGGCAGCAAGGGCACAGACAGCAGCGAAGCTCCTTTTGACTGTAAGAGCTGAAGTCGTGCCACTGACAGGCTGATGCTTGACATTTGACCCCTAAAAGCATGCTTGTTTGTCCCCCCCTCTACCGTGTCCCTTTCTCAGATAAATGACACAGTGCCACAAAACCGGCTGCGACTAAATTACTCCTGGGAGAGATGAATGCATCTAATATCATTCCATTAATCAACCTCAGCCGTTTCCTCTCTGGTTCCTGAGGGGCTGGAATATGACCGTGAGCATCAACATGCAGCATTCTAAGCCATTTTCTTTCAGAACCGGTCCAGCAGATCCTGACGAACTACTGCTGAAGTCTGAAATACACTCGTCATCAAATGTGTAGCTGCACCCAGAAGGAGGTGTGGGACTGCAGTGCTTAGAGAAGGAAGATAAAGGTTACCAGGAACAACACATGGAGATAAATGTGTCTATATATACTGAGCTACACATACAGAAGTAGTGTCTCTGAGTACGTCGTTGGGCAGCCATGTTTGCTAAACCAACATTGTAGATGTCTCAGCATGGAGTTATAGAGGCTCCTAATGGTGTCCTGTGCTAATCCCATCCCATGCTTCTTCAATATTCTTACACAGTTCCTGCAGGTTTTGCAGTAGGGGTGGAGGTGCAGTTCATCATGGTGCCTCCACACACAGATTTGTTGATCGTCCCCACCAAGAGAAAAGCGGGATTCGATGACCCGCTGCCATTCTGAGTCACTCCATGACAGTCTGGCATGACACTATTGCGGCCTTTGGCGACTGATGTGATGTCAATGGCAGCCATCGTAACGGTCTGTGGATGTAGTCCTGTTTTGTGCAGCTGTCTACCAACGGTGCTGGCACTAAGAGGGTGACTCATGGAGGGCATCACTGCTCGCTGAATGTCCACAATTATGGCCTGTTGGGTCGGTCAGGTGCAGCGATAAGGCCTTGCTGACATCACATGCGAGTCTGAGCGTGAAACCTAAATCACTAGCATCTCTCACAATGCCAAACTTAGCCACCAAAATCATAATCTAAAATTATTGTTGTCTAATAAACTGCTCCGGCAAATTCACCATCATGGCAGATTGCTGATTAATCTCTGGCCTCCAGATGAGCCCAGCGTGCTCTGATTGGTCAGTTTGCCCACTCGGTTCTGACTGGTCAACCACCGGAGCAGCATCCTGTTCCAGGCCCATATCGCTTTGGCTGTTCTGACAAAGGTGTTGGTTCTGCTCTATCAGTTTGAGCCAAAGTCTGGTAGAACTTGGAAGTTGGTAGATACACCTTCTCAAGCTGGACTGGAGCAGGACGTTTCAGAGTAGTCAGTTTTACCTCTCTGTGTGAATGTGTGCCAAGCTTGCCAGTAGGCGGGCAGTGAGGACTGTGTAATGAGATGATGTCACCTTGTAACAGGGAAAAGGGCTGGAGTTCCAACCATCTGTGGGAGAGAGTTTCTCCCTCTGGTGTGTACTTTGGGCTTCGTAACTATGTAGACCTACTAAAGGAAAGGGGAAAGGCCTGTAGTGTTGCCCAACACACAATGTCGTATTCGTCTCTGCAGCTAACAGAAACGAAGAGATACATACTGAGGGCTTCCCCCTCTTATCCGAGGCCGAGTGGGGTGGTTCCTTACAAAAACGCAGTCCAGAGAAAGCATCCAAGTCTTCCTGAACATGCTGTCACTGGTCAAAACATACAGGGACACTGTGACATATGTAGTTCACGCATACTGAAAGCACCACAGCCACGAGTAGCTGCTGAATCACATGGCCATTGTCTCTGGCTGCCGCCCAGGGCCCCTCCATCAGCTCCTAGCAGTGAAAGGAGCGAGTACTAGTGCAGAGCTTTCATAGAGCAGTGCTCTTGCCAACCAAACCGTATATCAGGTTCCTATTCTCCGGAGTGCTGGCTAACCCCGTGTCCTCCAGGCTGCTGCTGGGACTGCCCTCTCCACTGAAGCTAAGGGCAGCCAGAATAGGCTCTCCATCACAGAACAGGACATACAGGGCCAGCTCCAGATCAGCCGTCACTCCACATTTATCAGCTCCGGCACTCTGCCCCTGTCTGAAGAGCACTCGAACAAATACACACTCCCACAAACGCCCAAAATACACTTTGAACTGACGGGCCTCCCAACAGAAAAACATACAGGCTTCTACCACAGCATCCCGCTTTCTCTCTCTCTGAGGACATTTGGTTGACTTTCCATATCGGACTCAAAAGAGAAACCAAAACACTGAAAGGGAGCCTCTACTTGACCAACGTACGAGGAAAAGCTCCAAATACAAACAGTTCCCGGGATTCCAATTTGTCGCGCAAACATTTAGATAACGTACCAGTGAAATGGTGCCTGCGCTTGACCCAAAGACTGGATATGTCTCTTCGGAGGACTCTTCTGTAGGTCTCTCACAACCACAGACCCAATAAACACTTATACATAGCTGTGGGCAAAGGTTTTAGCACCCCTGTGGATGTGGTCACTTAGTTTCACTGAGAAAACTAAAACATGTCGCTTGACCAGCGTGGTTCTAACTTCCACATACCATTATATATGAGATACTAAAGCAATAAGCCATAAGAGGCCATGCATTACGGCAATGAGAAGGGTGTGTTTAAGCAGAGGTGTGTTTAACGCATTCCCTCGCATGGCTGATTGCTTTAATAAGACAGCAGCCAACATAAAATGTAATAAAATTTAAAATTTTATTTAATATAAGCTTTTTTCCCCTCATGTTTTTAATAACAATGGACATAAACTGGCATTTGGCTGCAGGGTGCTCCACCATCACCCCAAATTCATTCATGACACTGAAGGGAAACACCTACATACACTCGCTCTAGTGAACACACCTGCCTGGAGCTGTGGGCAGCCCCATCCCTGTCTTCCTGGGATTGATTGGGGGGGGTTAGGTCCCTTGCTCAAGGGCACTTCAGTCGTTACTGTCAGTTTAGGGAATCGAACCGGCGACCCTCCGGTTAACAGGCTGGTTCCCCTAGAATCATCTTTCTCCTTTTGATATCATCGTCATAGGTATGCATATGTTGTGTTATACATCGGCTTTAAACGCGGCTCAGCCAATGAGATTTCAAGGCCGGAGCGAACCGCTTATTAACACGTATCCCGAATTCTGGCTGCTATCTCTTAATATGGTCCAAGATTGAGTTGCCAAATTCTCATCTCTGTGTATGACTGATAGCAGTATTATTACAGCCATAGAGAGCCTGAATAGCGTCATGTAAAACGGAGGGATCAGTCTCTCCTCTGCAGTGTCTTCTGGGAGCTTAGTGCTCCGCTTTATACATGCTGAAACACATGACAGAATAATTTTGCTGGTGTCTTTGAAGGCAGTGGCAGTCTGCACACTCTTGGAGGAGGAACGTGGCATCTTGAGCTCAAGCTCTAAGTGATGATACTGGCGGGCTAAACAGGGTGTGCTGTATATCAGCTCTAGTGAGGGTGACTACACAAACGGGTAAACCAGCGTTCCTGACGCCACAGCGTTCTCCATGGTGAACCATCTGCTTTATGTGGAAACCGTTCTGCTTTTTAAAAGCAGTGCTGGTCTGGAAAAGGCTTCTGGCCATCTGCAGCACTGAATTATTCACGCCATCCTGGGTCTGTAAAGCAAAGCCTGATGACTCTCCTGCTTTTGTAACTGAAACGGGAAGGTGAAGAGAGAGAGATGGACTGATGGCCAGTCAGGCAGGTCAGTGTCCTGCTACTCCAATCATAATCAGTTTGTGTGGATCGTGTTTTAAAGGCACTGCACACTAATAAACGGAAGTTGAGACGTCAGAAACAGGATGTGTGTAATTAAACTGTATAATGCTTAATATCTCTCATCTATTTATCTATCTCTCTCTCTCTCCCCCCATGTCTCTCTCTCTCTTATCCCATGTCTCTCTCTCTCTCTCTCTCTCCCCCATGTCTCTCTCTCCCTCCATGTCCCTCTCTCTCTCTCTCTCTCTCTCTCTCTCTCTCTCCCTCTCCATGTCTCTCTCTCTCCCCCCATGTCTCTCTCTCTCTTATCCCATGTCTCTCTCTCTCTCTCCATGTCTCTATCCATGTCTCTCTCTCTCTCTCCCCCATGTCTCTCTCTCTCTCCCCCATGTCTCTCTCTCTCTCTTTATGTTTCTCTCTCTCTCTCTCTGTCTCTCTCTCTGTCTCTCTCTCTGTCTCCCTCCATGTCTCTCTCTCTCTCTCCATGTCTCCCTCCATGTCTCTCTCTCTCTCCATGTCTCCCTCCATGTCTCTCTCTCTCTCCATGTCTCCCTCCATGTCTCTCTCTCTCTCCATGTCTCCCTCCATGTCTCTCTCTCTCTCTCCATGTCTCTCCCTCTCTCCCCCCCATGTCTCTCTCTCTCTCCATGTCTCTCTCCCTCTCTCTCCCTCTCTCTCTCTCCCTCTCTCCCTCTCTCCCCATGTCTCTCTCCCTATCTCTCTTCATCTCTGCTGTTTTCCAGGTGGTCTTGCAGCTTGTAGTTTTATGTTAGGAGCTACCAGCTGACCTACAGAATGGTCATATGAAACTGCACATATGAACTTTACCCTGAGAACAAAAAAATTAAGGAAAAGAAAGTGAATAAGGTGAAAGAAAAAGAAAGGAGAGACAAAGGAATAAAGAAGAGAAGAGAAAAGAAAGGAAAGAGACAGTGATGGCAAAAGAGTAGGGGGGAGAGAAAGCGGGAGAGAAAGAGGGGCAAGAGAGTGAACCTGAGAGTGGAAGGTGGAGAGAAAAAGAGAGAGTGAGCGCAAGAGCATGAGAGACAGCGAGAGAGCAAAAGAGAGAGAGAGAGAGAGAGAGAGACTGACCTCTTCAGATTGAGTAGAGCCCAGGGGATGCCGGTAGGGGTCTTGAATGCAGGCAGCAGCTTCTCTCCCAGCTCTATAGCTTTCCGTCTGTACACCTGAGAGCGAGAAAGAGGGGAAAGTGCAGGAGGAAGAGAGAAAGAAAGAAAGAAAGGGAGGTAAAAAAAAAAAGAGAGACAGACTCATCAGTCTACCAGTAAAACTGTTGTCAAGTGCTGTCAGGCTCTTCCTCCTCCACTGACAGTGCAGCACACGGCTCTGCTACCTGCCCTAAACCCACCAAGCCTCTATCTCTCTCTCTCTCTCTCTCCCTCCCTCTCTCCCTCTCTCCCTCTCTCCCTCCCTCTCTCCCCTTCTGTTACTCTTGGGTGGTTTCAGCCCAGCACGCAGGCAGACAGACAGACAGACAGACAGACACAGGCGTGCTGGCGCGTGCCGGGACTGGGATCCTGCAGCAGGCCGATAAGAACAGATCAGATAAAGCTCTGTGAGGGCCTGGGCCTGCTCTTCACCCACGGTCTGCCCATCATCTCCTCTCATAGCCCCAGTACTCCTCTCATGAATGGAGATGGCCCGTTCCGGTCGAGCATCTGCTGATAAAGACGGCATCCCAATTCTAGTTTCAGAGATAACGCAGGCACACCGATCCATTCCGTTACACCAAACCAGTAAAACCAATCCAGTCTAGACCAGCATGTGCAACAGCAGGACGGTGTAACCTTACTTAGAAGGAAATCCTAATACTGACCACCATAAAAGCCCGGCCTGTTTTCAGTTACCATTTTGGAGTCTGTATTCTCACACTGGTTCGCAGTATGACACGGTACAGCGGCAAACGGTCAAGCACTTGTGTCTGTTCCCTCATTGTATAACCCAACTGTGAACACAAGCTTGTACGGTGAAACCGGACTGACCCGAACCAAACCAAACACTGCCACATCATGCAGTGTTCAACTAGTATTGAAATTCTATATAACTACTGCAAAAAAAAAACTAACCCCGCCCACCCGCCATAAACAATAAGATGAAATAACAGATAGCATATTTGATATATGAAAAACTAAGATAGGAACAAGACGTTAAATAAAATATATTAATTAAACAAATTATTATTACTAATTAATTATTACTTTTAGGCCTCATTTGAACACAGTTTACACTGAGAAAACGTCATGATGAACTGACCAATAGAAACGGCCCAAAATCACCTGCTACAAAGTCTGGTTCCATTGACTTACATTGAAATTCAATTAAATTTTAAAAGTTTCCGCCCTCTCTTGTAAAGCTGCCACTTTAGAAATGCCCGTTTTGCTTTGAACAGCCATGATATGAAATTTACAATGGTATGCAGTGTGGGGATGGACAGTGCAAGGTGCAAAATCTAAAAAAACAAAACAAAGTTCATGTGCCACATAATAACAGCCCGTCTCATCTTCAACCTTCCGAAGTTCACCCACGTCACTCCACCGCTGCGCTCCCTTCACTGGCTTCCTGTTGCTGCCCGCATCAGATTTAAAACTCTGATGCCTACAAAGCCAAGAATGGACCAGCGCCTCCCTACCTTATGGCAATGGTGAAGAGTCGAGCTGTACCTCGAGCCCTTCGTGCTTCAAGTACAGCCCGACTCGACCCACCATCCCTGAGGACTCACGGAAGACAAGCGTCCAGACTCTTCTCTGTCCTGGCTCCCAGATGGTGGAATGAACTCCCACTGGGCGTCAGAACAGCGGAGTCTCTCGCGGTCTTCAAACGCAGACTGAAGACCCATCTCTTCGTAATGCACTTCAGTGAGTGAGCTCTAGTAGAGGTGTAAGTTGTGTGTATTGTGTTGCACTTATAATGACCTTTTCTCCTCTATAGGAATGAGCACTGGGCTGGGGTTGCCAGGTAATGCTTTACTTGCTCTATGTCTGTGTATTGATCTCTAGGTTCCAGCACTGGCCCCCTGTTCGGGCAGTGTCTGAGCTCATGGTGAGTTTTAGGCTCTGGCCTTCTTACTAGCTGGAATATTATCCAGCGGAACACTAAGCACGGTTGTAAGTCGCTCTGGATAAGAGCGTCTGCTAAATGCCTTAAATGTAAATGTACATAATCCAGTGGAATAAAGGAAACCACATGCTTCTCCATTCAAATCCAGCCTTAACAGTAAACACAAACAACAGAAGCAGCAGTGGAGAAGACTCATGAGTCACTCAGGTTCCTCATCTCTTTGTTTGGTGTCATGTTAGAGTCACAGACTCTGTTGGACTTCACAAAATTACAAATTCAACACAAGCTTTGCAGCTTCGCTTCCAAACACAGCCTGGGGAGTTCGCTTCAACAGTGGGGACGACTGCTCCATACCTGTACTGAATTTGGCTAATGGGTCACACCACATCAAACTCTCTCCCCCCATGCCATGGGCTCCCTGACCGCGGTGGAATCACGGCCATCACAGATACTGAAAGTGTCATTTTTTCATTTTCCACCGTCAAATTGTTCCAACGGCGCAGACATTTCAACCAATTGCTGCAGCACTGGCTCTACAACCCTTCACATTCTGTCTGAGATCTCATCAGCGGCTTAACAGAGGCGCTCGCCGCCGAAGCCGGACGCTGCTCTGCCCATGACCAACGTCTCCCAACATGCTGCCAAAACCAGACGGGTGACAAGTTACAAAGACGCGACGTCAAGGTAAGATTATCAGCACCCAGACTAACCCATCACGTCTGCCAGCAATGGGACGTCTCCCGTGCCACGGAAACGCTGTGGACGTCTTCAGGACCGCGAGGGTGGGTGCATTCAGAAGCAACAGCAGGCTCCTTAGCTCCTTCACCCGGCCAATCACTTTAGACCAGCACCGATCAGGTTTGTCTGGAGAGCAGCTATGGAGGCTCCGCAAAGCTGCATGCAAATCGCACTGAAGCGAGCCACATAATCCAATCCAGACGGCAGAAACGGAGCTCGCGCAGGGGCCCGCCTCAGCACCCGGAGAGGCTCTTAAAATCTGAAGGCAGGAGAGGACAGAAGCCTGCTGTTTGACAGCTCACTGAAACTCGGAGGTGCTGTAAAAGAGCTGGGAGGGGGGGAAACAAAGAGAACACTAACTGGCTGGAGATGGAGAGCAGAGACGTGGCAACGGTTTTTCAAAAGAGCATTAAGCACCGGACGTTCACGAGGAGCCACCAGAGCAGCCAGGTTTTCCAAGGCTGAGTTATGTCCTTTCTTCGGAGAGCCCCACTGAGGCAGCCTACATAGCAGCCTGCCTGGCGTTTAAAGAAGCGTCTCAGACAGATGGAGCTCGGCCTGCTTGTCCTTGGCGCATCAACACAAGGTCAGCTGTTAACCCGTAGCACTAAATTCAGAGCAGTATTCCCCAGCCTGGATCAGCCTCCAGTCTGGAGTTAACTAGGCCACCGTTCTGCTCCTCCAGAAGACGCCATTACTGTGTCGGCTGCTCCAGACCCTGCGGTGCCGCTAGAGATGTCCATTTTCAGAGCACAGAAGCCCACCTGTGATCACGAGCCCACATCAGGCCGGTGCTCATTCAGAGGTAACGTAACCGGATATGCGCTGACCAACGGGGCTGAATGTACACGACTCTGACGGTGCACGTCGGTTTCACTCAATAGAACTGAATTGATCTCAGTTGAGATTCTGATGTGACATACTGAGCATCATTCACATGGAGCCTATAGAGAACCCCCATGTCTCACAGCGGTCCCGTACTACTGCCCCGGATCTACAGCCTAGTAAATACAGCCATCGGCAAAAGAACAGTTACGTTAACATTTAACAACGGCATGTTTACACTTTACGTTAACATTTAACAATGGCATGTTTACACGTTATGTTAATATTTAACACCGGCATGTTTACATGTTACGTTAACATTTAACACCGGCATGTTTACATGTTACGTTAACATTTAACAACGGCATGTTTACACTTTACGTTAACATTTAACAACGACATGTTTACATGTTACGTTAATATTTAACACCGGCATGTTTAAATGTTACGTTAACATTTAACAACGGCATGTTTACACTTTACGTTAACATTTAACAACGACATGTTTACATGTTACGTTAATATTTAACACCGGAATGTTTACATGTTACGTTAATATTTAACACTGGCATGTTTACATGTTATGTTAACCCTTAACACCGGCATGTTTACATGTTACGTTAATATTTAACAACGGCATGTTTACATGTTACGTTAACAGTTAACACCGGCATGTTTACATGTTACGTTAACAGTTAACACCGGCATGTTTACATGTTACGTTAATATTTAACAACGGCATGTTTACATGTTACGTTAACACTTAACACCGGCATGTTTACATGTTACGTTAACACCTAACACCGGCATGTTTACATGTTACGTTAATATTTAACAACTACAATTTTATGTTACATAAATTTTTAACAACCACATGTTTACATATACTACTAAAAATAAGGTAAAAACAGTGTAGAAAGTAAGTCTGAGTGCTGGGGGTCCTGGGGGTGCTGGAGGGTGCTGGAGGGTCCTGGGGGTGCTGGAGGGTGCTGGAGGGTGGATGATATAATATTGATTTTATTTTTTTTTTAAGGAAATATCGAACTCATTATTTTTTAGACATCGCCCAAGCCTGGTCGACATCCCACATTACACTAGCAGCGCATTAATATTTCAGCATTATGAGGAGCTGGTCTGGATCTCTCTGATTAATGTCTATAATAAAGCCTCAATGCCTCTGAGTAAACTCGGTGCCTCCGAATGAATAAACCCCGCTCTCACCAAAGCCATCATCCAAACTGCCAACAATGATCGGGAAGCTCATAAGATCACGCGGTGCGGATGACAAAGTGCTGAACTGAAAGCGGAGAAGTGTCAAAAATACCCCAATAATTGGAACATATGATTGAGCGCACATCCTATTGAGGTTAACCATGCTGTAAGTAAAAGAGTTGCTCTAATTAGGCCTACTGGGCTCCTAATGCACTGCCTACAAAGCCAAAACGCAAAAATTCAGTTCGACAACCTGCCCCTGTAAAAGGCCAAGCGGGAGTCAGAAGTGTTCAGGACTGACCGAGGCACATAAAGCCCACGACTTTAAACAGGTTTACAGAAGCTGCACACCGTCCCTCAAAGAGTTTCAGTTTCAGGTTCCCTCTCTTGGCTGTAGGCACCCCTCCCCCCATCAGTGCCAGGATAAACGGACGAGATAAACAGGTGGCAGCACTTACTATGACTCGTATTCATAACGCATCGTAAGCTTCTCCTGAGGTGGCGGGGTTGGGATGGACGTTGTGTGAGGATTACAGTACTGGAGCCTATCCCAGCACTCACTGGGCCGAAACCAGGAAACACCCTGGACAGGTTGTGAGTCCACCATAGGGCTAAAGGCATAAGGTGTAATACAGCATACATAATGTCTTATAATGCCTTGGATAAGCTTGTATAATGTCTCATAAGGAGTTATAACAACATGCACACTACTTTAGAAGGCAAGAGTATGCGATCATTCGATACCTCATGATAACCAGCCTTTAGGACATTGCAGACACCCATGTTATAAAGCATTATAAGACATTATAGAGTTTACTTAGAACATATATCAAGTGCATTACACCTCAGTTAGTGAGTGGTCTTACAGGCTCCAGGTGTAAACATGCATGCGAGCATGTGAATCGGGCATGTGAACATGCTGCTTTGCCAAATTCTGATTATTTTTTTTAAGGCATGAATTAGCAAAGCTCGTTTTAAGCCACAGCTAAAACATTCATGCTTACAGCGTTCATATGAACACATAACCTCACCGGACCTGTGACTGAAACGTACCTAGCAGCGTGTAATCCCTCCATGAGCATGAATAACAGCTGGGACCGGATTCGGCGTGTAATTAAAACTAGTTGCAAGTAATTCTACAATCTTATACCTGAAATAATAAAGGTATCGCCGTCCCCATACAGCACCACAGAATGCATTTCCAGAATACAGGGTTCACAGAAAGTCTATTGACGATGGTTTATTGACAGCTGAGACAGAGATCCTCCTTCTCTAATGTATGCATCTTTTCATTTTGGTCAGATTCCCGAGGCAAACAAGCTCGCGTTTCTCAAAGTGAACTTTCTGTTGGCTTAGCCAGGCAGCTAAAGACAACAGCTGCTTAAATGCCTCCCTACTTTATTAGCCTGCTGATATTCCAATCTCTACAAGATGGATTATTCATGCTCTCCTCTACTCACACCCCCTAAATTTCAAACGAGTGGAGATCCACTGGGATCCGTATGATAAATATTGAATTGGCAGTGCTTCCAGAACATGATGAGCAAACTATCAAGGTTTAACAGCTTAATCCACAACCAAAATCTGTGGAATCTGGCAGCATCAGTTTTTTAGGAGTTCTAATTTATGCCAAGCACGACAATGCCAGTGGTGATGTACCGCGCTTCAGTCTAGGCCATGGCTTAATGAGGATACGGTAAAGCAGCCCTTCATTTCATTTCAGTGGTAAACCTCGATTAGACTTTAATGAGAGGTTATAGGGAGTTTTGTAGACGACCTGAGGAAACTTGGAGGTGGTGGTGGGGGGGATCATATTTAATTGGACTCACTGTTGAGCTGGGCATGTACGAGGCCTGGTTCTCAGCAGGAACCGAACAGAAATACATGGAGTTGGACATGGAGCTTTCTGAGCCTGAGCCTGAGCTGCCTGCGGATGCTGACTGTCTAAATAACACACATGCCTATGCCATCTTAGGCTGGCCAAACAACATGGTGGTCCCCTGACTAGATCACTGTGTAAGCGTACAGGGCACGAGCTGCAGAACCCACACCTACATCCAGTGACACAACCAAACCTGCTGCTGTGATTCACAGAGAGTATCCTGTGTCCATACTAGGATCATGATTCCAATAGGGTGGGGGCAGAGTTAGTGGGGTGGGCATCAACGCTATAAATAATTATAAATAAATAATTACGCTGTAGGGCAGAATACTGCACTCGTTCACTTTTACAGAAAATCACCTCCTCACACCACCATCACTATTACCACCACCATCGACCGCTACTACCACCACCACGTCGACCGCTACTATCACCACTATCACCACCAGCACCTCGACCGCTACTACCACTATATGTACCATCACATTACCACCACTATGACAACAGTAGCAATACTCTAGTACCACCACAGTATTACCACTCCCACTTACTACTACCGACTATTACCTACCGTATTATACCACTCCCTACTACTATATTATTATTACTCAGTAGTATAACCAACCACCACCACCACCACCAGTAGTATTACCACTCCCACTACTACTACCACCACCACCACCAGTAGTATTGCTACTCCCACTACTACTACCACCACCACCACCATCACTACTTTGACTAGCACCACCACCATTACTAGTACCAAAATTACTACTACTACTACTACTACTACTACTACTACCACCACCACCACCACCACCACTACTTCGAATACCACCAGCATCACCACCATTACTAGTACCAAAATCACCACTACCACAAGCAGCGCTAGTAGTATTACCACTCCCACTACTACTACTACACCACCACCACCATTACCACTACAGATATATACCAGTGCTAATTTATTTTAAAAAAAATAAAAAAGTAAAAACACCACCACACATTTAATCCACATGCCTGACTGGTCAAAACAGGAATAAGCTAAGGTCGCGTCACAACACTGGGGCTTCTCCTAACTCAATTATATAGACTGACTGCCCCGACTAGAAACATCATACTAGCCTACAGTGCCAAGCACTTCAGCAGGATCCACTGCCAAACAGTTAGTCCTCATATGCAGATCGCTTCTGACTGCGTAGGTCTAACCTAATAAACGTAAGAAGTAATTAAGGCTTAATCACTCCTGGAAAGCTCTGCCGTGCACATGCTACTGATAAAAATCAATGATGAATGACCGTATTCAAAATTGGAAGTAATGCTTCAAAATTTCATCAAACAGAGTGCCGTTTCAACAGACACTCCCAGGGAGCTGACTCGGGCCTGAAAGATTAACTGCAGAAAAAGAGAAGCTATTATCAGATCAAACAGAGGTAAACAGGAAAGAGCGCCATGCATATGAAGCAAGGTCAGGCTGCATTACAAAATGAAAACTCCGCCATGAGGCCCCGCCTGCAGTGGACTGAACCAGGTGGCTTTAAATAGAAACAGATTCTTCTCAATTTCTGCATAATTTAAATAAAGACATTTACATTTGCATTACATTTCTAGAGTCAGAACTGTTCAAAGTGGAGGAACCAGATGTCTCCTGCCTTGAAAGGCTCCCTCAGAGGAAGATATTACCTGACACAGTGAACAGGAGGCCTGATATACTGTTGTCTATGGGGTATTGAAGGTTATGGTCTAAAGTGCATCAGCATATTCACAATTCATATTACATATAATCACAGAATGTTATCTGACTATTGAGAGCTCTGGGTAGTAAATACCGATACAGGAGGTACACATACAGGAGGAGCGTCTCCCAGTATGGCGTTGGACCACCATGTTTGCCAACACAAGACGTCTCAGCATGGAGTTGTAAAGGTTGTCCCATGCAGCTTGAATATTCTCACACGGTTCCTCCAGACGGTGCGATAGGGGTGGAGCTGGATTGATACCAGGCCTTCTGGACGTGTGACCCGTGACAACACACCCCTCACCATGGTGCTGACACCACAGTGCCCACACAAACAGACTCATTGGTCATCTCCACCAAGGCAAAAGCGGGACTCATCATTGAAAATGACCCGCTGCCATTCCGAGTCCTTCCATGACAATCTGGCACGACACCAATGCAGTCTTTGGAGACATGTTGACATGGTGTTAAGGGAAGTCGTCAAAAGGGCCTGTGTGCATGTAGTCCTGCATTGTGCAGCTGTCCAAAGCTGTGGCTGTTGGGTCAGTCCGCTACAGCAGTAAGGCCCGTGCTGGCTACATCGTATGAGTGGTCGAGCGTTAAACCTGAATCATGTGCATGTCTCACAACGTTAAACTGACCCACCAATTTTCATTTCTGTCGGGCGATTCCTTCTGGGTGGAGCTACTTGTGCTGAAGAGTGCACAAAGGCGTTACACGAGAAGACAATGCAACCCCCATTTCCCATCCCCACCAATGTAAAGAAACACCCTATGTAGAATTCAGTAAAGTATAAAATATAAAGGAGACCCCCAAGTGGGGCTCTGGCACTGTATAGAGGTGTCTGTTCCCAAGAGGCTCCAGACAAAGAGAGCTTCCTGGACCTGCAATGAACACCCAAGCCTTCCGTTTAATGAACGATAAAGCTGAGCCATAAAGCCTAACTGCTGGAGACTATTATGGTAAGCGTTGTTATCACACCCGCCGTACCTGCCCAACCGCTCGGACCCGCGTACCAGCAGTGAACATCATTTGCGATCACTTAATGGCATTACTCTGGTTCTGAATTTAAAGGGCTGGCACAATAGATCACGCCCCACAACTAGCGGGAGACAGTTTTGAAAAGGGCACCTAAAAGCAGTTACTCTGCTCGTTTCGAATTCTCACTACGTCTGTTTAGTAGAGGAGGATCCCGTCCAGGTTGAGGAGTGGGGGAGGGAGGATGGTACCCAAAGCCAACCAGGAACCACTGCAAAAGAGACACGCTCTTTCTTGAGATGCTTGAGAAGCGTTGCTCCAAGGAAGTCGCAGCTTGCTCCCAAACGGGTCGGCAGAAGGCTTCTTTGTGACTGCCAGGCCACTAATGGGAGACAGGCTGGGCAAGAACTACAGGGAGCCACACAATGACATCCATTCAAAGGAGTTAAGTGCCTGGAGCTGATAGTAGCTACTCAGATTCTGCATGGCCTCTCAGTACAAAGCTGCGGAAGCCTGGTCTTCTCCGCTAGCATGGCTCAGAAAGAAAGGCTGGAGGAGACAATGCTGATCCCACTGCACTCGCTGCTAGCCTTTTTAAGCATCCCTACCACATGAAACCCAGACAGACAGGTTCAGGGCTGGGTATAAATCAAATCTCTTTGACCCCAGGACAATAGGGGTGGAAATCTCAAGCTCTGATTTCGAAGGAAATGGCTCCTGATGCACCTCCGCTTCTGATTTCTATAGTCTATCTTCTGATTTCCTCCTGGATTGTTCATGCACGATTGGCTTATCTAAATTTGAATAGAGCCTACACTCTGCACTGTGTTGTTTCACTATCTATCTACCCGTATGTGAAGTTTGGTCCCATGTTGTATGGCTTATACTGTGTACTGTATATAGTTACTGCGCTCTGGGAACCCTTCTGAATATCTCCGTATCATTCGCATGCTGCAGCTTTAGATGCTAACCTTCCAGTTTCTGAACCTAAAGTCTGGCTGAATGGTATTGTGTTAAGGCCGGTGCTGCGCTAGTGCTTAAGGTTATGTAGGGTCATGTTTACTGTGACCCCTTAAATTCATACACACGATCTTTGAAAGTAAGTCTCCTAAACGCAAGTTTACTACACCGTCAGAGAAACACAGTCTATTCGAGTTCTTAATGACTCTGTGAACAGACTCAGATTCACCCAAGAATGAACCGGAACCTAGAAACTGATTAAGCTTCTTTAGAATAATAGGTTACTGGTTTAAAGCATTACTAGTGTGGCTGTGAATATTAACTAGCATGCCTTATCCTCTATATGGTATGGATTATGAATTGGCCTGAAGAGCCCAGTGTACTCTGATTGGCCAGCTCTCTCTCCATTATGACTGGTCTACCGCCAGAGCAGCATCCTGTTGAAAGTTTGGTCTGTTAGAGCTCCTGTGGCTTTATATCCCTCCTCCCAAAGAACCGAGTGTGCTCTGGTGTCGCTTCTTCCATATCAGTGGAGTAATATACCAATCTGGAGAGTCAGGTAGAAGAGGGTGGTGGATCTACTGTTTTAGCGCTCTGTGTGAGGGTGTGCCAAGTTTGCTGGTAGGCGGGCAGTAAGGACTGGGTTACGAGATGATGTCATCCTGTAACGGAGAAAAGGGTTCGAATTGAGACTGAATGTTTCTTTCACTTTCACACACCATGTCATCGGGAGCCTGATGATTGACAAGTCCAATGTCTTCAAGATGAGGACGCATTGTGGACTGTTTTGGGGCCTTGTGAACAAACAGAGGAGCAGCTGGTGCTTGTAGAAGTCCTTCAGCATGCAGAAAGCTCTAACGCTTAAGAGCGAAGGACATTACTAGTAAACCGCGTTCAGCTGTCGAGAGGAAACGGTCCTACTAAAGGCCACTACGATGCAGCTTCCCCCATAGTGCTTCACAACACGTTCTAACGGAGGGAGTTTACTGATATCAGAAAGAGGCTGATTCCGGATCCATGACACGCATGCCACTTTCTGCTGAGTCCCACATCAATCACACCGAGCGGGCAGAGCAAGAGGAAACGCACAGCTCATTATCTCCCTGCACTTGTTTATGAATTTGGCAGAAGTGGAACTGTGACTTGCCAAGACAATTGTGCCTGTGGTAGCCTGTGTATTAATTTCCTACTAATGGCAAGGTCACTCCTGCAGACACGCCGGGCGGCGAGACAGGCGGCTGAGGAATAATTGATTTCCTCAAAAGCTGAGCAGACGTATAACAGGACAGATATACACTGCAACAGGGAGCCGCTGTGTTCACGGCTAACTCTGACAAATGAGCAGGTGGGGAGAAGGGGTGGAGGGTTCCATCAGCGGCAGATCCAGTTGCAGCTCGCTTCGGCGGCACACAGAGGACTCTGTCCGGGCTGAACCGCAGTTTAACCCAGCGCTGACGAGTCATACCAGACAGTGGACTAAGAATGAATACCTTCAGCACACAGAGCAAACCAGCCTGCATTGGTTCTCCATTCTTAAAGTAGAACCAGCATTCTCAACCACGTCTTTGACTGCTCCAGTCTTTACCTCCTGTGTGAATCTTCGTATCGGCCATACAGATGGAAATGAGGTTCAGCAGGAGTGGAATGGAGGCGAAGATGGAGAGAGGGCTTTTGGTGTCAGAGTAGGGAAAGATCTTAGCCTCTCGGGCCCAGCTGGAAACAATGATGGAGCAAAGCTGATCTGAGAGCAGTCAGAATGTGAGGGATGCTATACTCCGCGGTGTTTAACACCATGTGTGATCACCTCAAGCTTCAAGAAGGGGAAGGATCCGAAGACCTTTTTATTGGTTCTCATATTCCAAGGCCATGAAACACGTGGGGCTGGATAAGATATGGAGCAGAGAGAGGCCTGATACAGACTAGCTTAATGTCTCTGTTTCTAATACTATACTAAAACTCAGTTCTGCTGATTAGGGCAGCGTGGGCGCCTGAGCTGAGAGGGAGTGAGAGCTTGCTGCTCCACCTTCCTGTCACCGCCCTTCATGCCACGTGTGGTTGTTGTCAATCTCCTGCCCTCTCTTGCAGAGGACGCTCTCGTCCCGCTTTCATCAGCATCGGCACTGCCTTCCTGCTCGCCCTTGTGGGGGACGTCAGAGCCCATGGGTCAGATGTATACATATATTTATAGATGGACAGATATACATAGTGATATCGGTGACAGTGGTACCTCTGGAGTAAAGACAGAGTCTCCTTGTTGTGTTGTCCTTGTGAGACGACAGTTCACTGAAGATGAAACTGAGAGTTACTCCAAACAGTAGGAAATGGTTTGATCCAACACACCACAACCTCTGATTGGCCCACAAGTCAGGAATACAGCCTCCGATTGGCCCACAAGTCAGAGGCACGGCCTCCGATTGGCCCACAAGTCAGAGGCACGGCCTCCGATTGGCCCACAAGTCAGAGGCACGGCCTCCGATTGGCCCACAAGTCAGAGGCATGGCCTCCGATTGGCCCACAAGTCAGAGGCACGCCTCCGATTGGCCCACAAGTCAGAGGCAAAGCCTCCGATTGGCCCACAAGTCAGAGGCACAGCCTCCAATTAGCCCACAAGTCAGGAGCAGAGCCTCCGATTGGCCCAAAAGTCAGGAGCAGAGCCTTCGATTGGCCCACAAGTCAGGAGCACAGTCACTGATTGGCATACAAGTCAGAAACTCTGACCACTGACTGGTCGACTAACCCACTGAAACATGTTCATGGAAGGCTCACAGCCATGCTAACAACTTTTTTTCATAAGATAAAGAAATAAAATGGATAAATAATCACAGAAGACATTCCGTGTTTTAACGACCATGGAATTGTTTTCTTCCAAATAGACGACAACAGCTTCGGTGGGGGATCTGAGAGCACTGAAGCCCTCGTTAACACGCTAGAGAGTCACAACGAAAGCAAGTCTCTAGCTTGTAGCATTTACAAGATTTATCCTATTGTGCATGATGCTCCTCTTGATGTCACATAACAGTCATAAAGCTGTATGAACGTCATTGGCTCGGGTCCTATATCAAAAACAAAGTTTGAAAATACAAAAAAGAAAAACAGGAATCATACCTGTGCAAAAAACAAACCACACTGATCTACGACACGTTTTGCAGAATGTTGATAAACCACAATTCCATATATTCAATAAAGCAATATTACTGTAGAACTAAGTGGCAGATCCTACCACACTCATCAGAGACACTCTAAACCTTGGACCCAGTGTAATTATTCGAATCATCTGCCAGCCTATTGTCAAATACGGCCACGAGAGAAAGTGCCACCGAGCCAATCAGGACCCAAGATCAGACACGCATAGCGGCAAGAAATTTGGCGAAGCTTTAGGCTCCAGCATGCCTGTCACAACATCACTAAAGCAAGCTGTGCGAGGGGACGTCAGCTCCCCAACACCTCACCCAGCCCCCCTTTCCTCTCTGAGCGGGGAATTTAATGAAGACGGATCTTGGCGCATGGACAAAGAAGGCATTAATTATCCTGTCACAGCGGAGATTACTTTACAACGGCGACGGCACCTCCGCCCAACAGCGCCATAACCCACAAGGCCTTGGTGGACATCAGCTAATCCAGCAGATTCATGCCATTCCACAGAGCACTTTAGCTCGGTACTAACCACATCCATCACGCTCCTCCATCGCACTGGCCCACCCAGCGGTGCTGTTATTGCACAGCTACCTCAGAGGCTGTTAAAACTAAAGCTCATTGAGCTTTCTCAGAAATCCCTTTTATGCTCGGAAACGAGGAAATGACCTTGCCCTGCTCGTCTACGCAGAGGCCTTTTGCCGTAATTAGCACAGGCGTTCTCCTTTCGGGAGGCGACGCGAGCTGACGCAGCGGAAAACCTGCAATCAGCCTCCCTGCGAAAAAGAAAAACCTCATTTACATATGCTCGGAAAACGACGCCACGAGCTATCTCGGACTGCAACATGCAAAGAAGCCTTGACACGCCGGTTGGCTGACGAAATGCCTTTGGCGGCCTGCATTTAACAACGAGCACGACCGGTGTCTGTCATTAGCCTGTCCACGTCTTTTCAGAATGCTTGGCCAAGACTCCAATCTGGCATCACTATGAAGCTGTCCACTAGGGAGGTTTAAAAGCCCCCTGCCGATGTGTTAAGCCACTATTGCCTGGTGTGTGGAGGCATTACCTTTAGGTTTTACATGCTTGTCATGTTGTGCACCGAGTCCGACCCTCCCTTCTCTCAGCTTTGAATGCAATCTTACTGGTTAATAGCCATATTCTCATACGGGGCATGTGGGCAGTGACTGCTCTGACTAAAGCTTGTGAGCTTAAAGGGTCACTCTGGCAGGAGACCTGCCCCAAGCATGCCTACTGCCCTCCTACAGCAGCAGCAAGAACAAGACTTTCCTGTTTCAAGACAGGGCCCCACTTTAATACCTTGTTTAACAAGCCCACGTCCACCCTGCCTCGTCATTCCCCCTCGGGGGAACAGTCTGCCTCGTCACTCCCCCTCGGGGGAATCCCTGGTGCCACCTTTAGCCTTTAATAGCTCAAGTAATATCGTGGAATTCCCGGTGAAGAAAGTGCAGCACGTAGTTTCACCAGATTTCCCCGATTTAGGATTCCTTATAGAAACATTATTCCAGGTCTTTTTTGAAAGCTGATGGACAATGAATGAAAGAATGAATGAATGAATGAAAGAATGAATGAATGAATGAATGAATATGACTTCTTGACTTCAAGAATTGGCCAACAGATGGATGGTTTGACTCTGCGACTTTCGGAGGGGTGAATATGTAAAACTACCAGGTACCAGGGATCTACAACAACACCACAAATGTCTTTTCAAGACACGAGCTAACCCTGGGGGGTTACCCAGACATACAGATTACCTGGATGTAGCTCTCTGCCCTCTACAAACACTGCATGCTTTTAAACTGTGTCTCTTTTTCATATTTTTCATATACGCCATCTGGCGAATGCTGATAGGAGGTGTCTCTGTCGTTTCAGATGTGTAGCTAGACCAGGGGTGGGTTAGGGGTCTGGCTATGGGGCCATAGTCTTTCTCCCCTGTAACCACAGGTCTCTTTTTACTCCCAATACATTTAATAATTCAGACTAAATCAATCACTGAATCTTCTGTAGTAACTGTATCCCTGCCTCGCCCCTGCCTCGTCCCTGCCTCGTCCCTGCCTCAGCCACTGGACATTCTGACTTCTGAAACACATTTTACTCAGAGACTTGTTTTATAAAAAGCATCAATTTACAAAGTTACCTAGTTGCCTCATTTTATCCACCAGCCTTCAACTGTTCCCCATTTTTCATTTCTCAGATAAACATATTTATTAATGATACACTGCCCATCCAACTAAACCAGGTGTGATGCACAAGTAACTCTCCCGTCTGACAATGCTGTTAAAAAACTTAGACTCCTTTTAGGCATATTTATTTTAGGGATGTGGAGTGTATGTCGTCCTTCTAGCTAAATATTAAATATTTAAGTTGAATATTTGCATTCATAAGCCGTTTATATAGTTCTTGGTCATGACAGAATTTCCGATGGCCGTATGACGCATTAGCTCAGTGCGTGTTGGTGTACTGTAGTGAAAGACCATTGAGGATAAGAATATACTTTGGCAAAGAATAAAGGTAAAACAGTACAGAATAAACGGACAGACAGACAGACAGACAGACAGACAGACAGACAGACAGACAGACAGACAGACAGACAGACAGACAGACAGACGGTTGACTCCGCATAGTTTAAGTAAACACTAAAATCTCTCTCTCTCAATAAAATCATATATACAGCCCCACTTACTAAGCTTTCTTTGTTAACCTCTGCTGTAAGGTATTCCATTATAACTATATTCATCGTCATGACAACGGTTGCACAAATAGCTTCGCCTAAAAGGAATTAACTGATAGGAACGAAACCTGCAGGGTAGGTTTGACATCGTGAGACATGTGGTTGTGCGCTAAGCAAGGCCAGGCCTTATCTCTGTACCTCGCTGACCCAACAGCCACGATTACAGACATTCAGCGCCCAGAGGTGTCCCCCATGAGTCCTCCTGTTAGTGCCAGCACCATTAGCAGACGGCTGCACGACGCAGGTCACATGCATGCAGACAGTTATGACGACTGTCCTTAACACCACGTCAACGTCACCAAAGACTGCAGTGGTGTCGTGCCAGACTGTCATGGAGTGACTCGGAAAGGCAGCGGGTCATCTTCAGTGACGAGTCCTGCTTTAGTCTTGGTGGAGTCGACCAGTGAGTCCGTGTGTGGAGATGAACAGTCACAAGTCCAAAAGGCCTGGTGTCACTCCACCTCCACCCCTACCGCACCATCTGCAGGAACTGTGTGAGGATATTCAAGCTGCATGGGATGGAGTTTCACAGGACACCATTAGGAACCTCTACAACTCCCAGTGCTGAGACGTCTGGGATGCTGTCTTAGCAAACAGGGTGGCTTGACGCCATACTGGGAGACTCTACTTCTGTATGTGCAGCTCAGTAAATATTACCCATATCAGTCTAAATCTATTATCATCAGTTATCGTGTCTGGTCACCTTTACCTAACCTATCCTCTCCAATAGAATTACAATCCCACACTTCCTTCTGGGTGCAACTGGGAGTGTATATTTTTAGTAGCTGTAGAACCATTAACATCTGATTAATTGAGGAAGGCTGAACAGTAGAGTCATCATTTCACAGACATAAATGAGGCGACAATGGAATGCTGACATCACGAAATTTGGATAATATGTTGACTGTGGTGATCTATTCGTCTGCTGCGACGTTCTGACCACAGCTGTACAGGAAGACGGCGTTGGCGATGAAACAGCAACCTTAGCTTTCCTCGTTTTAAAAAACCCATCACAATAAAATGCAATAACGCTTTCAGAAACGCTGACCTGCTTCCTCAGAAAGACGGAAATCTGGCTTCCTTCTGGTTTTGTGGATCATACGCATATCAAGGGAAACGACTCTAACGAGAAAACTCTAAAACAACATAAGCGGCATTTCACGGCTCCTCTGAAAAAGGGTTAAACGCTCTGTTTAGGGTTAATCTGCTGTCAAAACCCCACATATACCAGCTACGAGTGGCTGTGGGGCTGTTTCATCGCCCGCTTTAAAGACATCCACTCTGTCCACTCTTAACCTGGAGCTGAAACAGACTGCTAGCCAGCGGTCCGGGAGTAAAGCTTAATAAACATCCAGAGTGACCTTTCAAAAGAAGCTGACACAGAGGAGCGAGGCAGGAGCCTTGTCCAAACTCTAAACAAAGCAGGTTGTCAGACGGCAGCCCTCAGATCTGTGCAGCATCAGGGCTTCGTTTGAGACAAAGCTCGCGCTTTTGAGAAACCTCTGTAGATTCCAAAACCTGGGGGGATTGAAGCGCAGCCACTCCGAACACACTGCAGGCAGAAAGATGACAGCAGCTGATGTAATTGGGAGGCAAGGCGAGGCGAGGCGAGGCTCGGTTCAAAGTAAATAGTTTAGAGCTATGCGTAAATATTAACCAGTGCCCTGCAGGTGACGTACAGTTTAAACAGTCTTTCTTCTGGGCTTTCAGAAGCGTAACGACAAGCACTCTCCAAAGCTCAAACCACACATCGGATTAAATGCCTGCTTTCATAGTCTAAGACCTCCTGACACAAAGCCCTGGCTGAAAATGCTTAAAATTAATTTGTAATATACAATAAACACAAAGCAACAAGCTTTGGGACAGTCCACACCGACAACAAGAGGCTTTCAGCAGCCATAGAGCTCCCAGCAAGGACTCTCAAGCAAAGATGGCACCTTGGGAAGCTGAGGGTTGGGGGCGGGGCTACTGCAATGAGCTCTACTCACAAGCGTATGCTGGCATTTGAATGTGATGATGGTATTTTAAAATCATGATATGTCAAATTGTTTTATTCTAATTTTTCCAGTCAGCCAACTCCGCCCTCTTCAGTATCCTCTAAACAGGGGGTCAGTTAGCTGGAACCAAGCCTGTGCTGGGGTCTGACTCTTTAGGCTTGCCAACTAAGCTACTGATGGCATAGCCAAAAAAGCAGAGCAGGGTAATCCGACTCTCCAACACCAGCCTGCTCTCTCAGACCTCAGCCTTCATTGTCCATAGACCTTTCAGCAGAGCATCCGTTAGTCTCAGGGTATCCTGACTGGCTACAGAGCCAGATCCCAGCGAACAGGTTTAAATTTTTATGGACTGTTTAATATTTAACTCAATTCAATACAGTTCAATCCAACTCAATTCAGTCCAACTTTGTCACTGTGCCAATACAAGGTTACACAGCATTAGGGAAAAACTATCTAAGCTACTTTTACAGTGTAGATAAAAATAAATAGATGACAGCTAGACATACTGAATATGCTGAATTACACTGAATTATTAGGTGACCGTGTCAGCAAACTAGTATTTCTGATGTTCAGAAATAACACGGGACGAGGAAACATCATAAAGGCTTTCATCACTTATGACTGGAATTCTTTAACAAAACATGTCCTGCTTCATACATGGCCTTGAAAATTTTCATCTGAAAAAAAGCTAAAAAATGACTTAAAAAAACATAAAAACAAAACAAAACAAAACAAATATTAATAAAAATTGTAAGCAGTGATTAAAAAGTGCTGCTCCTTCACCTGCACCAACGTAATCAAAAAGTTGGACTAGTAGCAGACCAACACTGGGTAAAGGTCCACCATGTGGAACCATTGTGTAGACTCTAAGAGGGACACTAGACAAGCGAATTATAAGCTCGGTGTACTATGAGCACCATTAGAGGGGACCCTTACATGCAGTAAGGAACGTTTCCACTAGCACACCAATACCAATTATGTATATTTATATTTATATATGTGTGTGTGTGTATATATATATATATATATATATATATATATATATATATATATATACATACATATATATACACACACACACATATAAATATAAATATACATAATACACACACACACACACACACATACATATATGGCTTGGTATAGATAAAGTAAGCTATATATATATATATATATATTATATGTATATATATACATTATACTATATATATACATACATCACTCACACATATGGGGCGCATATCTAAGTTATGATATCTTGTATATACACATACATATATTACATACATATAATATATATATGTGTGTGTGTGGTGTACATACATATATATATATATATAATATATTTATGTAATGTGTATGTGTGTGTGTAAATATATATAGTTTGTATATGTATGTGTATATATATATATATATATATATATATATATATATATATAGTGTGTATCTGTATATATGTAGGTATGTATGTGTATATATGTATATATATATATATATATATATATATATATATATATATATATATATATATATATATATGTAATATATATACATATATATATACATACAATTTTGTTTTTTGGAAAAAAAAACACATAATAAACGATAACAGCCAATAACTGACTGTTCTTCATTCCGGTTTGGGGTCTGAACTGCTCGAGAACATGTGTTCAAGCACAGCTTGCCGTTATCAGCTAACGCAGTTGTGCCTGATAAGCACTCTCGAACACATCACTAATCTAACAGGCTGAACTACTGAGCGCACTGCTTCAACTGCACAGGAAGGTCATGTGATAACATCTCACCACAGCGATTGGCGACGTCTGAAGAAGCTCTAATTGCCCCTCCCTCTCTTCATTTCCTGGCAGGGGCTTGTGTTAATGCACATTACAGATGGCTTATTGCTTTTATCAGCAGCAGCCATCACAGCAAGTTCTAACGAGAGCATGTAGACCACGCAGAAAACATGACCTGCAAACAAGTCTGGCCAGCAGTGGACAGATAAACAGCCATCTGAATCACAGCTCAGATTAGATTATTAGATTATTACGTCTTAGATTAGGCCAGATTAGCCCCCCAGTAATGGCAAGTTGTTTCAATCGGGGCAAGGGCAGAGTCAAAACTACTGCAAGCAACTGCTCATCTAAAAATGGGTGACATGCTGCATGGAAATGCTCACTCAAGGAATACGTCAGCGTACTGCAGGGCTAAGAACATGATCAAAAGAACTTCCAACCAGATTCCTGCCAAAACTCCTGAACTGTGTAGACACCTACTCATCTGGCATTACTGGTGGAGTCAAGGCTGTTGAGTGCGCCCTCCTGGGCGGCAGTGTCGGCTTCTACTTGCCTGGGAAGACTTTGCACTAGATGTTGGAGCTTTGCTGTGAGGAACTGATTGCACTCAGCCACATGAGGATTATCGAGCTGATGTGCTGATCTGATCAGTGATCAGTTCTGGAGTACTTCAGCTCGTCCCTCAAGTGTTGGGGGGGCTTTATACCCTAGCCCAGGCCTTAGTCCCAGAGGTACTGGATATAGTTCTATCCCTCCAGAGGACGCACTTCCACTGCTCCCTAGCTCAGTGTGGGGGGCTTTATACCCTAGCCCAGGCCTTAGTCCCAGAGGTACTGGATATAGAGTTCTATCCCTCCAGAGGACACAGTTCCACTGCTCCCCAGCTCAGTGCTGGGGGGCTGTATACCCTAGCCCAGGCCTTAGTCCCAGAGGTACTGGATATAGAGTTCTATCCCTCCAGAGGACGCAGTTCCACTGCTCCCCAGCTCAGTGTGGGGGGCTTTATACCATAGCCCAGGCCTTAGTCCCAGAGGTACTGGATATAGAGTTCTATCCCTCCAGATAACGCAGTTCTACTGCTCCCCAACTTAGTGTGGGGGGCTTTATACCCCCCCTTTAAGTGTGGCTGCTCCTGGAATCAAAAGAATAGTCCTTGAGTGGTAGAAGAGTCTGCAGCTAGCACCACACCTGGACTATGTGTGGTTAAGGACAAACAAAACCCCCCGTGTGGACAGTATCACCCAATGCCCACTAATGTGGAGTAGTAGAGTGACCCAAGACCACCAGTTCAGAGAGGAACCCTCTAAAGCTGAACCCTCTGAACTTCAGGGAGTCTTGGTTCCTTAACTGACAGAGCTGCACTAATCCATAGCAAGCCACTGCCAATTTCCCCCTGTCACAGTGCTGCACGTGTGGAAGGAAGTTAAGAGATGGCAACACATCCCCACACGCTCATCTTCCTGTAACGGAATAAACACACTGCAATTACACAAGGAGATAAGCCACGCTCAGCAGTTCAGGGCTGTGTGTGCGCAGGGTTGTCTGGGTCTGCGGGTTTATGACAAACAGATTGCTAATTGTTCTTAACCCAAATACGGCACGGTGCAGCCGAAAATACCACGCTCTATTAACAGCGCAGATTACGCTCATGGCTTTGCACTGCCTGGCTTAACTAATCCAATTACTTGAGTTTGTGGGGACTAGATGGCCAAAGTAATAGAGACAACACAACATTGCGGATAGCTTAGTAGAGCGGCGCCTAAACCGCTCCTCAGGGACCCCGAGGTCGTCCACGTTTGTGCTGTACTGCTACTGAGCAACTTTGTCGACCATCTGGGGCGTGGGGCGTCACTGCGGACCTGTTTAGGAACGACTGGCTTGAACTTTAGCCATCCAGCCTTCACAGGCCATTACCAGATGTGAAAATTAGAAATCATATTGTGTCTACATATCGTCTATACCACACCATCATGTTAATACTGGAGACGCACCAATATGACGAAGATATACCCAGTGTTCACCTTTACAGGCTAATACACTTAAGATATGAAGATATTATGAAGATGATAAAGATACTGGGACCTCAGACACCTGATCAATCCCTCATCTGGAATCGCTTTAGCGTCAGTGTAAATAAGAAGTGGTCTAATATTACCAGCTGCTGTTTTGAGAAACGTCTGTCAGTACTATTTCCGATACTACCCCGAGTAAATGCCAGTTTCAGTAGTCTGATTCAGGTATACTGTATGATTTTAATTAATTCTACCAAATAATGAACGTGCATTACAATAAACAATAAATATAATAAGTGGTGGGCATGATCGGTAGCACTGTCGCCACACAGCAACCAGGGGTTTCATTTCCAGCTGGGGCATTGGGGGTCCTTTCTGTGTGGAGTTTGCCTTGAGTGAGTGAGTGTGTGATTGACTGACTGACTGACTGACTGAGTGAGTGACTGACTGACTGACTGAGTGATTGACTGACTGACAGTGAGTGATTGACTGACTGACAGTGAGTGATTGACTGACTGACAGTGAGTGATTGACTGACTGACAGTGAGTGATTGACTGACTGACAGTGAGTGACTGACTGACAGTGAGTGAGTGACTGACAGTGAGTGAGTGACTGAGTGACTGACTGAGTGACTGAGTGACTGACTGAGTGACTGACTGACTGAGTGAGTGATTGACTGAGTGAGTGACTGAGTGACTGACTGAGTGACTGACTGACTGACTGACTGACTGACTGACTGACTGACTGACTGAGTGAGTGACTGACTAACAGTGAGTGACTGAGTGACTGACAGTGAGTGACTGAGTGACTGACAGTGAGTGACTGAGTGACTGACAGTGAGTGACTGAGTGACTGACTGCGTGACTGACTGAGTGAGTGACTAAGTGAGTGACTGACTGAGTGACTGACTGAGTGACTGACTGAGTGACTGACTGAGTGACTGACTGAGTGAGTGACTGAGTGAGTGACTGAGTGAGTGACTGAGTGAGTGACTGACTGACTGACTGACTGACTGACTGAGTGAGTGATTGACTGACTGACTGACTGAGTGATTGAGTGACTGACTGCGTGACTGACTGAGTGAGTGACTGACTGAGTGAGTGACTGAGTGACTGACTGAGTGACTGACTGAGTGAGTGACTGAGTGAGTGACTGACTGACTGACTGAGTGATTGAGTGACTGACTGAGTGACTGACTGAGTGATTGAGTGATTGACTGAGTGACTGACTGAGTGATTGAGTGATTGACTGAGTGAGTGACTGAGTGACTGAGTGAGTGATTGACTGATTGACTGAGTGAGTGACTGAGTGAGTGACTGACTGAGTGAGTGACTGAGTGACTGACTGAGTGAGTGAGTGATTGATTGAGTGAGTGACTGAGTAAATGACTGAGTAAATGACTGAGTGAGTGACTGAACGAATGAACCGGTGAGTGAACGAGTGAGTGAGCGAGCGAATGATGAATGCGTCTTCATGATGGCCCCATTGTTTTCAAACACACTCAAGTCATTTTTATGGCCCTTCTATTTCACGACTTCTTTATGACGATGCTCCTCTATCGCTTATTCATCCACCACCAGGCGGCTTGCTGAATCGAGGTGAGGGCTACACCTCAACAGCATCTCCTGTGAGCAGTCATTTCTGTCTCGGGAGGATGAAATGTAGCGGCATTTGACATTGGAATTTGTTTCCATGGAAATGGATTTGGGGAAATCGCTTAGCTGGAGCCAAACAAAAACACCCCAACAGACCCATCACGCCGCGGTGACAAATGTGGCAGAAAAACAATCTTCAAAGCAATGAGTCACAGATAAAAGGCGATAAGAGGGAGACTGAGCCAACACGAGCGGATCGCTCCCTAAAGAAAGGGGCCAATTCACCCAGCGACGCCACGGGGCAGTGCGGCTCTTCGGCTCGGTGAACAGCAGCTAACGTCCACTTCAGACACCTGCTCAACAAGACATACGGCCCAACCAGGCCGTCACGACCGCGCCATGCTCATACCCGCTCGCACACGGCACCTGGAGACTGATATCGGCACGGCTTGCTTTCAGCCACGGGATGACGGTCGGGGTCTCACCTCAGCTCAAGACTTCTACATGGGAGGGCTTTGATAGTCAGTGACAGGGAAGTCACGCTACATAATTAATACCCATGATTAAAAGACCCGCGGGGTACCACTGGCTGCGCTCGTGGCATGAGCCGCATTAGCAGAGTCCCTCCTTTTCTTCAGACTCTCTCTGCCTCGGAGGTTCACATTCATCGTTCCGAGTGACTCGATTCTATTATTACTGGGAACCTGTGCCCTGAAATGACCCGTGCACTCCACCAAGTCTGCATAATGAACTACATGTCATAACAGCAGCACCACACAGCCTAGCTAGCAGTTAGTAGCCCAATGCTTTTGCTCTTTGTTGTAGTGGCACTGAGTTAAGCGGTGCTGCCACATTGATGCTCTATCAACGGGTAAATGACCAAACACCTTTCTCACCCTACTGTCCACCAAGTACGCAACCTGTCACCACACAGACAGACCTCTGAAGTCATGCCTCATGTTACACTAGTAACTCCGGATTCCTCTCTGGGATAAATGGAATCACTATCAATCTCCATGGTACACAAAAAGTCTCCAGTTCACCTGTGACTGTACCTAATACTGTGCACTACCTCCACAAGCACCAATAACAGCTCTGATTGGATTAGGACTGGTCAAGTTTCTGGATCTGTCACATCAATGTTCAGACATTCCTGCATCAAAGAATTGTGCAGTTGGGCCAGATTTGGTGGAGGCCTTCCCTGGCACAGTTCAGAGGAGAATGCCCTGTAGACAGGGATTGTAGCCACCGCTGGTAGACCCGTATGACCGTACGCTTCCATACACCTGCAGATTCAGCTACTTCCTTCACACTACGGTCTTTGGCCACACCCACATGCGGTCACCCCTTTCCGCCAATCATTAGCATCTGCTCTGGAGCCATTTACCACAAATGGAACGAGACATTCACTGCACTGTACCACCTCTTCTCAATCTATGGATCCCGTCACTCACACCCCGCAGGTAGTTACAGTCCTATCATGCTCATGCAGGAGCCTGACGTTACTACCACCTTAAACACACAAGGTGATAGTCGTTCATCAGGTGGGCTTACTTTCACTGAGCATAGCGAGTGAATTGACTGTTCTGCTTTTAGTTATAGGAGATCTGTAGAACTCTCTTGCTGCCTTTACGCAAGACCCTCCAGACGTCTGTGCTCCTTTATACTGGAATGACATTGCATGAAGGTAAGTCTGGTTACACACTGATGATTAACACTGCTGAGTAATAAGAGCAGCTGCATGCGGCAGGCTAGCCAGTTGGTCTGGTTGGTTTTGAGAATTGTACATACAGCATACCAAGTCTGGATCCATTTGATCAATCATACAGAAATCCATCTTAGAGCCTCTGATATGGGCACGATGCCGAGTCCAGAAACGTATAGCAGGCCTACGTTTATTAATCTCTTCATTTTCTGAAGGCACCACTATATTAAAATCAATGTCAGACTGACTTTAATGGTACGCTTTGAATTCATTTACCAACCACGCTCTGATCTGGAAACCCATTGGGGCATTTCTGCTACTGCTGGTACCACAGTACAGCAGGCACCATCCCGGCCTGTCCAGCACCACTCTGGCTATGGTCTGTGGTCCTCCATCATCCTTTAAGCTCTCGGTTGGATGTGACTGCACTGCCCGGAAGCCCGGCCCGGACACAATAACAAGATGGCATGCCCAACATCAGAGTCGCCGCTGCCCAATCCCATTTACACCCAGATGACTGCACTGGCTGAGGAACGCATACATTTGGAAGCTTAGCCAAAGCAATTAGATCACCGGTTGGTGAGAACCATAAGGCTCTGCTGAATTTCTCAGCATACTGAGCACCCAGAGGCGGGATCCGAGGGACCTGATTGGCCCATGCTCCCATTAGAATCAGGACTCTGAGGTCAGCTGATATGATGGACAAGCCTCATGTGAGAAGGGTAAATAAAAGATCCCAGTCGTTCATTAACACGGCTTGATTTCTCACTTTAATGGACTATTATTCATTTTTTGTGTAATAAAGCCATGTACATTATTCATGATGCTCCTGGAAATGGGTCATTTTTCTTCCTCTTGTATCAGTCAATACATTTCTCCACTAATTACAAGGCAATATGGGTAATTAATGGGCCATAAGCAACTGCTACGTCCCCTAGAGCCAGAGTTCACCAGCATACTTCATATCCAGTAAACTGGCCCATGGAGGCCTCAAGCTCCAAGCGTACAGCTCACACCTAAAGGCTGGTGTAGTAACATTACCCTCAGAGGTATTGACTGAATTCAGCTTTGGACATCATGTCTCAAATATGTGTCAGATAATGGTGGTGGTGACTGGAGGGTGGAGTGGCTGAGTTAATACGCTTCCAATGGCCATTTCGAAAGCACATCCGAGGCTTCATCTGCAGTAGAATCTAAACCTCCAGGCTCCAGCTGCTTTCCCTGCAAAGCGTTGCAGTGTTCACTGCGTGATTCTGCTCCGTCTACCAGGTCCACTAGCCTCTCTAAGAGGCAGGATGGGGCTAATACCAAAGTGCAGGACACTGGTGGACCAGATTTTGACGTATGTGAGGCAAGTACAGGAGAGGACAGTGCAGAGCCTCCCTGGGTATACATGCTTTCTAGCTTTGTGTTAGCATGGTGTTCACGGCTGTGAGTCCAGTGTCATGTCATACACCTGAGCTGAGATAATACACAGCTCTACATCCTACAGTGTAATTCAAAGGTATTCAAAAATACAGAACAAGAATGTACTGTATGTCTGTCTATATATCAATATCTGTATATTTGTCTGTCTATCTACCTACCAATATCTATCTACATACATCTCCTTCTATCTATATATCAAAATATGTCCATCTTCCTATATATCAAAATAGAGATCATTCATCTGATCAAAAATCAGAATTTAAGAACAACTTTCAGATCTTAAAAGCTGCAACCTTTAAAAAATAGGATGCATCATCAAAAAACCCAAATGTAACCTAATAACTTCTCAAATTTGGACCCTGAATCCGGATTCCAGGCCTGGATTTTGCAACGACCTCCAAGTTCAATTTAGTATCAGCGATCACAAACTTCAGGACCAAAACATTGTTGGTGTAGCCCAGCGTATAACACCACTGCTCGCCAGAGAGCCACCACCACATGTGGGAGACTGGGGTTCGAATCCCAGTCTGGGTGACTATGCTGTGCTACACCAATAAGAGACCTTGGGCAGGACTCCTAACACTACACTGACCCACCTGTAATATGATTAACCTTGTAAGTCGCTCTGGATAAGAGCGTCAGCTAAATGCCATAAATGTAAAACATGGATTTAAGGTAGACAGATGGCTAAACCATACCCCCTTTAAAAAGCAGTTTTTGTGTTCGGGCTAGGGGTCTTCAAACCCACTCCTCTGAAGAAATCCAGTTCCTGTTCCTTGTAATTCTTGGCAAGTTCAAGGTTCAATTAATTACCATAGCTCACAAATTCCAGGATTTGAATCTGCATGTGAGGTCTGGATTTGAAGACCTTTGCTACAGTCAGACCAATAGACCAATTAGATCCAACCAAACCTCCAATTGTGGTTGTGATGTCACAACAACTTACTGGCACATTACGTTCAGGGAGGGTCAAGCCTCTGCCCAGAACTAAAGTGGATGTAGAGAAGAAATAATCTCTATTTATTTTACAGCTGTAATAAATTATCCTTAAAACCGCAGTGACATATTGTCCCCAAATCGTTTACCCCTCATACCGCACTCGTCATACACGTCATGCAGATGCTACCAATACCCAGTCCTAAAGAGGGAGGCATGAACAGTGACTCGGCTTAAAAACCGGGTTGTCAGGCTACAGTCTTATTCAAAGCGTGGTGTGATGGATCAGGTCGTGGATAACACGAAACGCCAGGCCAATTCCTCAGCTGAGCAGTCGTGCTTCAAATCCCGACGTCCAAGATGAAGTCTACACACCATCATGGGAAAACCTCTTTGATAGGCGATGCAGGTGCTAAAGTCGTGAAAACTCCTGAGCCTAGTATCACAGCTAATTACCAATGACAGATAACGTAATTAGGAATTCCCACAACTGACTATCTGTAAGGAAACCTGATGAGTCTGGAAGCTGACAAAGTCCTTCAGGGAGGCAAAGACAAGCTGCTTTAGTCGGCGCCTGGTCTCGGCACACGTTTCTGAAAGCTCTGCTCCGGCACGCAAAAGCACCGGAGAGAGGCATAAACAGAGCGAAGCCTTTGAGAAACCACCTCCAGAGACGCTGCAGCTCTTCTCTCGCTCCTGTTTAGCATTGTTCCGCTCGCCCACCTATTCTGCCTGGTCTCAATTGTGTAATACACCGAGCAAAATGAGTCCCGGGCTAAGAAGGGTTCAATGCACCTTTAGAAGACGGATAATTAATGGATTCATTTCCAGAATGCCTCGCATATTCAGAGGAAAGGCATGAAGACAGGGCAGAGACCCGGCTAGGAGAAACCTGCAGAGCCAGCTAGGCCATAACACAAACAGGTTCCTGGTAAGTGAGTGATGGGTGGTATGGTCTGGGACTGAACGTGTTTCACAGCTGGGTTTCTCAGAAATGCTACAACCTAATAACCTACAGAGCTGTGGCCTGTGTCCAGAGGCTTAGATAATAGGTGGGCTTAGATTCAATGAGTGAAGCGGGTCCCAAATATCGTTTGTGGTAACTCACTGTACTCAGGTTACACATGGCCGGAGTCTTCATTTCAGCCTACCAAACTGTCCGAGCTGGCTTCTACCCAAGCGTCCAGGTACAGGCCCCACCGTGCTTATTGTAACACAGCATTAAAACCAAAACCATAAAGAAACGACAGCTCTAAAACCGAGCCTGCGTGTTGGGTTCTCCACTTGGATATTTCCTCCATTGTAAAGCCACAGGGCCCCTTTCACTGCTAGGCGTGCCTTTGCCAAATGCCAAACATGCCTTTGTTATTGAACACATCAGCGCAGCAGGACAGAGCTGACTGCTAGCAGGGCAAAGACCTTGACATTTTCGAATGACTGCTAGCTGGAGCGGGCTCATGGCGGCGGAGGGGATAAGGTCGAACAGGGCTGAGCCGTCTCGCCATGCGGCCTGGCATACAAACGGGTGCAGGGCCCATGGCTTTATTCAGCTCTATTCAAAACCATAACAAAAGCTACTATTAGGAAAGAGGCCCCAAAAAAAAGAGAGCTGGAACGTAGGAGGACAAAACCTGATAAACAGCCCTGATGAGGAAAAACGTTTATGCCAGCTAGGCCACAACAGATTCCTGGTTGGTGAGTGATATGATCTGGGCCTGTAATGGAACATAATTAAAACTCTACATATTTATGCACTCAAATCTTATTTGTGTTTTTGTCCTACTAAAATGTATAATTTACTATATAATAATAATAATAACAATAATAACTTTTATTATTATGATTATTATTATAGTATTAGACTATATATATATATATTATATTATATTATATTATATTATATTATATTATATTATATTATTGTATAGTATATTATATAGTATAGTAGTATAGCATATTGTAGTATAGTATAGTATATTATAGTGTAGTACAGTATAGCGTAGTATAGTACAGTGAAGTATATTATAGTGTAGTATATTATAGTATGGTATAGCATAGTACAGTATAGCATAGTATAGTACAGTGTAGTATATTATAGTGTAGTACAGTATGGTATAATATAGTACAGTATAGCGTAGTATAGTACAGTGTAGTATATTATAGTGTAGTACAGTATGGTATAATATAGGACAGTATAGCATAGTATAGTACAGTGTAGTATATTATAGTATAGTATAGCGTAGTATAGTACAGTGTAGTATATTATAGTATAGTATAGTACAGTATAGCATAGTATAGTACAGTGTAGTACAGTATGGTAGAGTACAGTACAGTCAGTATAGTATGGTATAGTATAGTACAGTGTAGTATATTATAGTACGGTATAGCATAGTACAGTATAGCATAGTATAGTACAGTGTAGTATATTATAGTGTAGTACAGTATGGTATAATATAGGACAGTATAGCGTAGTATAGTACAGTATAGCATAGTATAGTACAGTGTAGTATATTATAGTATAGTATAGTACAGTATAGCATAGTATAGTACAGTGTAGTATATTATAGTGTAGTACAGTATGGTATGATATAGTACAGTATAGCGTAGTATAGTACAGTGTAATATATTATAGTATAGTATAGTACAGTATAGCATAGTATAGTACAGTGTAGTATATTATAGTATAGTATAGTATAGCATAGTATAGTACAGTGTAGTATATTATAGTATAGTATAGTATAGTACAGTGAAGTATAGTATAAGTAAGAGTACAGTATATGGTAGTATAGTACAGTTTATAGCATAGTATAGTACAGTGAAGTAACCTATAGTATAGTAACAGTGATAGTATAGTATAATGTACAAGTATGTAGTGTTATTATAGTATAGTATAGTACAGTATAGCATAGTATAGTACAGTGTAGTATATTATAGTATAGTATGGTATAGTTTAGTACAGTATAGTATAGTATGGTATGGTATAGTACAGTACAGTCAGTATAGTATCGTATGGTATAGTATAGTATAGTATATGTGTTTCTATGAACCAAAAATGGTCAGAATGAATCTCTACATGAGAATTTACAGACCACTGACCAAGCCCTCTAAAAACTGAACAGGCTGTGCCAGAATCAGACCACACTCGCTCGCTTGAGCTCGCTAACACACTTTTGACATCACTGAGCCGACAAATGTCTAGCGTCAGGCCTGTATATGAGTGTTGAGAATGTGGAATGGGCGGTGTGGTGAGACTCAAAGAACAACGATGTGGGGCTTTAGGACCTTCCACAGCACCTGAAAGGTCCATCATATGGTGTCTGCCCACTTTGACATGTACTGCAACAGCAGCACAGAGAGTTCACTGGCGCACATGTCTCTGCTGCCAGGGTAAAAGCTTGTATCTCCACTTTTCTCCTGATCCGTTTTTTTTTGTACCTAATTTGAAACTGCCAGCTATCCTTTACAAAATTCCACGATGAACGGCCCACCATGCTCCAAAACGGCCTAGAATCAACAACTTCTCCGTTAGCTTCCATTCAAAGCTACGTTTTTCTCCTGCTTATGTAAATCACCTGCATCACAAAAACATTAACTCAGAATTGAACCCTGCTACAACACAAAGCAGCGCTAACATGCTACACAAAACGCTAACAGAAAAGCAGCTAGCGAATAACAGCAGCCCAAACGGAAAGTGAAACAGCTCCACACACTTTCCACCACCCCTCACACTTTCTTTAAATGACAGACCCT
>JAMWET010004595.1:0-50000 GCA_024036415.1 Prochilodus magdalenae | reverse complement strand
AACCCTATGCCAAAATGTGCAGGAACTATGTGACACCATTAGGAACCTCTACTACTTCTTGCTGTGACGTCTGGCATGTTGCGTAGCCCGACACCATACTGAGAGACACTACTTCTGTAGGTGTAGCTCAATACATATTACCCATATCAGTCTAAATGTATCATCTACTGTTCCTGGTAACCTTCATCTTCCTTCCCCATAGCACTGCAAACCCTCACCTCCTTCAGTAAGGTGCAGCATCTGGATGCCACGCAAGACGTGATGCATACAGAACCAGAAGAACAGCATTTGCTAGAACAACAGAAGTCAGAACTGGTGCGATCTGCCAATGTGTGAAATGAAATACGTCCGAGGTGCTGGGAGATCTGCAGCTCGTGTTCCTGACCTGCTCACGGGGTCTAAATGCAGCACTGTAACAGGATTAGAAGTGTTATAGTAAACAGGCTCACGTTAAACCTAGATCTACTACAAAGGTGAGGAACACTGCCTCAGTGATTAAACTTCACCCTCACTACCACGAGTTTAGCACCTCTCGGTTCAGTTCCAGCGCTTAACATCAGCGACTCAAATGTCCATCTCCATCCAGGCACATTCCCCCCGCCTCTCGGCTTAATGCAGCCGGGTCTAACGTATTCAGCTTGAACAGAGGACGTTTAAAAGACACGGCCTGACTTGAAAGCTCGAAAAAGCACTCCTGCTCAAAAACGGGTCTGCTCTCCTCTTTGCAAAACGCGACGTGCCTTGGATATGGAGAGCAATCCTGCTGAGGGGAAGGTGGCTGCATCCACCGGGAAGCTGTGGAGATAAATGAATTATCCCAGACAAAGAACCCTAGGAGCCTTTTGTGCATTTATCACCATGATAAGCATGCTAATGCACCGCAGACAGCCTGGGCCAGTGATCAGCATCAGCCCCTATGTTTACACAGCCTGCAATTTCGCCTCCGTGTTAAGCAAGCCTACATCGTAGATAAGAGCACCACCAGCAAAGATGTAAGGGGGGGAGGGAAAAAAAATCTCTTGAGCATCCAGGAACGCTAGATCCACTGTTCAGTTTGGCTTTACTGATAGTCTTTGTGGGTTCCCATACAGGATTACAGCCCATAGCAGTGTGCAAGGTCAGAGACCCAATTAATTTCTTCATCTCTGGTGCAAATGGCCATTAAAGACGCATGTCTGCAATTCTGGAGCGAATGATTATCGATATCTAAACCTGAACAGCAAAATAAACACGCCCCTCCCTTTAGTGCTCCTTCAGAAGCTCCACCCCCACAACTTCAAGGTTGTGCATCACCAAGGTTAATGACACTAAGCTAACAAACAGCACAGACAAATACCATAATACTACTATATGGGCCTATGTAATACATGTATAGCAGAGTGTGTGGATTAGGAAACAGCCACTGCAACTGCTGCTGCTATGCTAACCAGTTACCATCACAACCAATAGCCAATAGGCCAAAACAATACTCACCTAATAGCTCTTGTTCCCCACCTGTCCAGCAGAAACAACGCAACCCCCTCATCCCTTTCATGCCTTTCCACTCTCTTTGGAGAAGATGCCGGCCACGTTTCTACCAGCTTCAAGTACCTTCCTTAACTGGTCCAGTACTTACTTTCTGGCTTCTCCGGCACCAGAATGGAAGTGCTCCACCATTTAAGGTGAAATGAGAAAATGCAAACAGGAAGCTAAATTCGTCCTCATCATCTCTGTGGCCTCTCCGCCGCCGAGACGCCTCACTGACGACAGCACCGCTCTCGTTCTTGCCTGACCCAAGAACCTCTTTCTCAGTATTTGCTCCTCAGATATTCTCCTCCTAGGCTGTTTCTCCACCATCTCTCCTTCTTCACAATGCATGCTGAGTTCACCACATAGACCCTCCCATTCCCCCTGTCCTGGGAATGCAAGCATAAACGCCCCCTGTTGGTTGGAAGAGTGTTTGTTGTGTTTGAAGGCTATTAAAGTCAACACAGCTGTAACTTACTGGGTCAAAGAATACGTCATGCTCTGCCTCGCGCTCTCTGCCTCGCTCTCTCTGCCTCTACATACAGGGTTTGGACAATGAAACTGAAACACCTGTCATTTTAGTGTGGGAAGTCTCATGGCTAAATTGGACCAGCCTGGTGGCCAATCTTCATTAACTGCACATTGCACCAGTAAGAGCAGAGTGTGAAGGTTCAGTTAGCAGGTAAGAGCACAGTTCTGCTCAAAATACTGCAATGCACACAACATTATGGGTGACATACCAGAGTTCAAAAGAGGACAAACTGTTGGTGCACGTCTTGCTGGCGCATCCGTGACCAAGACAGCAAGTCTTTGTGATGTATCAAGAGCCACGGTATCCAGGGTAATGTCAGCATACCACCAAGAAGGACGAACCTCCACCAGCATCACGTAGTGACCTGGCCACTATCCTGCAAGAAGAATGGCTTAAAATCCCTCTGACCACTGTGCAGGACGCAGTATATGTCATTCCCAAGACCAACTGACGCTGTATTGGCCGCAATGGAGGCCCTACACCATACTAATAAATGACTGTGGTCTAAAACCAGGTGTTTCAGTTTCATTGTCCAACCCCTGTATTTGTATATACCCAAACTCACTACACCTGCAACCCTATGCCAAAATCTGAAGGAACGTGTGACACCATTAGGAACCTCTACAACTCCTTGCCGTGACGTCTGGTGTGCTGCGCTAGCCCGACACCATACTGAGAGACACTACTTCTGTAACTGTAGCTCAATAAATATCACCCACATCAGTCTAACTTACTGGGTCAAAGAATGCTTCATAAAAAGGGTGGTCTCTGACTTTTGCACAGCACGGCACATGCTACCCTTCATCTTCCCTTAAACTATTTGTCCAAGAACAGGGTGTGTGGAATGAACCATGAAGACCAGCATCCCTCGTATCAATTAGTGTTCAACTCAGCATATGAATGGGCAGTGACCTTACTGACTCTGAATACGGCCTGGCAGGTGGCTTTAGGCTTGCTGGTTCTAGGCTCTCTCGACTGGCCATCATCCTGGGCTTCTTATGCACAGCTTTACAAGGGTTTATAAAGAATGATGCCAAGGAATAAAAGAAACCTAGCAGTGATTAGTAGTAGATTGAAAACAGCTTGTGGATCAGAGGGATAAAAGATGAAGGGCAAGAACCCCGCAAGCAAACAGACGGGCCACAACCTGGCACATCTGAATTCAACACTGGTGTGAAGAATGTAATCTCAGAACTCGGATCTGGAGGATTTTGTCCCAAAGCCATAGCTGCAGACCGTGTCAGATGCAGATGCTGTCAGCCAAGAACAAGAAAGCACATCTCCAGTGGGTACAAGCTCGGAAAACTAGACCATGACTAGAACAATGCTAAAACAGGCAGGCTAATCCAGCTGCCTTCGGCTTTGTGCTGATAGGAGGGTAAGAAGTTGGAGCAAGCAAAAGTCCGTCAAGCCGTTTCTCTTCGTGTCGACGGTTCAGTGAAGAATGCTTGGCAACACCTGATACCTGCGGAAACACCACAGCAGAACGGCTTGGTGTCTCTGAGCATCACTGCTGACCAAAGTCATCCCTCCACATCCATGGTTGAGGCATTTCTACATGGGAACGCACATGTATTCAAACAAGGGGTTCCAGACACATGACCTCACATCAACGACTTTCGAGATGACGTGGTTATAGTTCTTCACAGCGAGACTGCACAGCAGAAAGGAAGCTGTAGATGAAACTAGATGGGTACACCTAATGAACTAGCATCACAGTCTAGAACAGCTGTAGCTTTGACACGGTGATACGTGCAGAGTTTCATGCACGGTTGTGCATGTGACATAAGCAAGGCCAGGCCTTAAATCAACAGCCACGATTCAATCTGTTAGTGCAGTGCCAGTGACAGACGGCTGTGTGACACAGGACTACCTGCACCAGTATGATGGCGTCCCCTAACACCACATCAATGACAAGGGTGTCGTGCCAGAGTGTCATGGAGTGACTCAGAATGGCAGCGGGTCATCTTCAGTGACGAGTCACGCTTTTGACTTGGTGGAGACGGCCAACGAATCAGCGTGTGTAGGCACCGTGGTCATCACAGGTCCAGTAGGCCTGGTGTCACTCCACCTCCACCCCTACCGCACCATCTGCAGGAACTGTGTGAGAATCTTTAAGCTGCATGGGATGGATTATCACAGGACACCATTAGGAACCTCCTACAGCACCCGAGACGTTGGGCATGGTGGCCCAACGCCTACTTCTGTACGTGTAGCTCAATGAATATAACCCATATCAGTCTCAATGCATCACCTTTACCTTGCTTCCCAACAGCACCGCGATCCGACACCTCCTTCTGGGTGGAACTATCCCTCTGATAATGAGGGTATCTATCCTGCAATATAAGGCCTTCTCTTTCTCAGCTGTGCTTACATGAAATCAGGTGAAACCCCCTTCAGCTGAAGCATGACAGATTGGGGATGGTTTTCACACAGGAGTCTTGCTGTGTACCTCCACCCAGATGAAGCTATGTCAGTCACTCACCAGCATAGCAGCAAAACCCTTCAGCTTGAGAAGATGAGCACATTGTCGGCGTGAAAGCCTGCAGCTGAGGCCGAGAATGAGCCTTTGTGCTGCTGTTAATCTCCACGAAGACGTTTAGGTTTGCAGGGTACGGTCCAGGCCTGGACAGCAGGTGGTGTTTGGCAGCGGTTATGTAAAAATGATTCGTGATGCACGGATCGATATGTGACCCATCGAGGAGTTAAGTGGTGTGCTGTGACAGGTGGCTCCGTCCCAGAAAGCTCTCGTTGATGCTGGGCAGACCGAATTAATCAGCTACAGCACCATCCCACCATCACTTACACAGAGAACCAGACGAGACCTCAAACACAGCTGGACACGGGTCCTGCGCTTCACTAGTGGACACGGCTTTTCAACATCTCAGGATCAATGAACTGCTCAAACCACAGGCCATCCGTTTTCTGCGGTGAGTTGTCGATGTAGGCTTCTCTACAGTAAGGAAGGATTGGTGATGGAGCGTGCTGGTTCCTTGGGCTCCACTGTTTTACCCTTTGGTGCTGTCATTGTTCCAGAAGCACTTGAAAACATCAGGGTGCCTGTGACCGCTCATTGTGTCCCTGGACTATTCATTCTACATGAGGGGTCGTGACAGGTGTGCACAGTAGTCCGTCAAACTTGCTGGGGGGGAAAGGGGGTCTGTGTCGCAGATCCCAAAACCGGCAGTGTCTGGCAGTGTCCAGAAAAGAGGCTGTGAATGGACTGGTCTACCAAAGCAGTGCTTCCTCATCCCACTTGACAAAACAGTGTGCACCCCAAACAACGGGCTAGGGAGTTCTCAAAGCCCAAACCAAACCTGCTCAGCAGAGCATCCGAGTTCGTTTACAGGAGCAGATGAAGTTACATCCTCCTGAGATGAACGCGGGCCAACCCAGCAGCAGATGCCAACAGGGTTTTAGTTTAGTTTGCACTGTGGCGTGCTTACAATGGAATGCTAAGGGCGCTAACTAGCATCCAGCTAGCATGTTCTCCTTTTCTTCCTGTTTATGTTGGTGCTGGAGGTTAGGGAACCAGCCTTGTGACGGGAGGGTTGCCGGTTCGATGCCCTGAACTGCCCATAACGACTGAGGTGCCCTTGAGCAAGGCACCTAACCCCCAACTGCTCCCCGGGCGCCGTGGATAGGGCTGCCCACCGCTCCGGGTAAGTGTGCTCTCTGCCCCCTAGTGTGTGTGTTCACTAGTGAGTGTGTTTGTGGGTGTTTCACTGCACGGATGGGTTAAATGCGGAGACTAAGTTTCCCCACTGTGGGATCAACAAGGGATTAAATCTTAAATCTTAAAATCTTTTTTTTTACCGACAACGTGTAAAACTCCAGCACGCAAATAGAGAACCATCATTTCCGGTTTCGAACACGAGCACCGAGCCTGCCCGGGTCTGGGGAAGTGATTTCTAGATGATCAGACGGTACATTACAATGGGTGTATCAATAGGTCCAGTAGCTGCTCTCTGAATGCGTTAGCTGTGACTGTATGCAGCTCAGAGGAGCATCTGCTGTGCACGTACGTTGTCAGGACACTCTGGCTGATGAAAATTTCATCAAAGGGTTGAGGCAGCTTTGAGTGCCAGCCAAGTGAGGACACAGAGTCAGCAGAGCCACAGTTTAAAGAAATGACACAGCTTGCAATTTTTAGTGCTCGTCTCTAATCCGGCCCCTCCCCACCCTCCATTAGCACCACCAACAAAACTAAACACAGCCTTCACGCTACGGCGGACAGTACAGGGGAGCACGCTACGGCTCGCCATTTCTATTACCAGCTGATCTGCAACTAACTAACTGATGGACAGACGGGGGATGGACTAAAGGACAGACGGACTGGACCAAAGGATGAACCAGCAGATGAACTGACAGGCAAAACGTCGTACTGGTTTATCCTTTCTGGGTAATGGGGGGTGCTGGAGCCTATCCCAGCATTCACAAGGCATGGAACGTGCCCGACACGCTGCCAATCCATCACAGCGGATTAAACGGTCATCCTCAATTATTTAAAAATGCCGGTAAATCTAAAATCTCATAATTGTGACATGATGTTTTCATGCAGTCCATGGCGGTCTGGCACGACCCCAGTGCAGTCTCTGGTGATGTTGATGTGGTGTTAAGGGCAGTCATCATAACGGCCTGCATGCATGTAGTCCTGCGTGGTGCAGCCGTCTGCCGATGGAGCTGAGGCTGTTAGGTCAGTCAGGTACAGCGTTAAGACACGTACCTGCTTACCTCACATGTGCGGCTGAGGGTGAAACTTGAATCATTGACATGTCTCACAATCTCAAACCCACCCACCAAGTTCCATTCCTCTCCATTGATTCCTTCAGGGTGCAGCTTTTTGTACAACCATTCTTTTGATGATGAGCGTATAAGCACTAAAGTCAGCACAATCAATCAGTCAGTCAGTCAGTCAGTCGAGCAGTCAGTCAGTCAATCAATTAATCAGCCAGTTAACCAGTAAATCAGGCAGTAAATTAGTCAGTCAAGCAGTCAGTCTGTTAATGAGGCAGTCAACCAATCAGTCAACCAGTCAGTCAGTCAATCAGTCAGTCAATCAGTCAGTCAACCAGTCAGTCAACCAGTCAGTCAAGCAGACAGTCAAGCAGTCAGTCAACCAATCAGTCAGTCAGTCAGTCAGTCAGTCAAGCAGTCAGTCAAGCAGTCAATCAACCAATCAGGCAGTCAACCAATCAGTCAATCAGTCAGTCAACCAGTCAGTCAACCAATCAATCAACCAATCAGTCAGTCAGTCAGTCAAGCAGTCAATCAAGTAGTCAATCAACCAATCAGCCAGTCAATCAGTCAGTCAACCAGTCAGTCAGTCAAGCAGTCAGTCAGTCAGTCAGTCAAGCAGTCAATCAACCAATCAGGCAGTCAACCAATCAGTCAACCAGTCAGTCAACCAGTCAGTCAACCAGTCAGTCAACCAGTCAATCAACCAATCAGCCAGTCAATCAGCCAGTCAATCAGCCAGTCAATCAGCCAGTCAATCAGCCAGTCAACCAGTTAGTCAACCAGTTAGTCAACCAGTCAGTCAACCAGTCAGTCAACCAGTCAGTCGGTCAAGCAGTCAATCAACCAATCAGCCAGTCAATCAGCCAGTCAATCAGCCAGCCAATCCATCAATCAATCAATTAATTTTGGGGTTTTTTACATTATTAAAAACAGGTAATGAATTCCATGCTAGCACAACAGTAAGCAGATTTCCGGAGTTTTAAAATCAGTTCTAACATGCAGCCTTCTTTAGCCACCTTCTGATCCTTATATCCTTCAACACAGCGCTCCGTAACATGCTCTCTGTGAGAATTTATAAGCCACATTCCCTGAATTTTCTTACTACTGCTCGGCCAGCTCAGAACGAACGCTCATGAATAAAGAGCACTGAGGCATTGTCTCGCTTTACTGACTGATGTAGGCTGTTTTCACAGCGACTTTCTTCAATCAGAGATTGGCGTTTGTGTCATTGGGAAGGCTTTTCCATTCGGGTTCAGTTGGTTTCACACTGCAGTGGTTAAAGTGCACCAGATTATACACCTGGCGGAGAGAAAACCGTTCTGTTACATTCACCTTAACTTCCATTAGCGCCATAAACTTTCAGGTCAAAGTGTGGAAGTCAAATGCAAACCCACTGCTCGTACGCCACTAATAGCAGCAGCTCGAGCTGCAGGACTGATGAGAGTATCTATGAAAAGCCAAACGTAAAAACAGGCAGAGCCTGTAGGCAGTACAGTGCAAGAGAAGGAAAGCATTCAGCAGTCCAGCATCCAACACTTCCCTCCTGCAGCACACTGAGCACGGGTTCACCTGGAATTTGACCAAGACTAACATTTTGGAGCACCAACACATCAAATAAATCATTATGCCAAACATATATGATGTATTTAGTTTTTCTGAGGGGAAAAAGAAGAACCAGGAATATCAAGTGCCAATATTTCACATGCTGTACTGCACTAAATCCAAACAAACAAGAATAAGAACACATAGTTCTAGAATATACAATATATAGAATATATATACATATATAATGTCATATATATAATGAAATTATATTTACATTTAGGCATTTACCTGTCGCTCTTATCCAGAGCCACTTACAAGTTATTCGGTTTACAAGTAGGTCAATGCAGAGTTAGGAGTCTTGCCCAAGGACTCTTATCGGTGCAGCTCAGCATCTGCTAACTAGACTGAGATTCAAACCCCTGTCTCCCACATGCAGTGGTAGGTCTCTGGTGGGTAGTGGGGGTAACCACTGAGCCACACTCACCATGATGTTCTTTATGTTCGGTTCACTAAAGGCGTTTCCCCTGATCAGTAAAGGCCTTTCTCCGGTTTCAGCACCACTTGCTCTGCGAATTTGTTACGTTTGGTCAAATACTAAACCTGGTTTCTAGCCCAGGATCCAAGCAGCCATTTCTGGTCCTTCTGAAGTTAGTGGAACGTTCTGCTCTGCATCCCCTCCCAGAGCTATGCAGGGGGTTGCAGTATGGGTATTCACTTTGTAACGTGACTCGTTCTGGCATGCTGTAGGGGCAGTCATGGGCTGGTGGTTAGGGAACCAGCCTTGTGAACAAAAGGTCACCGGTTTGATTCCCAGAGACGTCAACACACGACATGCAGTGCCCTTGAGAGAGGTCCCTAACTGTTCTCCAGGTGCCGTGGTTAGGGATGCCCACTGCCCCCTAGTGTGTGTGTGCGTTTCACTGCTTGGATGGGTTACAGGTGGAGGTCAAACTCCAAGCTGGCCTGCATGGTTTAAAGTCAGCTCCTTGTCTCCAGATGCTTCGGCACGGTGAAATGATGTATATCCAATCTCTACATATGGGGTGATCCTCAGCGCGTGAGTGTTTGCATCCAAGGAAAAATGATACAAAGCAGCAAACGGATGAAGCCAGTACCGTTTTGGCAAACCCGCTGGTAGACAAGTGACGTGCGGAGCTGGGCTATGATGAGCCCCTCCCTCAAAGCAAGCTCGGAATCAGTCCTGAGTGACAGCCTTAAGTATCAAGACCTCATGACCTTTTCCTCCATCACTCTGAAAGACTCCTAGAGCTAGCAAAGCTAATCCTGCCCTCTAAAAACAAATACGTTTCAACACTACAGGAAGTGTGTGTTTCTGGAACACACTTTCTGGAAGCTTCTTTCGGTTGGGGGTGGGCGGGGGGGGTAGTCTTACATTCCTATGGTTTAAAAGAAGAAACCATTTGCTCAACAGGAAGCAGGCTGCACCACTTTCCTGCAGTACAACACTGTGGTGAGCCATCACATCCAGGAAACGTCTTATAAATCAGCTTCTCAGAAGGAAGTGAGGTCTTTCTTCCCATACGGGGGTCACCCCTAACTCAGCGTTCTACTGCTGTCCACACATAAGCGCTTTCTCTGCGCCGGAATCTCTTAAAAGCTTTTAGCTGGCGAAACCGGATGTTAGGAAGACACAGGGCTGCGTTTACGCACCTGTGCTCTAGAAGACTAACCCTTTTCATCCGTAAGCACGTGATTAAAGCCGTTTATCAGAAATACGCTGCAGTTTTAGCAGCAGAGAGAGGAACCGTATACCCGTGGGGACCCGGCCCAGGATGCTGAGGCAGGACTGCAGCACCCGAGCAGCTTCCGCCCTCCACACAGCTTCTCAAAAACCTCTGATGGATGACCGTGGGCCGCGGCAGAGGGGTGGCCTCCGTTCCAGCAGAAGGCAATTTTTTTTTTTAAGATGGCATAAGCATAATTCTTTACCCTGCGCTTCGCTCCCCACTGGAACAGTTACAACAGCCATACAGAGTGGAACCGGATCGCTTTATCAGGGGCAGACAGCACTAGATTTGTTTCAGTAAGACTATTTAATTAATACTAAACAGCATAAGGCAGATACGCCGGCGGGAACAGGGCTGTTATTAGGCACAGGGAGCCGGTGACGGGTGTTTGCCCAAGAGTCTGAAGTCAAAGACAAGCTTGCGCCTTCGTTTGGCTTTTTAATTTACCAGAGCAGGCACAGAGCAGCTCTCTGTGCACGCCAGACGCTGGAACACGCGAACACAGAGAAGGTTTGGGGAGGGGGCGTGTGTGCGAGCGGGGGTTTGTTTAGTTTGGCTCAGCCTCCGGGCAAGCAGCCGGACTGCCAGCAGTAGAAGGACCCTGGGCCTCCAAGTCTCGTGTAAGAGGTTCATTGTACTCTGCCAATTTTAAATGTCACCCACTGATTAACAGACACTACCACACAGGGCTTAGAGAAACACTGCATCTAAAGCTGTACGGCTGCGGTGTCTCGGGGGGAGGGGGCGAGGGGGGGGTAGATAACTTCACTTAGCTACCAAGGATTCTAATGCAAAGCCCGTGCAACTTCACATTATAGAATTCTAAATATATGAATACGGTCAGACACCTCTAGCCTAAGAAAGCACCCGGTCAGACACCTCAAACCTGAGAAACCACCCGGTCAGACACCTCTAACCTGAGAAACCACCCGGTCAGACACCTCTAACCTGAGAAAACACCCGGTCAGACACCTCTAACCTGAGAAAACACCCGGTCAGACACCTCTAACCTGAGAAACCACCCGGTCAGACACCTCCAACCTGAGAAACCACCCGGTCAGACACCTCTAACCTGAGAAAACCCCCGGTCAGACACCTCTAACCTGAGAAAACACCCGGTCAGACACCTCTAACCTGAGAAAACACCCGGTCAGACACCTTTAGTCTGAGAAAACACCCGGTCAGACACCTCTAACCTGAGAAACCACCCGGTCAGACACCTCTAACCTGAGAAAACACCCGGTCAGACACCTCTAACCTGAGAAAACACCCGGTCAGACACCTCTAACCTGAGAAAGCACCCGGTCAGACACCTCTAACCTGAGAAAACACCCGGTCAGACACCTCCAGCCTGAGAAAGCACCCGGTCAGACACCTCTAACCTGAGAAAACACCCGGTCAGACACCTCCAACCTGAGAAAACACCCGGTCAGACACCTCCAACCTGAGAAAGCACCCGGTCAGACACCTCAAACCTGAGAAAACACCCGGTCAGACACCTCTAACCTGAGAAAACACCCGGTCAGACACCTCCAACCTGAGAAAACACCCGGGCAGACACCTCTAACCTGAGAAAGCACCCGGTCAGACACCTCTAACCTGAGAAAACACCCGGTCAGACACCTCCAACCTGAGAAAACACCCGGTCAGACACCTCTAACCTGAGAAAACACCCGGTCAGACACCTCTAACCTGAGAAAACACCCAGTCAGACACCTCCAACCTGAGAAAACACCCGGTCAGACACCTCCAGCCTGAGAAAGCACCCGGTCAGACACCTCTAACCTGAGAAAACACCCGGTCAGACACCTCCAACCTGAGAAAACACCCGGTCAGACACCTCCAACCTGAGAAAGCACCCGGTCAGACACCTCAAACCTGAGAAAACACCCGGTCAGACACCTCAAACCTGAGAAAACACCCGGTCAGACACCTCTAACCTGAGAAAACACCCGGTCAGACACCTCTAACCTGAGAAAACACCCGGTCAGACACCTCCAACCTGAGAAAACACCCGGTCAGACACCTCTAACCTGAGAAAACACCCGGTCAGACACCTCTAACCTGAGAAAGCACCCGGTCAGACACCTCCAACCTGAGAAAACACCCGGTCAGACACCTCAAACCTGAGAAAACACCCGGTCAGACACCTCAAACCTGAGAAAACACCCGGTCAGACACCACAAACCTGAGAAACCACCCGGTCAGACACCTCTAACCTGAGAGAACACCCGGTCAGACACCTCTAACCTGAGAAAACACCCGGTCAGACACCTCTAACCTGAGAAACCACCCGGTCAGACACCTCTAACCTGAGAGAACACCCGGTCAGACACCTCTAACCTGAGAAACCACCCGGTCAGACACCTCTAACCTGAGAGAACACCCGGTCAGACACCTCTAACCTGAGAAAACACCCGGTCAGACACCTCAAACCTGAGAGAACACCCGGTCAGACACCTCTAACCTGAGAAAACACCCGGTCAGACACCTCTAACCTGAGACAACACCCGGTCAGACACCTCTAACCTGAGAAAACACCCGGTCAGACACCTCTAACCTGAGAAAACACCCGGTCAGACACCTCCAACCTGAGAAAACACCCGGTCAGACACCTCTAACCTGAGAAAGCACCCGGTCAGACACCTCTAACCTGAGAAAGCACCCGGTCAGACACCTCCAACCTGAGAAAACACCCGGTCAGACACCTCTAACCTGAGAAAACACCCGGTCAGACACCTCTAACCTGAGAAAGCACCCGGTCAGACACCTCTAACCTGAGAAAGCACCCGGGCAGACACCTCCAACCTGAGAAAACACCCGGTCAGACACCTCCAACCTGAGAAAACACCCGGTCAGACACCTCCAACCTGAGAAAACACCCGGTCAGACACCTTTAGTCTGAGAAAACACCCGGTCAGACACCTCCAACCTGAGAAAACACCCGGTCAGACACCTCCAACCTGAGAAAACACCCGGTCAGACACCTCTAACCTGAGAAAACACCCGGTCAGACACCTCTAACCTGAGAAAACACCCGGTCAGACACCTCCAACCTGAGAAAACACCCGGTCAGACACCTCCAACCTGAGAAAACACCCGGTCAGACACCTTTAGTCTGAGAAAACACCCGGTCAGACACCTCCAACCTGAGAAAACACCCGGTCAGACACCGCCAACCTGAGAAAACACCCGGTCAGACACCTCCAACCTGAGAAAACACCCGGTCAGACACCTTTAGTCTGAGAAAACACCCGGTCAGACACCTCCAACCTGAGAAAACACCCGGTCAGACACCTCTAACCTGAGAAAACACCCGGTCAGACACCTCTAACCTGAGAAAACACCCGGTCAGACACCTCTAACCTGAGAAAACACCCGGTCAGACACCACAAACCTGAGAAAACACCTGGGCAGACACTTCAAACCTGAGAAAGCACCCGGTTAGACACCTTTAACCTGAGAGAATACCTGGTCAGACACCTAACCTGAGAGAACACCTGGTCAGACACCTCCAACCTGAGAAAACACCTGGTCAGACACCTCAAACCTGAGAAAACACCCGGTCAGACACCTCTAACCTGAGAGAACACCTGGTCAGACACCTCCAACCTGAGAGAACACCCGGTCAGACACCTCCAACCTGAGAGAACACCTGGTCAGACACCTCTAACCTGAGAGAACACCTGGTCAGACCTGTAGAATAGTGTATTTGATAGCCTGAAAGCCTAGCCCCCCACAGCAGCTGCACCTAATATTATCAGCCCACCTGCAGCCAGCTCTGAAGCAGCTAAACCCTCCATGGACAATGAACTTTAAGTGAGGTATCGACAACTTCATCAGCATCTTCAGGTAATTTCTGAGTTAGTTGGACTGTTGTTGCTGTTGGAGAAAACAGGGCCTCTTCACTGTTTTGTTTGATGTTTACATTTTAACTAACATGAGTCAACACTGAGCCACGGCTGCATCGAAATTCCCCACCAGCTTACAACTAACAGTAACGTTACACAAGCTCTACCTAATACGTCCCAACCTGCGTTTCTCCCAGTCCTACTAAACTATATCCGCCCCTAAACCTCACATCTTCCCAAAACACTGATACTGACAACTGACAATCTATTGCACAATGAGTAAAGTACCAAAGTACTCTGAGTACCAGTATTAGTACCTACCCTGGCAGTTGCACTTGCTTCTACACATGCTTGTGTAGTGTAGAGATGTGTCAGAGTAAAGACAGCAAGGAACCAAAATAGCTAACTACTTTACTTTGGCCAGTTTAGCTGTACACACTGAGCAAAAAGAGGGAATTAAACTACGGTTATTAATCCAACATGCTTTATTATGTGGCAATACAACTTACTAGCCACAAGCTAACGTGCTAATCCCAGGACAACATACTGACTCCAAGCAAACCTGCTAGTTGTGATACAGCGGTACAGCACAAAACGCTTGTCTGTATATGTGTTTACATACACATCTTATTATCCAGTTATTAATATTTACATTACATTAATAAGAAAACACTAGAGTGATTTAACACTATCATTTTTATAGCATGGATATAATTATATACCATCAAACATTATTATTCTTTTAATTATTTAATTAATTCATAAACTCTAATAAGCATAAAGGTTATAGATAGTGATATTTTGGTTGGGGGTCTCAGCAAGTTTGTAAACTTCTATTTATTGGCTCTCATCGGAGAGGAGTGTCTGAGCTGTACCCTTTAAAACAGTACACCGAGTAAGGACGCTCCATTTCCATCAATACCCATAAAACCAGGCGGCCTCGATACCAGCCAACACCACCAGCCAAGTCTAATCCTATGAACAAATAGGGGGGCTCCAGCTTCCTGGAGGCACGATGCCAGCTTCTACTCGGTTTACATATCACATCTTTGAAGATTAATCTACATCAGTGTGTTTGGATCTGGCAAATCCGAAGCCAGCGTCTGTACGCACTCGTGCATTTTACATACCTCCTTTCCTGAGAGATAATAGGCGGACAGCAGTCCTCCGACGAAGCGGATGTTCACTTCAAAGACCGAGATTTCAGCATTCTGGGAGGAATAGAGAGAGAGAGAGAGAGAGAGAGAGAGAGAGAGAGAGAGAGAGAGAGAGAGAGAGAGAGAGAGAGAGAGAGAGAGAGAGAGAGAGAGAGAGAGAGAGAGAGTGAGTGTGTGAGAGAGAGAGAGAGAGAGAGAGTGTGAGAGAGAGAGAGAGAGAGAGAGAGAGAGAAGGAGAGAGAGAGAGAGAGTGTGTGAGAGAGAGAGACAGAGAGAGAGAGTGAGAGTGAGAGAGTGTGAGAGTGAGAGAGAGAGAGAGAGTGTGAGAGTGAGAGTGAGAGAGAGTGTGAGAGTGAGAGTGAGAGTGAGAGAGAGAGAGAGAGAGAGAGGGAGGGAGGGAGAGAGGGAGAGAGAGACAAAAGTAAAGGTGATTATCTGAGCTCATACAGAAACACTGCCGCCGAGTCACTACGACTGCAGCTGGCACGAGATCTGAGCATGTGTGTGTGTGTCTGAGTGCAGGGTTCAGATGTAGTGTGTTCGAGTACATAAAGCAACAAGAGCCGCGAGCAGATGGAGCTCTTCGGGGAAAGACCATTTACACAAACAAGCTCCCGGCAGAAAGCCATATTTCCTGAGAACCTGTGAAACCATCAACACCAGGTAAAGAGGTTCCCCATAAAGACAGCACACAAACACACCGCCAAACCCCGGCAGAGGAGAAGGCTACGGGGGGAGAACCACGCCGCACAAAAACACCCGCCCGGAGTCACTGTCCTTCTCAGAGCAGCGCTGATCTAGGACCTGTTGCTGCCCCTAAAACAGAGAGGAATCTGATCCTGGACCTGCGTGGGTTTCCTCCAGCTGCTCCGGTTTCCTCCCACAATCCGAAGACCCGCAGTCAGGTTAATCGGAGATGCTTAACTGCCCCTTAGCTATAAACGTGTGTGTCTGCCCTGTGATGGACTGGCAGTCTGCGGGGGGTGCTTCCTATCCTCTGCCCTTTGAATGCTGAGATCGGCTTCAGCAACCCCAGCGACCTAGAAGGAAGTTAGAGGATGAGTGAGTGAGGGTGAGTAGCCATAGGAGTCCATGAACAGGGTGGTGGGGGTGCTGGTGCCTACCCCAGCTCTCACTGGGCAGAGAGCAGGAAACCACCCGCGACAGGCAGGCAGGCCATCATGGGGCAGTACACAGACATACACACACTCACCCCTAGGGGCCCATTAACTATCTCTACTGCTCGTCTTTGGATGGTGGGAGGAAACCCATCATGCTGACACACGGAGGACATGCACATGGAGAACTCCACACAGACAGGAGCTCGGATGGCCCAACCAAGAAGGTGACGGCGCTGCTCACCATGCCCCAAGACGAAGGTAAAAACGAAAACATGGATTCCTCTTAAACTAGAGCCATGAGCCTTTAGGAGTGGTTTAGCAGAGGATTAAATTTTTAATTTAATAACTAAGTTTTATTATTTAAATCTAGCCTAAAATTGTGAGGCTTTTGTGCGACATGATGAGCAACATAAGCAACTGACAGTGCGACAGCCCCACATGACTCTGCTGGACTCTTCGGGTCTCACCACAACATGTTGCGGCATGGGACCAGACGTCACTGTCGTCATGAATAAGCCCATGGGAGAAGGGAACGCTTTGCAACAAGCAGCTTTAGAAATCTGTGACAAATCCAAACTCCACAGGTCAGCAGTGTGTGACATGACCTTTGCAACAAGCCCTGGATCGCACTGCTAGCCTTCAGGGAGCCAGAGATACAGGCCCACGACATCTTGCAGATCTGTATACGGCTTGGGCAACCACAGACAGCCTTGCTGAGACGCTGGCCTGCAGTAGAGCTCCGGAGAGCCAGAGAAACCAGAAGCACCTCGGCTCTGTGAAACCCAGCCAGGCTTATGGGCCGTGATGTCGTCTCTTATTGCAGCTCTTGGGAATCCAGAGGTAACCACGTTCAACACCTGGTTTTCTGCTGTAGATCAGTGTAAAGAACACCACCAGATTTTCAGGGTCAGGGAATTCACAGACCCTGAAAACACCAGGCTTCTCCCCTCTTGCCTTCTCTGAGGTGAGCAGAGTCACAATCACATGACCATGGAGTCGTCCACATCAAGTTCACTGCTCAGTGATGATGCTTTGAACCTCTACCTCCAGGCTGTGCCACCTCTACCTACTACCAGATCAAGTAAACTGATAACACGAGCTCTGCATATTCAATCAAACATGCCCACCTCAAAACTCTCACTTTCTGGAACATGTCTCTGAGATATTTACATATTTACAGCATTAGCTGACGATCTTATCCAGAGCGACTTGCACGGTTTATCATATTACAGGTAGGCCGATGTAGTGTTGGGAGTCTTGCCCAAGGACTCCTATTGGTGTAGCACAGCCTAGTCACCCAGAGCGGGATTCGAACCCCAGTGGTGGTGGTGGTGGTTCCCTGGTGGGTAGTGGTATTATCCACTGAGCTACACCACACCATCTATCAGTTAAATCAAATACGGTGGTAGGTATCTTCAGGCTCCTGCAGATGGCGCTGTATACCTGTGGGGTGTGAGTGACGGGATCCATAGATTGAGAAGAGGTGCTACAGTGCAGGGTGTGTCTCGCTCCATGTGTGGAAAACGGGCAGCAAAGTAGATGTTAATGATTGGCTGATGGAGCGACTGTATTTGGGCGTGGCCAAACACCATAGTGTGAAGGACATAGCTGAATCTGCAGGTGTATGGAGGCATACGGTCATACGGGTCTACCAGCAGTCTACAGGGAACTCTCCTCAGTGAACTGTGCCAGGGAAGGCCTCCACCAAACCTGGGCCAACTGCCCAAGTCTTTGATGTGAGAGTGTCTGAACACTGATGTGGCCGCCATCCAGAAACGTGTCCAGTCCATGTAAATCCAGGCACAGCAGTTACTGGTGCTTGTGAAGGTACTACACACTATTAGATACGGATCAGTCACAGGTGACTCATGTTTATCCGGAGAGCTGTCAAACTATGATGCAAACTTTTAGGATTCTTCCCACGGAAGCAGGAAAACAAGCGTCTTTAAGCCTCCTTTATTATTCGACGTCCTTAAAGATGACTTTCACTGAACCAGGAACCGATGCTTCTCCTCCCCGACAGCTGCAGTGGTGTTCATGTTCTACTGAGAGAATCTCCACAGCAGCACAGCTCTCTGTTATTCCGCTGCTTCACCCAAGGTGAAGGCCACATGCAAGCTCCATAGCCTAGATTTGCATTACAGAGGATCCCCAAGGCCCTCCCCTGAGTGCAGCAGGGCAGGATGCGAGGACCACTGGCTTGAAATTCAATACACATGTATTTCAAGGGAAGCTGTGGTTCAAGATTCCGAGAGGCAAAGAGCACAGGCAGGAGCTGGAGGGGCTGCCTTTATCTGCGGGAGGAAAATCCCAAAAAATCAACAATTAAGGCTCATTTTCCGAGCCGCTGCTCTTCAGACGGAGCGGTTAGTAGCTTGGTGCATCACGAGCTAGATGCAGTAAGGATGTTGTGACAGGTGACTTCGCTGCTCACACAGGGACTCTAATGACAGGCTCACTTGGGACGACAGAAGCACCTGCTCACTCGCAGCTGCTGTTACAGGTAGGCGGCATTCGCAAATATTTACCCCAAAGCCGTCTGGAGGACACCTTAACTACACCGCCACACTGTGGAGGCCTCACTGGTCCATCACATTTCATCCACCCAGCAGAGGAACAGCTTCAACACGTGCCCATAATACTGCATAACTCACATGGTTGAGATTTCCTAATATGCGGACATAGCAGACTTCCAGATTACATGCAGAGTCGCTGGTACCGTGTGGAATTCCCTCTAGAGTCGGATCCAGTTAGCTCAGTTCAGTGTAGATGAGCCTTTTGCACATGTGTGCTCTCAGAGGAAAATCAGAACCTATACAAACCACCATGAGTACACAATCCTGATTCCCTGATTGGCGGTTTGCATGGTGATGCATATCAGTGTTGTCAGGACGAACCCCTGTGTCTCAGTTTTTGCTGGTTGGTACAGGTGCACTTCTATTACATCACTTCTCCTTTAGCTTCTACTGAAGTTGGGAAACTCTCTCCTCCCTCCACATTTAAGGAGGTTCCGTTCCAGCAGTGACAGCCAGCGTACCAATGGCCTGCTGGTCTCTCGGAGCCTGATTATGTATGTGGCATGTTTCTCCTCTTCTCTAAGCCATCGCCAGATTATGTGCTTTCAGCGTCTAATGAGAGTCATCTCTCTACTGGGTTCACTAGGCACTGCCACTTCGTCCATGCATCATCTATGAACACTCTATACACCTGGGTGTGGTTTGTGTGACCACACATGCTATCTAATCTATCCATCTCTCTTTCTGTCCTTCCATCTATTATTCTATCCAGTTTACCTGATCCATCTATTCATTCATCCATCTCTGACCTGCATTATCTGTAGGGGACTCACCTGTACTGCATTGTTCTTACTCGTGGTAGTTCTCTTCCTCTAATGATGGATCTGTAAAGGTGTAAGGCAGTGCTGCTCCTCTGTTTGCTCTTTATGTTTGTTGGACTGTGCAATGTCCGTCCGTCCATCCATCCATCCATGTTATCTAATCCATCCATCTCTCTGGCCGTGTACCTATTAATCTATCCAGTTTATCTAATCCATCTATTCATTTATCCATCCATCCATCTATCTATCTATTAAGCTATCCATCTATCCAACGATCTATCCATCCAATTCTTCTAATCCATCAATTAATTCATTCACCCATCTACCTATCCGTCTATCAATCCATCTACCCAATGTATCAAATCCATCCATCCATCCATCCATCCAAGTTATCTAATCTATCCATCTCTCTGTCCGTGTATCTATTAATCTATCTAGTTTATCTAATCCAACTATTCATTCATCCATCCATCCATCTATCTATTAAGCAATCCATCTATCAAACGATCTATCCATCCATCTGATTATTCTAATCTATCAATTCATTCATTCATCCATCTACCTATCCGTCTATCAATCCATCTATCCAACAATCTATCCATCCATCTGATTATTCTAATCTATCAATTCATTCACTCATCCATCTACCTATCCGTCTATCAATCCATCTATCCAACAATCTATCCATCCATATGATTTATCTAATCTATTCATCTCTTTCCGTCTATCCTATTTATCAAATCCATCCATCCATCCAAGTTATCTAATCTATCCATCTCTCTGTCCGTGTATCTATTAATCTATCCAGTTTATCTAATCCATCTATTCATTCATCCATCCATCCATCCATCTGATTATTCTAATCTATCAATGAATTCCTTCATTCATCCATCTACCTATCCGTCTATCAATCCATCTATCCAACGATCTATCCATCCATATAATTTATCTAATCTGTTCATCTCTTTCCCTCTATCCAATTTATCAAATCCATCCATCCATCCATCCACCCCATCACCTTGTAACAGAGAAATGGACAGGCACGTGTTTGAGACAGCTGAGAAAAGTGGTCTCTGGCATGTAGCCTGGACTTACATGTACAAAACAGCAACATAACCCACTGACAGGGGGGGACATGTGGGGCATGGGGGATACCTACAAAGCATAACAGGTCCCCTTTCACAGAGCACTTGTACTGGCTCAGTACCTTTAGATCCTGGCAAGTAGGATTGGTGCATCCTTCAGTAAGACGCAATCCAGTCGTTATCATTATCTTAGTAATACACTGCAATGCATATCCCAATTACAACTAGCAGCCAGAGCTACAGCGCCGAGACGTTTCACTTCCACACTGCGCAGCCTGAATAAGGAGAGCGTATCTTCACGTAAAAGCCCCGCGGGCCTTCTCTATTTTGGAGCTATTTGGAAGAAATGGGGGATGTTCTCTTTCTGGCCAGAATACTGAAAACCTGTCTTGCCACGCAAAAGAGTGGAAGAGGTCAGCAGAGAGGACGAGCAGAATCCCAATGAAGCTCCAGCAGGCTTGCGGCTGCTCAGACGGATTCTGCAGAGATGTAATTATTTATTTAACTGCCGAGTCGGGCCGGCGCTTGAATAGCAATGCGAAAACTAATCACGGCTCCCAGCGAGAAGAAAGGCACGTACGCGCACACGCCTCTCTGACACGGGCCTAAGCTTAACAACAACAGATCTGATCACAGCGCAACCCGGGAAAGACACGTCATCCGCGAGAACATCAGCGCACAAATGAGGCTGCAGCCGGGAAGTAGAAAGGACCCTCGCTGGCCTTTGCTTTCTAGTCCAAGTTGCCCCCTCCAGCAAGGCTTCTTTATGAAAAGAGATGGAATTTACTATTTATATCTCTTTGTGAGCAGGTTGCTCAGCCCGCTGGCAGGGGAAAGAAAAAAAGATGTCTCCCTGCTGTAGCTCTGAAATGTTATCTCTTTCAGGTTTGTGTCGAGTCGCTGTGTGCACTCATTACAGCACAGCGGCCTTCGCTGTGACAGAGGCTGCGAGTTTAGGTAATGCATTCGGCTTTTGTTCCTCCTCTGGCCTTTCGGAAGGACACCGCAGAGCCACAGGCCAAGATAAGACTCCTGTGAGGCTGCCGACCGGGTGAAACAAACATGAGCTTGACTCCGGGTCCAGGTCAGTCTGATAAAAGTCTGATATGTCAGCTTTGATAAGCATAGGGCGATGCTGCTAAGGGCTTCATGGGCATAAGATCCACTCACTGCCTATCAGCATGCTCCACTTGATGTGGACCAAATTTAAAGCTGGGATATCTGAAGGCTGACGAGGCCAAGGTGATGGACATTGAGTGAAGGGAGCCTTTTGAGTCAAGGCTGAAACCCTCATCAGGCCACTTACTACCTTGCTAACAGAGAGCGAGCCAGACGCTGACAGACTCTTGTTCCTGAAGGCTGTATAGGCTGTAGGATCTTTTCTCCTCCTGCAGGGATTTGCCAAGCAATTGACGACCACTGTGTTGGTCAGCAAGTAAGACGTGACAGAAGAAAATATAACCATTGCTACTAGAGATGCACTGAATACTCGGTAACCGAAGTTACTCAGCCAAAACTGGCAAAAAAAATAAAAAAAATAAATAAAATTCATTAAAAAAAAAAAAAGTTTAAAAAATTATTTTGTGTAAAAAAAAATTATACATTATTTATTTCTATCATTTTTTTTTATTAATATTTATTTTGTGACACTTTTTTAATTATGACATTACATTTTTCCAGCTCCCGGGTGCAGACGTGAACCAGAGCGGAGTTGGTCTGTCTGCTGGGATGGTGTTGGTGTCTGCTGGGATGTTGAGACGTTCAGTGTTCGGTAAGTGTGTCTAAACTGCAGTTTATTTGTATTATCTTTCTTTAGAACCCAGGACAAAAATAGATCCCGTAGAGCAAAACAGTTCCGGCCCAAATCTAGCCCTCATTCCCCATTTTAATCTGGCCCACTTGCCAGATGGTTTGAGGGCACTTTGTTGGAAGATATGGGCCACATATTCGCCACATAAGGGCCACACCTCAGCCACAAGTAGGCCACACTGCTGTATCTGTGCCGGAAGTGGACCAGATCTGTTTTGGGACAGGTGGGCCACCTTTGGCTCACAGCAGATTGCCAGTGCCGACAGTGGGCCAGCAGAGCCGTATCCTAGCCTGATGTGGCCCAGATCTGCTTGCTGTCTGGGATTCAGCCTGTTTCATTTAGGCAGTGGTGAAAAAGTGGCTAACTAATGAAACACCATGATGAAGCGTGTTTGGTATGTGCTCTTCGCCTTGTGGCCAAATACTTCATTTTGTTCAGTTTCAGCCAAAAACGTTCATCCCTACGGTACCTCCCTAATTCCTACCAGTTTAGATGTTGGGAGAACTCTCTCTCTCACTTTAACAGAGAACCAATGAGCTCTTCTTAGTTAAGCACTAGAATTTCTCCGCAGCGATCACATCAGAACCCCCAGGCACCTGAGCATCAGCGCCACCGCGCAGGTCTCCTGCCGTTTCATCGCCCGGCATGACCATAACCTTTACACTGACCAGCATCTGGCTCTGATCATGAACTCTATCTCTGGGTCGGCTCCATCTTGCGGTTACTCCCTCCTGGACTAATCAGACTGGATCTAATCAGACTGGATCTAATCAGACTGGATCTAATCAGACTGGATCTAATCAGACTGGATCTAATAGATGTCCTTCTAATGTTAGTTCTGTCTTTCTCGTCTCATCCGGGTTCGACCTGAGGAGGTTGGGTTCCGCCCTTGAGCCTGGTTCCTCTCGAGGTTTCTTCCTTCTCACAGGAGTTTTTCCTCGCCACTGTTGCCTCAAGGGGGGCTTGGACCCGGTTTTTCCCCACACCCCCCCACCCTCAAATGTCTGTACATTAACTTTGTGTTTTTTTCTTTCCTTTTCTTTTATACTGCTTTATTGTGATCTTTTGAGTCAACGTACACTATACTCATTGATTGATTGATTGATGGTTCTAACGTTCAATTTCCGACCTCCTGGTCTCCTCAGAATGGTTCTACAAGATGTTCCAAGCTGCTTTATTGTATCTTGTCATACAGTCTCATGAGCTATGCCCAACTCTCTCCATTTAGGATCGGCCTGAAGAGGATGGGTTCCCCCCTTGGGACTGGGTTCCTCTCAGGGTTTCTTACTCTGAGTTTTTCCTTGCCAGTGTCGTCTCTGGCTTGCTCAAGGGGGGCTTGGAACCGGGTTCCCTTCCTTAAGTCTAAACATGGACTTCTTTGTTTTTCTTCTCCTTCCATAAACAGCCTTTCCGTAAAGCTGCTTTGAGACCACACTAGTTGTAAAAAGCTCCATATAGAGAAATGCTGACTGACTGATTGATGTTATGAGTTAATGTTAATAGCCCAGTTTTCTCGCCACAGCTGTCTGAAGTTAATCTTGTTCATTGTACTTTAGTATTTGTACTCTCCTTGTCTTGGTCTCACCTATACAGACATATAATCCAGAATATAATCCAGACTACTCAACATATAACTGTAATGCAGTTTCACTTCAACATTATGGCACAAGAGAGTTCTAAGAATCGAGCCTATGTTCCGGTGAATCTGTAGTTCATTGTAAAGTGAATCCACCAACAGGAAGTAGTTAAAGTAGGTTAGTTAACCTCATCAATATCAGTGTTTCAGCAGTGGTGGAGTCTGAGAATTCTATGATGACGGCTTTACCTCTGCGGGCAGGTGAGTTACAGCCTGTGCATGTACACGCTGAACTCATATCAGTGAAACATATTGGTGTGGAGAATCTTAGCTTCCCCTGGGCTGTTGGGCTTTCTTCACTGCTGGATGCTTTTCCCCTCCAGGTAGAACGATAGTTGGTTGGTTTCATCAAAGAAATGGTACAATGTGGCAGATGTGTTACATACGTTCCTATTCAGTTTTATTCTTCAAAATGAAATAACAACTAGATTAAAATTTCAGAATGTTTGGCTTTGTTGGATCACATACCGAACAAACCAACAACAGCATGGAGAAATCATGTGACTCACGAAGATGAGCAAATTTAACAGCTCCTAAAATACCCACTCTATGACTTACTTTCCAAAATGTCATGTCTTGGTCTCAACTTTGGATCGGCCTTCGCTCATCCTTGTCTTGGTCTCGGCTACAAGTCGCATGACTTCAGATTTCTAAAGTTGACAGTTATGTGATAGTAGGTCAGTTGAAGCCGACTCATCTCTTATGATGTCGTGAATAAAACCAAATAAAGGGAATTCTCTGCAACAAGCAACTGTAAAAATCCCTGAAGTAGCCAACCGCCGCAGATCAGTACAGCGTGATGTGCCCTTTCCAACAAGTGTGGACAGCTTTACTAGTCCTTAAGGAACTGGAGATACAGACCCTAAATCTCAAAAACTTGTACACCACCTAGGCTAATCCTAGGCGGCCTTGCCGAGACGCTCACCTGAGGGGGAGTTTCAGACAGCCAGAGAAACGTAGAGTATCCACTGCATTATAGGGAGTTATGACCTCTCTACAAGACACGCGACTCTTTACTGTACTCTTTAGAAAAGCCAGAGAGAACAGCCTTCAGTAGATCTTGACTGAAGCACTGTAGATCAGAGGAAGACTGTCAGCAGAGTGTGAAAGTCCTTTCCAACAAGTGTGGATAGCATTTCCAGCCTTAAAGAAACCGGAGATACAAATCCTGAAATCTCACAAGTTTGTGTACAACCTATGTGGCCTTGCCAAGACACTCGCCCAGGGTAGAGGTCAGAGAATTTAGAGCACCATAACGTGGCATCAGCAAGAGTAAGCCATAAGGAGTTATGACCCCTCTACAAGACACATGCCTTTTTACTGTAGTCTTTAGTACACCTAGAGAGAACCATGTTCCATAGCTGAGCTTGAATGAAGGACTGTAGATCAGAGGAAGAGTGTCAGCAGAGTGTGACATGCCCTCTTTAACAAGTCCTGAACTGCCAGCCTTAAGGAACCCGGAGATATGCATCTCGAAATCTCACAAATATTGTATACAACCTAGGTGGCCTTGCCGAGACAGTCACACCAGGCAGAGATCCAGACAGCCAGAGAAATTTAGAGTACCATAACTCGGCTTAAATATGAGTAACCAACCATTACAGGGAGTTATGGCCCTCTACAATGACAAGACTATATTGCAGTCTTCAGAAAACCCAGAGAAAACAGCGTTCCATATCTGACCCGGAATGGCCAGAAGAGCGTAACATGTCCTCTCCAATAAGCCTGTGGATCATGGAGGCATCCTTCAGGAAACCGGAGATACGGACCCCAAAACCACCAGGCTCCTCACCTGCAGTCATCTCTGAGGTGCTCATGTTGTTACGCCATAATCACTTGACCGGCAAATTATCAGCACCAAGCGCAAAGTGTCATCACTAAGCAGTAAAGTCAGAAGTTGACCAGTCTGCACAAGCTCTAGTCTTGGCTAGTCACGGCCTTGGTCTCGATAAGTGAGGTCTCAACTCTACGATGCAAGTTTGTCTATCCAAGCAAACTGCCGCCACCACACGTCTTCTTCAGGAGACATTCAGAGGGAAGCTCTGAGGCCTCGGTGTGGGCATGCACTCTGCTTTCCGTATTCTTCACACGGCTTTTCTCAAATGCCACTCTAAAGCTGCACTCGGGCACACTGATCGAGACACAAGAGCAAAACCCACTGGCGAGGTTTAAGATTATTTCGCAAAGGAAGGGGTTTCAGACATCAGACCCCAATTGTTTAGTATTCCGGAGACATCTTGAATATTAATGGCCGATACACCAGGGCTTTCGCAGGCGCTTTTATTGTTGGAATCGCTGGAGGGCAGAAGCAAAAGCCTTTCAATTAAAAAGTTTGTTAATACTCTTCATTAAAGCTCATACAGTGCAGCGGCTTTCTCTCACTTTCTCAAAGCGGAGAACGTGACGGCTGGACAGGCACTTCAGATCCCTCGCCAGCGGAAGATCAGCTTAAGAATAAATAATAGAGAATGTTTTACGACACGGATGCTAACGAGGAAAAGCGGGGGAATCTCTTGTTAAGAACGAATGAAGAGACAGAGTTACGCTCATCATCAAAAGAACCCAGAAGGAATTCACCAACAGGAAGGAAACTCCGTGGGTAGGTTTGACATCATGGGACATGTCAACAATTCAAGTTCCACACTCGGCCGAGCATGTGATGTAAGCAAGGACGAGCCTTAGTGCTGTACCTGACTGACCCGACAGCCACAGGTGGGGACATTCAGTGAGCAGTGACGTCGTCCATGAGTCATCCAGTTGGTGCCAGCACCACTGGCAGCCGGCGGCACATCGCAGGACTACATGCACGTAGACTATCACGACGACTGTCCTTAACACCACGTCACCGTCACCAAATGTCGTGCCAGACTGTCATGGTGTGACTCAGAATGGCAGCGGGTCATCTTCAGTGACGAGTCCAGCTTTTTTCATGGTGGAGACGACCAATGAATCGGTGTGTGGAGGCACCGTGGTCAGCACCGAGATGAACGGTCTGTTATTACACGTCCAGAAGGCCTGGTGTCCCTCCACCTCCACCCCTACCGCACCATCTGCAGGAACTGTGTGAGAATAGTCAAGCTGCATGGGATGGATTATCACAGGACACCATTAGGAACCTCTACAGCTCCATGCCGAGACGTCTGGCAGGTCATGTTAGCAAACATGGCAACCCGACGCCATACTGTGAGACACTACTTCTGTAGGTGTAGCTCAATAAATATTCCCCACATCAGTCTAGATGCATCATCATTTACCGGTACTGGTGACCTTTATCTTCCTTCCCAATAACATTCCAATCCCACACTTCCTTCTGGGTGCCACTGTTCTCTGGAGGATGAGTGTACGTTTTGCAGTATGCTGATTATGATTTGAGCCATTCAGCAGTCAGTTTTTAAAGCTGGCTTTGACCGCTTACCATGACTCATCAGATTCCATTCCGCCACTGTAAGCTCTCCGGCACTTCTCTTCTGCTGCCTATCTCAGCCGCGCCATGGCTCCTGCGCAGTGCACCTCTGACCATATGAAACGCTCCGCTGGTTCTCATATTTAAATCGCATTAACTACAGGTTGGTCTAACGAAACAGGCTGAGGGGCAGGGAGCCAGCCGAAAGCTGCAAAGGAAATCACAGAGGAACGAAGCTCAGCCTTCACTCCCATCATCACAGCGGCAAGGCCACAGATGCAGGGTCCGGCCCAAAGAACCAGAGTAAGCAAACGGGAATCCTCTGTGTAGGGTTTTGTGCTGGCTGAAAGCGCACACTGAGAGGCAGTCACAGAGCCTGACTGACGACAAAGGAAATAGCTAGAGACGGAAAAACAGCAAGACCAAAAACGAAAGCCGCAATGCCGGGACAACGCTGGAACGAAGAAGCGTCACTTTAGCAGGGCCGCTTTTGACGTTTCAAGAGAGAGATTTGAAGGGTGGTATTGTTGGCTCACATGCTGAGTGTCTCTTCGTGCATTAGCCTCAGACTGATGAGTCAGAGTCATGCTGGCTGATTGGAAAGAGGCAGCGTTAAGTGCTCCCACCCACCCGGAGCGCCGAAGGTCGCCTCGTTCTGACATCACTGTGTGAACGGAGCCCGGCTTCTCAGCAGTTCGTCAAAATGACATTATTCTGACGGCCGCTGTGGAAAACGTCAAGGTCACCCAGAGCATGGAATAGAGGCGCAAGAAATCCGCCTCTTTAGTTCTCTAACACTGACTCAGGGAAAGACGGCGTTGCTTCGTTGGTAGGTGCTGAAATAACCTTTCAGGTGCCACTCGGAATGCTAATATCTCTCTGCTAATGAGTTGGGACCGAGCACGAAAACAAGCCACGCGTTTTGGGCGAACTTACTAACTAGCTTCTTTAACGAGTTCAATCAGGGAATAAGAGGAAACGGGAGCAATGCTGGATCAAAGATCAAAATAAACAATCCCAAACGAACCTAAAGGCTTGATAGGTACGCTCAAATTTAATATGGCACCGAGTAGCGCTGCAAAAGATCATACGACTGCAAGTTATTAGATTTTGAGCTAAAGCTCCAATCGGTCCAGAGAGCCAAAACCAGGATACACTAAAGACAGTCTGTGTAGGACATAAGCAGAGCTCTATGGACCAACAGGGGTTGGACAATGAAACTGAAACACCACAATCATTTATTAGTATGGTGTAGGGCCTCCTTTTGCGGCCAATACAGCGTCAGTTGGTCTTGGGAATGACATATACAAGTCCTGCACAGTGGTCAGAGGGAGTTTAAGCCATTCTTCTTGCAGGATAGTGGCCAGGTCACTATGTCATGCTGGTGGAGGTTCGTCCTTCTTGGTGGTATGCTGACATTACCCTGGATACCGTGGCTCTTGATACATCACAAAGACTTGCTGTCTTGGTCACAGATGCGCCAGCAGGACGTGCACCAACAATCTGTCCTCTTTTGAACTCTGGTATGTCACCCATAATGTTGTGTGCATTGCAGTATTTTGAGCAGAACTGTGCTCTTACCTGCTAACTGAACCTTCACACTCTGCTCTTACTGGTGCAATGTGCAATTAATGAAGATTGGCCACCAGGCTGGTCCAATTTAGCCATGAGACCTCCCACACTAAAATGACAGGTGTTTCAGTTTCATTGTCCAACCCCTGTATCACGATAACAGGAAATATCAAACAGCACTGAAAGGTCTAGAATCGAAAGCTGAGAACTGTCGCATCCCCAGCCACCTCCATTAAAATTCTGTCCATGCAACAAGCCCAGTAAGTTGGTGGAGTGGAGCAGTAGCAATTTCTGCTCCCCCTTAAAGCGCTCTGTAATCACGCAGCTTCAGGTTTTCTATTTCCGAAGAGAACTGCTCAGTGTCTGCTCCACATCCTCCACCACGACAACACCTTACATCATTCCACATGTCTTAAATTTCTGTACATATGGGTTAAAGAAGATTTGCCCCTATTTAACAGAGTGCCTGGTGTGAACAGGGGTTCAGTGTAGAGACACATACTGAGGCTTATTTCTCAGCAGTGGTGGTGAAGGGAACCGAGGGTTACAACATCTTATGAGGAAATATAGAAAAATATCCAAAATGACCAGTGAACCTCCAAATGCTTAGGGAGCTTTAAGAGGCGTTTAACCCTTTAAAGTTCTGCTCACATTTTGAGTCACTACAACTTAAAGAATAAGGAGTTGAATTTAACTCAACCTGATTGTGCCATCTCTACCAATCGGCAGAGGTTCGACTAAAACATACACTAGAGGTCACTGAGTCTCTCATTTGATATGCCTTTACTGTTCTTAGTTATAGATGAGGCAAGGAGCAGGTAAATCTCTCCACACACATGGACATGTGGAATTTTTTAAGGTCACTGTATCAGCATATTATATTTTCAGAGGTTTTGATGAACAAAACTGTGTAGCTTTAAACAACTAACAGGGCTATACAATCTAAAAAGTCCTTTTCAAAAACGTGTTACCAAACAGTCTAATTGTTTCTTTATGCTAAGGGTGTATATGCTAAGCTAATGTAATTAAATTTGACTATGTTCTTTATTACTATTGCCCCAAACAAAAACAAAAATTGTTTAATCTTTTCTAGTGAGGACAGTAAAGGGTTAAACTACTAGGAAATAGCTAACTAAGACATAGGAGTTCCATCACCACCACACGTTTATGGTGTTTAGCAAACTGACTTTCTACACAGCCAGTATTCCAGCATTGCAAAACTGCCTTCCAAACAAAGTTTAAAAAAAGATTTGCAATTTAATCTCAAATTCAGAGCATTTTCTAGGCAGCTCGGGTGCCCTGAAGGTGAGACTATGAAAATACAGTGCATCAGTGTTTGTCAACATGCATCTATAGCTGAACTCAACTATGCTTTTTTTTTTAAAAAAGCTCTAAAAGAACCTGGACCTGGTTTTGAGACTCACTGGAATTCACTTACTCAAGCATGTTCAGCAGTCTGGAGTTTCTCCAGCAGAGGGATGTATGAGCTCTCACTTCGCTTTTGTGTGCAAAACAAGAGAGCAAAGCACATAATCTACATAATATACGCTGCTGCACCTGATCACCTGTATACATCTGGTACTGACTGCCATCTTCACTATAATTCATGCACTCTGACTGACCGTACCATCAGTATTTAGGTGACTGTCAAGATCATCAGTTTATTTATGCATATTTATGTTTGGCATAAGAGGATGTAACTGTGTAATATCTATAAACTATAGTCCGCCATGCATACATACCTGCATATAATATATAACACCACTACCCGCCAGGGTCACCACCACATGTGGGAGACTGGTGTTCGAATCCCAGTCTGAGTGACTACCACTGTGCTACACCAATAGGAGTCCAAGACTCCTAACACTACATTGGTCTACCTGTAATATGAGTAACCTTGTAAGTCGCTCTGGATACGAACGTTAGCTAAACGCCATAAATGTAAATGTGTGTCTGTGTTGGTGTGTGCTGGTGTGTGTTGGTGTGTGTGTTGGTGCATGGGGGTGTGTGTTGGTGCGTAGGAGTGTGTGTGTTGGTGTGTGTGTGTGTGTGTGTGTGTTGGTGTGTGTATGTGTGAGTGTGTCTGTGCGTATTGGTGCATAGTGGTGTGTGTATGTGTGTGTGTTGGTGTGTGTGTGTGTGTTGGTGTGAGTGTGTGTGTGTGAGTTTGTGTGTGTTGGTGTGAGTGTGTGTGTGTGTGTGTGTGTGTGTGTGTGTGTGTGTGTTGGTGTGAGTGTGTGTGTGTGAGTGTGTGTGAGTGTGTGTGTGTTGGTGTGAGTGTGTGTGTGTGAGTGTGTGTGTGTATTGGTGTGTGTATGTGTATTGGTGTGTGTATGTAAGTGTGTGAGTATGTGTGTGTGTTGGTGTGAGTGTGTGTGTGTGTGTAAATTTGTACAGTATCTAATCTTTAAACTAATAATTTTGTTAATTTCTTATAATTTGTATAACCGGCACTTTAGTTCACCTCTTGCTCTGTATCTGTTTACTGTATATCCTGCCATAAATATGCAAATTTCCCCATGTGGGCTCTCTTACATACACAAGAGACACAAACATCTCCCACACAGAGCATCTCCCACTGTTTTATCAGGCATGAGTGAAGCTCTAGTGTATCATTACATCTCTTGATTCCTATGGGTGCCCCAGAAGACCCAGGTGTCCCTCTTACCATGTTAAAGTCAAGATTTTTCTCCACCCACTCCGTGGCAGCTTCAAACTCATCATACATCTCCATGATGTAGAGAGTGTCCAGAGCGTCCACGATGGTGGCTCCCTTGAGGCTGCCTGTGAATGAAGAGCACAAGCACAGTGAGAAAACAGTGAGCGCCTGTTTGAAGCACTTGCTGAGCTTAAAACTGGGGCTGCTTGGATGATAACAGCTCGGGGGTGGAGAGCCCAAGTCACTGAGGCTCATCTCTGTGGAAATCCTCTTCAGAGGGCAAGTAAACTCCAGCTGCAAAGACAAGGCTGTGCTTTAAACAGCGTCTGCAGGGAGTAACAGGAGATGTGGAGAGCGTCTCGTACTCAGGTTCCCCAAAACTGGTTCCACTGGGAAACTGCAGAATCCAGTTGGTTGGTGTGGCACAATGGATAACACCACTACTCACCAGGAAGCTACCGTCCCACTGGGGTTCCATTCCCGTTCTGGGTGACTATGCTGTGCTACACCAATAAGAGTCCTTGGGCAAGACTCCTAACACTACATTGGCCTACCTGTAATAGGATTAACCTTGTAAGTCGCTCTGGATAAGAGCGTCAGCTAAATGCCGTAAATGTAGAATCTTATACATTTAATGACGTGTATTTGGTTTAGTAGTGTCCACACTGATCCGTTACGACCGGGTGTCCAGTCTAGCCTTCATTCCGATCAAGCAAAGCTCACATACTCAATCACTCGAAGACTGTGACTGACATCCGGCAGCCTTCCTCGAGTCATCCCCACATGCATTCAAACCCTGTTTACTGTAAACACTGGCACGTAAAATATGAGCACATGGCTATTACAACTGCAGCCTACTTTCTGCAACACGGCGTGAGTCCTATTGCCCAACAAGCCAGTACACAACATACTCCCACACATTTTTCAAATTCTGCTGTCCCGGCTGCTCCCTGTCTGGTTTTAGACCAAAATAAGCAGAAACAGGGCCATCAAAAACGCCTGCCAGCGCTGCTACAGATCATGGCTACACAGCACGCCCTCTGCCAGGACCCACGCCTGATTACCTTTATGCCAACTAATTCATTAGTGAGCTCTTTCAACGTGTCCAGATAACACACCAGCGACTTCACACTCTATGAACGAGCCACAACAGCTCCATGTGCAGTTAGCTTGCTAGCATGTTGTATGAGGTAGCATATAAAACACTGATGGAACGGTGAAATGAAATGAGCTGCAGAAACGTCTGGTGTACAAGTAAATGAAGAGGTAGTCATCCCAACCCCTACTGGCTCAGTATTAATTTGATGTGGAATTACAAGGGCAGTTGGCCGCGAGAGGAAGCGGAGATGAACAGTCAGCAATGCTGAGTCGGATGAGGTGGGGGTGACCTTGTATCCCCAAAAATGATAACTTTACAGGAGAAGGGGAAAACACAATTACAGCGTACTTCCCTTTTAATGCAGGTCAATGGAACCAGACTTCCCAGGCCATATTTCCTTTGGCATAGTCATCAGTCGTTTTTGTCCATCACTGATAGACCAGCAGGCAAAGGGGTTTTTGGAGACGAGGATCTGTTCTGACGTCAGCCTTTCGTGAAATCATGATATCGAAGTACAAAATTACGAATGTGCATGGTGGAGGTGTGGCAGTGAATCACCAATATAGGCCAATTATTATGGTATTGCAACTGCATTGATTACAAATTGATATTGATCAATTTTGACTGATATGAACCATATTAATTAAGCTACACATACAGAAGTCTGTCTCTCAGGATGACGTTGGGCCGCCATTTTGGCTAACGCAACAGATGGCATGGAGGTGTAGAGGTTCCTAATGGTGTCCTGTGATAATCCATCCCATGCATCTTGAATATCGTCGCTGTCCAAAGAAAAACAGGTATCTCCAAAATGGCAACTTTACAGGAGAGGTCAAAAACCTCATTCAATTTGAATGAAAGTCAATGGAACCAGACGTCTTTCAAAGGGCCGTTACTGTTGGTCCATACCTCATGAAAGTTCTACACAGTGTAAACATCATATCATGTGATCAAATGAGGCATTAAAGTAAAAATCAACAAAAATGGAGATACATGTTTTTCATTGGACAGCGACGATATTCTCACACAGTTCCTGCAGATTGTGTGGTAGGGATGGAAGTGGGGTGACACCAGGTTATCTGGACAGGTGACATGTGACAACAACAAGCCATCTTGGTGCTGACCACATTGCCTCCACACACGGATTTGTTGGTCAGCTCCACAAAGACAAAAGCGGGACCCGTCACTGCAGTCTTGGGCGACGTTGGCGTGGTGTTATGGGCTATATGATAACCGGATACACATCTCCATATCAGAACCGTAAAGGCTGTATGTACTGCTACTGCCCACAAAAGTACAACCCCATATTAAACACCGGGACGTTCCGACTCAGTACAGCTGGTAACATTTTCAGACCTACAGCGAAAACTCACTAACTAATTTGGTCTTTAATGTACAAGGTGAATATTACAGCCACGTAGGACGGCACGATGCACTCGCCATATCAACCTTTATACCCAGTTACGCTCTCTCAAAGCCATTAATCACCTCAGAGTTCTTTCATTACGGCTTTTGTCTCTATGCGAGAACAAATGCAGTGCTGTTGGCAGGGCTCCTGGACTGTCACTAAACATTACTTCAAATTGGCCCAAGTGTATACGGTGAGGTGGGACTTAGCATTATCCAGCTCCAAACATTTGGCCAAGCTGAGCACATCCATCCAGAAACACTTTGAAAACAGATATAGCTGCTGATATAGTGCAAAACAGCCAGACGCGGTTTCCCGCTATGCCCTATGATTTGGCTCTGGAATGAAACGAGCTCGTTTCCCTTTGTTTGCTGAGCTCATGAATAATCCGATGAGCTTTGCTCTGATTGGCTGGTTCACACCGAGACACAGCGATGATCACACAGAAGCAAAGAGGAAAATCAAATCAGCCTCGGTGTAACTAAGCACAGTCCCCATACTATATGTTAGCTATGCTAGTTACATGGAGCTAATGCTAATAGCTAACGTTCCTTATACTAGCTACTGGCTTTTCATCTGGACATCAACACACAGTAGATTAAAGTTGTTCCTCACTATGAAACTCTAAGTTTAAGAGGATCTGAAGCTTTAGCCAGAGAACAACGGATACAATCACACAACATAGCTGCTACGTCCAGGCTGCTGTTGGGGTTGTGATGCTAATAAAGGTGGAACTGCTCGTCTCTGCAGTCTCTTCAGAGCCAAACGCTGAGTGAGGTGGTCTCATATTGTACAAGGTTTGAGAAAACTGTCCAGAGTGAAATGTGCAGAGTGAACTAACAGCTCTGAATTAAAAATAGCTTACAGTCAAAGGTCAGAGGTCAAATTCCACTGACAATTACTGAATGATTCTACACTCTAATTTAAGGTGGAACAGAACATATAATTACGAAGCTGGTGCATAGGAAGCCAACTTCAGCCTCATTTAAAGATGAGCGTGATGCTCGCCGACTGTTCGGCTCCTTGGAAATGTGCTGACGTCCCAAGCCCTTCACAACCTGGAACGCTAAATTTCGTCCACCTAGTCCACCATTGTGTTGTGGTTGCTCCGCATGTGGCATGTAAATCTCAGGAGTGCAAATAGTCCAGCCTAGTGAAGATAACCAACTGTGCTTGAGGGCCACGGTGTGTCAGTTCTAGGCCCCCTACGAACTCTCCTTATTCAACCCTGACAATTTAAACACCGTCTTTCCACTATAGGGCCCCTTCAAACCACGTGCACATCATACCTGCCAGCTCAACCCCTCAACACCAGGAGCAGAAAAGTCACCTCTGTATGCCTGGCACTAACCGCCACCAATTACTGAGATGTCAAAGAGCCAGCTGTGGAAACTAATGCAGCTAATAGAGTTGCAGATGTTATAAAGCATGTAGTGCAGGAGCGGAGGGGTGGGGGGGATTGGTTGGGGGGTGGGAGGAGGAGGTGGAGGGGGAAAAAAAAAAAGCCCGTATTCAACAGATGGTTAGAGAGGACGCATTTATCAGCTACATTAAAACAGGATGAGCAGTACTATTCATCGCAGCTGATTACAGCCACAGCAGGTGGGCCCCGGAGCTTTTTGTGCTTTAATTATAAAAGCCTGCCTTGCTTGCCAATTGCTTAGAGAAGCCAAGCATTGCCAATCAGCTATACTGATCGTCTGGCAGGCCGGGCAGTGTTCGAGGTGGGAGGGAAAACATCAGGGAAGCAAACCTGGCTGCAATTTGGAGCATCATTCATTCCTCCAGTAAATAAATGAAAAGATATACTCCTGAAACTTCCGGCCTGCGGGACAAAAAGGAGGCAAGTCTTAACTCTGCAAACGTCTCGAGACCGGCCTGCAGCTTCAGCCTACACAGGGCGGCACAAGCGTCATTCAGGACACGGCGTAGGTGCCGCTGTGGCGGGGTCAGCCTGCACATTTTACTGGAGTGTCCATTTGTCAGCACTTTCCTCTTCCTGTTATTCTTGACAGCCTCCATTGCGTTTGGGCCATTACAGGAGGTGACTGAGGCAGTAGTCCGGGACTCTCTGTCTGTTGCCTCAGGGCTTTCTCTTTCCTTACACTGTGCACTGTGCTTCAAGTACAGGTGCTGGGTACTGGTTGTGAGCAGTGGTGCAAGCCTGTGACCTAATGCCGAGCGGAGTAAATAAGCGAAATCTAAACAAACATCGTTCTGACAGCTATTACTGATAACAGTATCTCACCAGGAAATGAGGAATGAGTCTCTCTCAGCAAGATCAAGCTAGCTCTCATAAGCTCACCGGACAACATATTAATGATCATCTATAACAGTTCTGATTCAGTCTGGCCTGATGTTTCTGGATGTAGGCCGCATCAATGTTCTGACACTCTTACATCAAAGAATTGGTCACTTGGGTCAGATTTGGTGGATGCCTTCCCTGCCACAATTCTGAGGAGAGTTGGTACATCCCAGTAGACTGGGATTTTAGCCACTGCTGGTAGACCCGTATGACAGTACGCTTCCATACACCTGCAGATTCAGCTACTTCCTTCACACTATGGCCTCCTTTTAGCCAATCATTAACATCTGCTTTTTCCCAATGGTTGCCCACCAATCTGGGCAAGTGTGATCACTGCCCCCTAGCATGTGTGTGTGTGTGTGTTCACTAGTGTGTGTGTGTGTGTGTACTAGTGTGTGTGTGTGTGTGTGTGTACTAGCATGTGTGTGTGTGTGTACTAGTGTGTACTAGTGTGTGTGTGTGTGTGTGTGTACTAGTGTGTACTAGTGTGTGTGTATGTGTGTGTGTACTAGTGTGTACTAGTGTGTGTACGTGTGTACTAGTGTGTGTGTGTTCACTAGTGTTTGTGTGTTCACTAGTGTGTGTACTAGTGTGTGTGTGTGTGTGTACTAGTGTGTGTGTGTGTGTGTGTGTGTGTTCACTAGTGTTTGTGTGTTTACTAGTGTGTGTGTGTGTGTGTGTGTGTGTGTGTAATGTTCACTAGTGTTTGTGTGTGTGTTCACTAGTGTGTGTCTGTGTGTGTTCACTAGTGTTTGTGTGTGTGTGTTCACCAGTGTTTGTGTGTGTGTGTGTTCACTAGTGTTTGTGTGTGTGTGTGTGTTCACTAGTGTTTGTGTGTGTGTGTGTGTGTGTGTGTGTGTTCACTAGTGTTTGTGTGTGTGTGTGTGTGTGTTCACTAGTGTTTGTGTGTGTGTGTGTGTGTGTGTGTTCACTAGTGTTTGTGTGTGTGTGTGTGTGTGTGTGTGTGTGTGTGTGTGTGTGTTCACTAGTGTTTGTGTGTGTGTGTTCACTAGTGCGTGTGTGTTCACTAGTGCGTGTGTGTGTGTGTTAGTGTGTGTGTGTGTTTACTCCACAGCTAGGTTAAGTGTAAAAATCCTGTGTGTGTGTGTTCACTAGTGCGTGTGTATGTGTGTGTTAGTGTGTGTGTGTGTGTGTTTACTCCACAGCTAGGTTAAGTGTAGAAGTCCTGTGTGTGTAAACACAAATGGCAGAATTGTCTCTAAACTCTCTGCTCAGATAATTATTGGCCTCACCTAAATTAATATTAATATGTATTAGTAGATATACAGTAGAAATGTTTACAGCAAGCAGGTAAACCAAATACACCCGCTAGGTCAAACTTGAACCACAGTCCCAAGACATGGCATGTGAATGAACGAGCATGTCTGAAAAGAGAAAAACTTCAAAGTCATGCTGAAGGTCACCAAACGCGCCGGGAAATGCGGGTGTTCATGACAGTCCATCTATCTGCAGCCTCCCTCTGGGTGCCTTAGAAAGAAACAGGTTTAGGGGTACTGTGCCCGAGAGAGCGAGTGCTTTATTGCCACACAGCACCTGCTAATAGAGTCCTCCCACCTTCTGAATACAGACCTCCAAATAGTGCTAAACCAACTCCCAAGAGGACTGAAGGCATGCACCTACCGAGGCACATGACAGGAAACGAACAAAACACCGAAGCAGCAGAGCCGCCTGGTCTTGTAAGAGCTCGCTTAATATTACAAATAATAAATAAAATTAATAATGATAAACAAATCACTGATTCAGAAACACGTGTTGAGTGTTTGTGTCAAACGACAGTAAAATATTTTTTCCTTTTATATATTTTCCACAAAACTAAACATTAACCATTCCACTAAAAGGAACAGTAAACAGGGCACAGAGCATGTGCGTGGACAGACACAGATGTTACAACATCACTTGGAAGAAAAGTTAAAGATGTGCACAAACACTCACCACCAAAAACAAGCTGCAGGAATCAACCGTCAGGAATGAAACTTGGTGGGTAGGTCTGACACTGAGAATGACATGGGCCTTATCGCTGTACCTGACTGGCCCATCAGCCATGACTGTGGACATTCAGTGAGCAGTGATGCCCTCCATGAGTCGTCCTGTTAGTGGCAGTAACACTGGCAGACAGCTGCACGACATGCATGCAGACCATTACGGCGACTGCCCTTAACACCAGCCTGCAATGGTGTCGTGCATTTAGCTGATGCTCTTATCCAGAGCGACTTACAAGGTTAATGAATACAGGTAGGGCAGTGTAGTGTTAGGAGTCTTGCCCAAGGACTCTTATTGGTGTAGCTCAGCGTAGTCACCCAGACTGGGATTCGAACCCCTGTCTCCCACACGTAGAGGTGACACCCTAAGTAGTGGTGTTACCCACTGAGCTACACCAACCAGTGTCAGACATGCAGTGACTCAGAATGGCAGCGGGTCAGTCTTCAGTAACGAGTCCCGTCTTGGTGGAGACGACCAAGGACACAAATCCGTGTATGGAGGCGCTGTGGTTAGCACCAAGGTAAACGGCTTGTTGTCACGCATCACATGTCACACGTCGAGAAGGCCTGGCGTCACTCCACCTCTACCCCTACCGCACAATCAGCAGGCACTGTGTGAGGATATTCCAGCTGCATGGGATGGATTATCACAGGGCACCATTAGGAACCGCTACACCTCCATACTGAGACATGGCGGCCCAACGCCATACTGAGAGACCCTACTTCCGTATGTGTAGCTCAATAAATATATCGGTCTGAGTTAATCATCATGTATTGATCCTGGTAACCTTTATATCTTCATTCCCAACAGCACTGCACTCCCACACCTCCTTCTGGATGCAGCTATTCCTTTGATGATGAGTGAACATGTCTCTCTACAACCTATTCTATAAATATATAAATACCAGTATGTGTGTGTGTGTGTGTGTGTGTGTGTGTGTGTGTGTGTGTGTGTGTGTGTGTGTGTGTGTGTATGGGATCATGTGACGAAAAGAGAACAACTGAATTGCATACGTTACCAATAGTGACGGCTCTGATTCAGATACTTCCTGAAAGGAGGTTCTGTACCTTAAACGGAATCCTTGAAAAGAACAATCTGTGAATCGTTTGATTTGTTTGTTAATGAATCTGAAAGCTCAAGTGTGGGCGTCTACAAAGCTCAGCCTATATGCCACGCCGGAGTGTGAAGTGCTTTACTACGCGTTCCCTAGACAAACGCAGGAAAGAGACGGCACTGCTGGGGTGGAAGAGGAAACCCCAGAGTACGAAGCTATTGGCAGATGAAGGGACACCTGCTCCTGAGCCAAGTTCTCATTCAGCTCTTACCGAGTACTGCAGTCTGTGCACCAGTCAGCAGCAACGAGCCACCGGGAAACAATGCTGGATGGATAATAATAATAATAATGATAATAATAATAAAACGAATAATATATGAATAATATATGATAATAATAATAATGATAATGCAAGTCTAATGATATGATCTGCTCTGGTTAATAATAATAATAATACTTATATATGAGAATACACCTAAACCATAATAATAAATAATAATAATTTATAATAATAAATAGCTCTAACCAGATGCTGCTCTGAAAATGAAAGAAACAAAAACCACTTTCGTTATCCGACCTCAAAAGAAAAACAAAACTCCGTCTCAAAACCACAAAGAAACAGCAGAGCCTTGTTGTGAGCGTGTATCCTCATCCCACAGATGTACAACTCCCCACACACCACACCATACCACACCCCCACTCCTCCCCCATACAATGTTACATGGGAGTTGATATCTCGCTGTTGACTGAGCTTTCGAATCCAAAGGCAAGCTGGCAACAACAAACAGCGCGGGCCGTGCTCCTTCTGCCGTAGGCCTGCAGGAGAAAGGCCTATTTTCAGATCACAGTGAGATGACAAGTCTAAATGAGTGAAACAAGCCCGAGAAGCCAAACTGGCTTAGAGGGAAAGAAAGGTGGGGAGGGGGAGTAGGTTGGGGGCTGGTGGGGGGGGTGGAGAATGCAGCACTGGAGCTGCTCCAAGAAACCAGATCTAATGTTACAGCACTCTCTGAGGAGAACCCTTATCCTGGTCAACAGCTACATCCTCCAGTTCCTTAAACGCTCCAACGCCCACGAAACACTGTCGGGTGAGTTAATCTGGTCCATGCAAAGTGACACCTGAGAGACGCAGGGCTTGGTTTGATACTAATGAGCTAAACCGGTGCTGTACCGCTACAAAAACAGGCTCCCCAGGAAAGAGTGAAGAGAGTCCTGCTGTATGTTAAAGCAGTGCTGGTCTGAGCAGGAAACAATACTCCCCAATAAAAGGCCCTCTCATTATTATACGGGCTACGCACAGAGAACGAAGACTTCCTGCCTTCCTGCCTTCCTTTTCTTTTCAAAAAGATTCATTGCACACGCTTCCTTCCTGTTTGAAGATCCTACTCAGGACACAGCGTTTTTTAGGCATCTTGTTACGACACTCCAGGAGGATGCACACACCAGGACAACTCTACACAGGTTCAAACATCTAGCACAGTGAAACCACAGCTAGTGAAACCCGAGTTACTGAGCTAGTGTCCTGCGGAGTGAGGGGGCTTCACCTGCATCCCGCAGGCCCATCCGATGATCCTGCTAATCACAGCCTAATCAGACATTTCTTCCTCAGTCTCACTAAACACAGAACGCTTCTCTTCTTCCCTCTAATAGACTTTCACTGCAGACTTTCATCAGCCATTACTACTGTTCTGGTCAACACTGCATAAAATTACAGCTGTACAGAGCAGTTTTCGAGATATCAACTCTGTTTCAGCTCCAGATTGTTCGTTCTGATTACGAGTTCGGGCTGGTATACAGCTTTTTGATCAGAAGTGCGGTTTCCCTGTAGGAACAGATTTTTCCCATAGACAATAAATAAAATGGAAAAGTTTATGCCCATCTATTATACTTCTGCTCGACCGAGAGACACTGTTATTGGTACACTGTTTCTAGGGTAGACCCTAAGCACGAATTTAATGTTGGTTTGACCAGCACTTGTCTGCTTGTCTTTCTTTTCACATCCCTCTTTCCTCCCATAGAGTCCCATTCATTTTCCCATTCAAACAGCAGGGTTCAACAGCAACCCTGCCGTTTCCTTTGCCTGACAGCCGCTAAACCTCATGTACTCACAAAGGGCAATTCTCTGAACGCTAATCTAAAGATAGGTGACAGGAGAAGGCTGTAGGAAAAGGCTAGGAAAAACTCCCTCAGTTTAAAAGGTAGAAACCTCAAGAGGAACCAATACTCAAAAAGGGAACCCAATCTGGTGTTGACCCGAGGAGGATAACAAGACAAGCACAGGACGAAGCGTTCAGTGTTTGTGAGGTGGAGGAATGAATGTCTGATTAGTCTGTAAATAAGTAGTTGGGTCATCGGATGGGTCAGCAGGACACAGGCCAAGCTTCCACAGTGCAGGACAGCCAGAAGCTTAAGGTTAAGCTTAAGAAGGTTAAAGGCATCAGTGGCTCCCAGTCAGAGCAAGTGCAGCAACAGCATCAGACCACACAGGATGGGCAGCAGTTCAGCTCAGACAGAGAGAACGTACAGACTGTTAGCTCTGACTGAAGATCTGATGTCTGATTACACCGTATGGTGTTAAAGTGCAGCAGTGACTCTGACTCCAACAGGAAATCCACCGTTCAACAGACCGTCTCATTTCAGTTCTGCCTTTGCAGTATATACAGCCTTCGCAGGACATGCCTTCATAGGCCACTATCGTTGAAGGACGCAGCTCCTGAATTGGGACACAGCTATGGTGACTCAAGATGTGCTCTACCAAAGAGTTGAGCAGGAGGGGATAAAATTACAAGACCGACTGTACGGTAAGTGACCAGTCAGGCCAGAGGCTCTGCATGCTGTGGTCTTGGGCAATGGCCAACAGGTGATGGGCAATGTGTGCCCCTGCCTTTAGGTACGCAATGAAACAGATGGGAGGATGGCATTAGGAAGCATGTGGAATCTTCTCTGAAGTAAACGAACCGGTGGCATACTGCCATACTACTTCCAAGGATTCCTGTGGAGACACCTTTTTCTTGCATCCATCCCCGGAATCACTCTGAGCCATGATTAACAACTACTCAGACTCAGTCCATTAACATGACGTGTGCAGTCAATAAGGACGGCGGTGTCCTTGCTAGAGGGTACTCCAGACTGATCATTCAGTCATGGACATAAGGCTGGGACACTGTCCACTGTCCAACGCAGATCCGAGCCCAAACCATAAACAGTTGAATCACGGACCAAACACTCTGCCCACTGCAGCACCAATCAGACCGCATCCCGAGTGGAGCCTATTCTCAGCCAGGCCAGCGTGACAGATGGCAGCTCATTTCAGCTTCCGAAAGACAGGCATCAAAACCGGAGGATCTTGTAGAACCTGGAATGTCCTTGTGCCAGTTAACTTTCAGAAATACCCGACAGGAAGAGGCCCTGCCAAGACCATGCAAGAGCCATACTGAGCACTTACTCCAGGACGACTCATCCTTGTATGACCCTGAGACAAATCTCCTCGCCGGCTCTGTGCCAATAGCACCTTTTCTGCTGGTAATTATTCCGGAAGGGGTAAAGTGGAAACGCGAGCCAGAGACAAAACTCACAACGGCAACCCACTAGGACACAGCCTAGCACACCGCCATTACATTAACACTACGACATGCTGGAACTCGGAGGTGAGTAACCTAAACCATCAGCACAGCCAGGCCCATTCACCAGGCACAGACAGGGGGGGCTGTTTTATGTCCCTTTAGTTTCTGACAGCAGATATTAAAATGTTCCCAACAGCCAGAGGGGCCTGGGTTCGATCCCCGTTTGGGCCGTCCAGGGGTCTTTCTGTGTGGAGCTTCCCATGTCTCCCCCCACTGTCTGAAGACACGTAGTCAGGTGAACCAGAGAAGCTAAAATCACCCCATCTCCAGTTGTGAGTGTGTGTATGTCTGTATGAGGGTGGTGGCCTGTTCAGGGTGTATCCTGCCTTCTGCAGAGCCTGGGTTAGAGGGTCGGTCCAGTGGTCTTTCTGTCTGGAGCTGGTATGTTCTTCCCATGTCTCCCCCCACTATTTACAGACATGCAGTCAGGTAACCCAGAGAAGCTAGTTGTGAGTGTGTGTATGTCTGTAACAGGGTGGTGGCCTGTCCAAGGTGTATCCTGCCTTCCACAGGGCCTCGGTTTGAGGGGCCGTCCAGGGGTCTTTCTGTCTGGAGCTGGTATGTTCTTCCCATGTGTACATCCCCACACCACATATCTACAGACTAGCACCAGAAGCGGAGTCAGGTAGAAACCAGAGAAGCTAATCCCCTATAACCTCTCCTAGCGAGTATTAGACCATGTGAGTCACGCCATGTGTGTGATGGTATCTGTTCATGGGTATGGTGGTTAGGTTGTGTCCAGGGTGTATATTCTATTGACCTATCTGCAGAATGAATCGCTGGTTGATGGTAGGTCTTGACAGACCCGTGTCACATACAGCTACCTAAAGAGATGTCAATGATGCTGGTAAGAGATCCATGAATTGAAAAGTGATTATTTATTAAGTAGAGGCTCTGTGCGTGGGGGGCTGGAGTGTAGGAACCAGCCCTCATAATCCGGGGGAGTGTTGTCACCAGGATTTCGATTACACCTTAACCTGACTAGCACCAGTAACAACTGCAGAGACTATAAGGCCCCCCCAAATGCTCCCTGGAGGACAGGGGATATATGTGCTTGCCCAACAACTGTATGTTTCCGGTGACAAGAGTGTAGTTTAAGTCGTTGGAGAGGTCATTATTTCGACATTCAAGTGGCTACGTTCATCGAGGTGTGTACCACTTTAACCATTAAGGCTTACCCTTAAAAGGGTTTAATGAAACGGGTTGCAACTTATGAGTTGTACTTCTATGAGTTATTCTCTTCAGATTCATAATATACGAACTTTTTAAAATTCATTATCAATATGCACAGTTTATCAACACACATTAATAAGTAATACTGAGTTATAATTAGTAATTCATTAGTCTCACAGTAAAGCTGCTACAATGTTAAAGCCTAGAATCTTATGTTTACTGCTCTTTGCCTTTTCCATCAGTCAGAAATAAACCTGTCACTATTAATACATACTTATCTTCATCAGATAGAAGAGCTGTCCTTTTTACTCATGTGTTAAACTGTTTATTAATGCCTCGTAAAGTGTTTTAATAACCATCAGTAAACTCATTTTAAACCATTCGGAGACTCTTCATGAAGGTAGAGTTGTTCAGAAGGGGTACTGGTTTGCTATTAAGAAATCACTGTGCTCATGCATTTGGATATCCAACATGCAAACCACGTAACATGACAAGCCAGTTTGTTATTTGTGGGCCACCTACAGGCTGTTGACCGGATGTCTATTCGTCTTTGCACTACAATATATATGTATATATATATACACACACACACACACACACACACACACACACATACAGTATATACATATACACACACACACACACACACACACACACACATACAGTATATACATATACATATATACATACACACACACACACAACACGAACAGTATAACATATACTATATAATGACACACACCACCACACACACAATACATAACATACAATATCACATACAGTAGCCTTATACTAATACATATATAACATACACACACTACAGACACCTGCCAATGGAGAAGGGACACATATATATATATAGATATGTTTAATATTGTGACACACCATCTACAACGATTATGAAAAAGTTCCTTGTTAAAGAGCTTAATTTCCCCGTGTGTTCCTGATTTAGAACTTGATGAAATTCCATGAAATTCCAATTACAGGTCTACTTGAAGCGGATATGGGAAGTGGAGACTAGAGCATTTGCATCTTGCCTGTGTGTCAAAGCCGCTAGTGCTACATGGCAGCCAAGCACTAACCACAGGAACAGCTCTGTTGGCTACACCCATGTGGATAAAGTGTGTATTTGATGACACTGTGTAGCTACAGTAGTCAAAACCCTGTAAGTGTGAGCTGACTGCTTTGTGGCCAACGTGCAGCTGAAGTCAGCAACTTGCTCAAATTTGCTGGTTCCACCTTAAACAGTGCAGCAGTTACACCGGCGCCTCAAGCAACTGCTGTTCCCTGCCACATCAACTCCGGAGCGTTTCTTGGTATGGCAGCACCAAGCTGTACCTGCGTCAGCACACTGTATGAAAGAGGGTGGGTGGGGTCAGTAGCGGCTTGTTACCATTTAAAGGCACAGGGAGCCATCCTGCTGTGTCAATGCCATTGGAATTTTATTAATGCCCCAGAGGATTGTGGGAACGTATGGAAAAGAAGCTTAAGATGTCATCTTTAATAACATATAGGTCATTATTCCAATATAATTTCAGTAAGTCACTGTTTAGATGTAGTATCATTTTGAGATGCTACATAATGGACACTCCTGTATCCGATGGGAATGGGCTCCCATTGAAAACAGCAAACCCGGCAAGAGGAAGTGCTGTGAAGAACAAAAGACATAACCGGAAACTGGAGAAACTGAGAAACCGTCACATCCATCCGGTGTATGTGGGATTTGTTGGTGATATGGTCACGTCCTGCTCAATCCGGTACCGAATCCGGTACAGGCCTGCTGATAGCGTGCGTACTGAATGTGAGAACACCATTAGGAATCCTTTTCAAAATCCAGCAACAACACTTTCAAATCCATGTTTCTGGCACCGGGAATCTCTCACTGGGCCTGCAACGTCCAGCTGAAATGAACTATTGAGGCCTGCAGCAAGACAAGTTCCACCTCAGCCATTTCCATCACACTGCAAGACAGTGAGAAGGACAAAGTGGTTCAAGAAACAGAGCCTGCTATGGAAAGACATGAGCTTCAACAGAGAACTCCTGGGACTAGCATAATCTCTCCAGCCCCTCTTCCTCCTCCTCTCCGTTTTCCTCAGCTGTTCTTCCCTTCGGGGCATCCACAGAGCTTCCTCTGGAAGCGATTAGGCTGGTGATTTCAGCTGAAGCAGAAAAGCTCGTCTCGCTCAGCCAGAAGCCGCTAGTCCGAGAGCACATATCACACAAGCAGCCCAGTGGGAAGCGGAAGAGGCTCCGCACTCGCCAGGATGCTGGCGAAGATGCATCACGAGAGCGAGCGCACGCACAAAAGCCATGCAGCGGATAGCGTAATAATCAGCTGCCATGAAGGAGCTGCAAGGACGATCTGCACTGCCCCAGTATCTCCAAGTTTAGAGTGCCGGAGTGCTGTAGCTCTGAAAGCATCTGATTTTCAAATATGCAACATCTGCGAGTGTTATTATAAAATCAAATTAAATTTTTTATTTGATTAAAAAACTGCAGTTCTTCAGGCTACTAAGCTGGGAAACCCACTGATAGGAGGTGTCGATTGTTGCAATTATGAGACCAAAAGAGAGGGGAAGACCAGCACACCCCCATATGTGGCACAGAGGGGCAACCCACAACGGCGTGGCAGAATGGCATGCGTCTGGGCATCGCTACGGTCTAATGAATCCAGAAGCCTCAAAAGCATGAAAGGAGGAGTGGATAATTCTGTGACATCCTTTGGCCAACACTAAGACAGGGACCTGGCTGGAAAAGAACAAATCAGAGTCATCCCTTCAGGTCACGCACGTGCATCTCAATAGAGATGTTCTCACACCTGGAGAGACCGTCCCTCAAGTTTATCTGATCGCCTATGTGGACTACCTGTTGACTTAAGTAAATCAGCAGCGTGTTTTCTTTGACACACAAAGGGTTTTGAAGTTGTAGCAATGTTATACATATTTTCGCAAATTGATAGCCACACCATAGTAGCCTATAATTGCCGCCACGAGCCATTCCAGAAGACAGAAAATGCCTGAAGCACCAGCCTTAGAGGAGGGTCAGGTTGCAATCAATGTCGTTCCTGTTATGCCATATTTGTTGTGACATCTGTTAGAACTATCGACATTTGTACAATCTTGGAATGTTTGGATCCTTTATCTTACTCACCATAACGAATGAGGGAAAACTCCGGGTTCATACAGTATACAAACACATGGCCCATTTAGGGTATATTCATCACGGGGTCATAAATCAACATGTGTATACTAACGAGCATCAGACTACAAACGACGCATGATCAATCAAGCTGGCTTCTGGATTCCAGTGTAGGAGTTGGCCTTTAAATACTGGTGTTACAAAACGTCATATAACCACTATTTACAACCGTATGATATCTACCATTTGCCCTCCACCCATCGCACCCACACCGCCGGTCCCAACACTGCCAAACCCCACGTGCATAGCAATCACATCTGACGACAGTTTCGCGCATTCTAATTCCATGTTGTACGTTTATGGGTTTCCACAAGTGCCCTTGATCTTGTCCTAGTGCAGTTAGTTGATTGCATGTTCCACCCGAGTGCCATCAACGAAAACAGGGAATGTGGGCCAGATTTGGGCCAGGACTATTTTTGCTCTCTGGGATGTATGTTAGTCTCGGTTTTCAAAGAAATTACTATTAATAAACTCAACTTCCCAGCAGAAACCCCAACACAGGACACACGCCAACACCAACACAGCGCAAACACCAACGCAGCGCACACACCAACACCAACACGGCGCACACACCAACACCAACACAGCGCACACACAAACACCAACGCAGCGCACACACCAACACCAACGCGGCGCACACACCAACACCAACGAGGCGCACACACCAACACAGCACAACATGACTTAAACATGTCCCACACTCACACACAGTTAACGCTAGCCCTGCCCGCTAGGAGATAATAAATTTCCGCACTGTTCCCTGTGTATAAAATCTAAGAAACCAGAAGAGTTTGAAGAGTCGTCCATTTCTGAAAACTGCTATCCTGTACGCGGTATAGAAGCGTTTCGGTCTATCCACTTATTTCCCAAATTTTCAGCACGCATAATTTCTGCCAACAACATGTCAGAGCATCGCTTATATTTATAAATTCCCCCTGTCTTCTTTCCCGGCCTTAGTCAGTCTGATGAAAGGAATGACACATATCACGTGATCATGCTAGAGAGAAGAGCCCTGCGACGTGTGTGTCGTACATTTACGCCATCTAGCTGACGCGCTTATCCAGAGCGACTTACGAGGTCAGTCATATTACAGGTAGGCCAGGGTAGTGTTAGGAGCCCTGCCCAAGGACTCTTATTGCTATTGGTGTAGCACAGCATAGTCACCAAGACCAGGAATCAAACCCCAATCTCGCACATGGTGTGGTAGCTCAGTGACAAGTGGTGTTATCTGTTGCACCACATCAACCAGACATTGCAGTACTGCACGCTGCTTCAGAATGTTAATGGGAATGTGCAAACTAACACAGTGCAGAACAGTGTACACCTAAATGTGTATACTGGACGTTTTTGGTTTATGTGATCTGAAAGAAGACATGCTATGGAAGCAAAATGGCCCAAAGTCTCAAAACTGACCAGCTCATCACGCAATCACAACACAAATCAGAAAAACAGTAATTCAGTACTTTCCCTAAATTGCTCCTCCCTACAAGAGGCTGATAAACCAATTCAGCTGATATGCCAGCGGGCACTCTAGGGCATGGAGAAGCTGAAATGACCTCCTGAGCGTCACGAGTGGGTACAACTCCCGTACAGACGGTCCAGGTGTAAGGGTAGTAAACGTAAATGTTGCGCTACAAGAAAAAATTTTTTTTTTGTTTTTTTTTTTTTTTTTTTTGTTTTTTTTTTTTTTTCCCGTTTTTTCTCCGATCTTTCTTAGCGTTTCCCATCATCAGTGAGCATCGCATCATAAAAAAATAAACAACAACAAAAACATTCATGCTGGGTGAGTGTGCCTGATCTGACTTCATCTGTCCGGCTTTATCTCCTGCTCCTCTGCTTACAGACGCCTGGAGAGAGAATAAGCTAACACAGCAGTCATTAGCATTCGTACGTGAAGGCCCACTTCAGCAGCACACTCGCCTCGCCAAGCACAGCTAAGTCCTCTCCTACCAGCGGCTCATACTGAACGACCCACGCCTCATACTGAACGACCCACGCCTCACCAACAAATTACAGGCATCTCCAGTGCTTTCAACAGACGAGCCAGCGAGTTAAAAACTGAGCACGTCTCCGCAAACGCGCCTCATGCGGCTCCTGTCCGGCAGCCCGCTTGTCCGCCGCTCCGCTCTCAGCGTGAGCTTCTGTTGGGTCATTACCGCGAACACGCAGCTCCAGATACTGATGCCCAGGCACGCTTCAGCAGTCCCACTGCTAAATGAGCTCAGAGGGGCTTAGAGCTGGATCTTCTCCCTCCTCCCCCCCACTACTCATTCGCTCACTCGCTCTTACATTCTTCCCCACTTTCAAAAGCGTGATGATCTTTTAAAACTGAGCAGCAGCTCTAAACAGCACCACTGCAGAACAGTCCCACCCACAGCAGGGGGAGGGGAGGGGGGCTACTAGCCCAGGACATCAAATAAGAAAAAGACATCATTAC
>JAMWET010004594.1:0-56023 GCA_024036415.1 Prochilodus magdalenae | reverse complement strand
TAGCAGCACTGTTGTAAGCTTCTCAGAAATCCAGCCTGATTGGATGACTATAATATCTGTAGACTGTGGTTTATGAGATGTACTATTAATGTGGAAGTCTGTTTTAATTCCGTGAGAGTAATTCTGAAAAGCTTTAAGTGAAGTCTAAGAGTGGTCAGATCGGCGGTGACCGTGGGGGACAATTACAACTGGCCGGACGACGATAATGTGGTGCCTGCACCATCTTCCCTCTTTATCGCACAGAAGATGGCATGTCTCCCGGAGGTTTTTTTCAGCAAGATGGGTTAGCACCACCACAACTTATGGGGTGTCAGGTCCGAGCATTCCTAGAGGAACAGTTTCCTGGAAAGTGGATTGGTCGTCGTCGGCCATTGACACAATCCAAACATATATAAGATGTTACTATGCCCTCTTCCCATCGAAAAAATCTACAACATTGGATCCACAAATGGTCCGACTTCAAAATGTGGCCACAATCCCATCTTGAAAAAGTAGTTCCCCTCCCATATAATAAACGTGTCCACTAACACCCCCCCCCGGTAAAACTTAATTATCACACAACCCATTCCATATTTTATTGTAGGTGTACTACCATATAAAATCATCCACACTGTACATTAAACACAAAATAAATTATTTTCAAATATCATTTTACACACAATGGTTGAAAAGCATGTAACTGCATTTTCTGATATGCTGGCATACACAAGCACGAGACGTGTAAATTTGATGGTCTGCTTTGCCGTTTTGTTTGTATAGTTTAGTTTATTAGTGATTTTCATTATTTGGGACCGTTTAAACATTGAACTCAAAAACTACTTATTAAAGCCAAAACTACCAGCACAAACCGTTAGAATAATATAAGTGTTTAAATAAATTTCAAGCTCATCTTCTTTCAGTTAAAAAAAACTAAACCTTGATTTTATTCAAACGAAAGATTTAAATCAAATTTTTTATTTAAAATAAACATACATAGTGTAAAACACATGCCTCAAGTTTTCACTTCACTACCAAGCCACAAGGAGCTTTTATTCCATAGATGGGGGCCTTTTCCCCTTGTGATCACATGGTAAACGGTTAGATTTTCACTGTTAATTAGATGTGGTCCCGAGGTACTGAACATTATCACTAGAAAATGGTCACTTAATGAAAAACAGATTTTCAGCAGATTTCTTTTTTAATGAATGAAAAATATGGTGATATGTGTGTTAAGATCAGTGTTTCTAGTACTGGCTGTGTTTGTCTGAGTTCATGTGTTTCTCACTTTAATAAAATAAAACCTAATTAATGTCAGGCGCAAAGAACTTGACATGGCGCAAGCAGAGCTAAAAAGTCCAAAAGAAAGGTTTATTGAACAGGGACCGGAAGCCTTTACACAACAAAAAAAGGACAGGCCAGCAATGCTACAATGTGTTATACCAAGGCATGAACAGGTGAGAACAAGCGAAGGGTCGCAGAAACCAGAGAAGTCAAGAGAACCAGCAGACGGAATAAGAGGGAGATAAGCAGAGAAATAAGTCAGGAGGGCGGAAAACAGGGTCGAAAAGCCAGCAAGGCAAACAACAGGCTACCAAGACAAAAAGGAGAAGTCGAAAAGGGAGGAATCGGGGACAAACAAACAGGGTCAGAACCAGGTAAGCAAAAAACACTCCGTAATTGCAATCAAAAACATTATTTTGTGTACTGAAGTTGATGTGGTTCTAGAAACTGAAATATCTTTTGGTGAAGCAGATCTTCCAGTGGAAGCTTGTATCACCTGTGAATCAGGAAATCAAGTCTCTTTTGATCTGATACCCATAAAATAACCACATGTGGTGTGTTGATGGACAAAACAGGCATTGTGACGGAGCACTGAGCTAAAATCAAGGCGAGGTTTATTTAACAGTTTGTAAACAACACACGGCAAACAACAGCACGGCGGGACATAACAGAAGGGCAAGACCGAGTCCGAGCCAAGAAACAAGCGGACACCAAAACCCTGGCCAAACCATCAGACCAGCCAAAAGGGACACAGACAAAAGAGTACATCAAGCGAATCAGAATAAATCAAGACCAGAGTAGCAAACAAGTAGTGACTAGAGAGGAAAACCCCGACTCAGTAAAGCACAGAGTGGACAATACTTTCACAATGGGTCAGGTTTTGGTGGGGGAGAGGAGCTAGACATACAGACTGAATTAACCACAGTGTGATCCATATCGGGTGATTTGGATCTAGAAAATGGACAAGGATTGGGAGATGGCGGAATGTGACCCCCTGAAGTGATGTCAATCGGGTGGGGGTGTTATGGGAAATGGAGTCCAGAAAGATCAGATCATCAATATGGAGGTTTAAGGATATGTGTCAGGGTCTGCAGTGTGGCTCCTACAGAGCGTGTCTGTATGTAAGGGGATGATCAAATATTTCACATTCATGCTAATTATGACTTTTATTATACAACTGTGGCCAGGAATGTTTATGTGCCTGTGGCCATGGGATTATTTCATGAATGCCCAAGGTCAGGCCACAACAGGCAGAGCTGGTAGGCCTTACAGTTCAGTTTGCCTGTTTCTAGGCAGGAGCTCCCCAAAGTAACATTAGTTTGTCTATGTCTACAAGACCTTACTCGTCTCTGTTGTGCATTTGAAGACTACATGTGACCTGCTTGGACTTTTCTGATCATCTTGCACCACCATGTAGGAGGACTAAGCCTGGAAGCTGGTCATAGAGAAAGGCTGTGTCAACCCTCGTGTTGCAGAATATGTAGATGGAAGAACATCTGGATGACCGGTCCCAGCAGAACCAAACAACCTGGTAAGGACAAAGTGGAACAGGGGACTCTTCTGAGGTCCTGAAGAAGACAAAGGCCTGTGGATCTTTGATATGCTTCATCCGCAAAGAGGTGCTAAAATTCAGACCGTACCATGTTAAACCTCAAGAGAGAAATAGACGGAGCACACAGAACCAAACCTATTCTTGTTGTACCAGCAGTGGAAGAGTGATTGGTGCTACCTTGTAATGTCTCATCGTAAGCCTAAAACTGAACATTTGGCCCCTCGTCAACAAGTGAGATTAACCTGGTATTCCCCACACATCATCCTCCAGTTTTCAAACTAGATCTGGATGCCACAAACCTGCACAGCACACCATCCATCTTTAAAAAAAACGACAGCCCAATTTCAGCCAAAGGGTTTACTGGAGTCCTGGAAAAGGTATACACTGTAAAAATCTCTGTTTGAGGGGCCATGCAGCCCTAACACTTCGCAGAGTACTACCACTCCATATACACTCAGTTGGGCCAACCCTACCCTAAGACGTGAACATGCAAAACGGAGGGTAAGGCTACGTGTTTAGGGTAAGGAGGTTAAAATGGAGTGGCCCAGGTTCACCATCATAAAGATGCCTTAAAATAGACATGACGGGGAAGTACGACCTTAAGGAATTGAGGAAGAGGGAGACCAAAACTGTAACAGAGGCAAGGAAGCCAATAGAAACTCACGTTAATAATAATATTGTGCTTTTAATGAAGTTAATGGTCCTAAACTGTTTCAGAGTGTCAGACCCCCTGCTAACTTTGTGGCTAGCTGCCACTATGAACTTAGTCAAGCGTAAAATAATTATTAATCTTCATTAATTTACTCATACTTCAGTAAGCATTAAAGGTGCAGGGAGAAAACTAGACAGGACTGGAAGCCGGACCTATGATGCCCATGTATGCGTTCAGTGCACACAGGAAGTGAGGAGCAATAAGCCAGGCCCAGTCAGACGATAGCTCATGGTAGGAAGTCCCTTTAATATAAGAAACGTAACTGCTTCTCCCATAACACTCCACACCACCTCCACCCCAGTTTAGTCCTCAATAGACACTTTCCCTCTTTATCTAAGGAGGCTTCATTTTCCATTTGCTCAGTTAATAGTACAAGGCGAGGATCTTACAGCTGGGTTGGTGGTCTCCGTGTGGCTCAGCGCAGGTAATGACTCTTCGAAATATTTAATACGTGTCAGTAGTTACTGAGGTGGCTTAAATATCACTTATACTGTCACTCAGAGAACTTGTATAGGTGAATTCTAGGCTTCTTTAAATGACAGATATTAAAAACTTAATTTCAAGGCAGGATAATATAAAATGGGTCTAACTCTATGGCTTCTCTGAAAGCATGACGGTGCGTGTTGTCCTCGCTTACCTCAAAGCTATAGGTCTGAGTGTGTTTGGTTGGGTTCTGTTCAGTATGTCTCTTTAAGAGGTTCTAGGACACTGAAATCAGGAGACCGGGTTGTTGGGTAAAACAGGTTTGAGGTTTGGGGCTGAATCCGGCTGATAACAGAGGGATTCCCTGGGAAAAACTGCCGGATCTGGGATTCAGCAGATGCTGGTTCAGACGGACATAGCTCCTGTAAATGACCTAGTTCTTAACACCAATAGAGCACGGAAGTGAGAGAGGGCCCCTGTAAGTTAGAGCTCGGTACTTCCCTCTGGTGGGCCGGGGTTGCTTACCCAGGCCCAGTCTGTGTTCTACCAAGGTTCGAAAATGCAATCTCACTCTTAACTAGTAACATCTACAGATAAGAGGCTCTGAAACTTCCTCAAATTTCCTTACAGTTTTCAGGGATACCGTAATCTAGAGGGAGTTATGTAGATTCTTTATTTACACATGAAACAGATTATTGGCTAAAACAACCCAATCGGGGTTATTTGGCAACCTACAGCGGGCAAATATTTTAACATGCTAGTTATTAGTATTAGTTATTATTATTATACTACTGTTGTTGTGTTAAAAATTGCGGTGATACTTATTCATCGTTTGGCTATCATAAAGGTATTGCATATTTTTTAATTATTTAATGTACATATATTTTTTGTCTGTTCACAGATTTTGGAATAATAAATAAATGGGCATTCTTCATACAAGCAACCAAGTCCTGATAATTCCCAGCTCCAAGACTCCAGGCTGAGGAGACATGGTCTCCTTCGCATTTCATCTTAGATACAGATAATGCACCATGCTGGTCCGAAACTCAAAGCTGATGGTGAAAGAGACTATTTTAGCAGCTGGTTTAAGCAACCGAGAACAGCAGATTAATATAATATCACATATTCAGATTTCCAATGCCTCTCCCATTCTTAGGGCAGTACCAGACACTGTGATGTAAAGGCACCTACTGAGTCCATGAACATTTCATTATTCTATACATGACTCCTGAAATACATGTGGGTGTGTGTGCCCTGCCTTGTGACCAGAGTGTTGGCGGTTTCAAGTTTTACCGACAGTAACAAACTGAGGTCCCCTTGAGCAAAGGCACTGCTCCTGGTGCTGGTGCGATAGGGCTTGCTTCACTGAACCTGGGGCAAGTGGTGTTTCACTGCCTTCTTGTTTGTGTGTGTTGTTTCACTCACGGGTGGGTTAAATGTTCCGCTGTGGTGCAGCACAAATGGTAGATAGTGGCCCAAACTTTCTTTAAACTGACAGAATATGATCAGCCTCTCCACCTGATATATCCCCTGACCCTGAGGGAAGATCCACAGAGGACCCGGCTGACTGGCTACAACATCTGCAGTTTGTTATAATTTAATTTGATGCTTTTAACACTGAAACTCTCACCTTTGTTAAAGTAATTCAGGAACTGAGTTGTTGGAAAGTTTACTGATGAGATGATAAGAAAGAGCGCACAAGCCAACTTACAGAGGATACTGGGGAGGTCATGACGGATATGAGAGAGAGACATGAACGACAATCAGAGAGGATATATGTATATGATAAGAATACTGAATAGACTTCTTTCAAAATTGTCCTCTCAGTTCAAATATCCTCGACATACAAACCTTGCCGTGAGCAGAACTAAAAGACAGACTGGTTTATATTACAATCAAACAACCCAATCAGAGGCATTATGATACCAAGATACAGAAGACAACAGTAGCTGTAAAAAAACATAGAATTTGAGAAGTGAGGATCAAACCAAGAGTGAAACTTAAAAGCGAGCACCACATGACAGAAACCAGAAAAAGTCGAAACCAGAGAGTGTCACGAAAACCCACTCAGCAAAAAACAGGTCAACAAGTGGCGCAAAACACACACAAAGAAGAAGTGCGGAAAACAGACTGGTATATCATACAGGGAAGGTAACGTAGGGACAGGTGAGGCGGATTAGACCTCAGGTGAGGCTGAATGGGTTGTTGATTGGTGGATTGAGAGCACAGGGGTATATCGTCATGCAGAGATGGCTGATGGGTTTGTGTAGTTTGGAACATCGGATGCAGGAGGAGGTGTGACACTTTAAACACCTGAACGTTCCTTTTAATTACTGAAGTAAACTACAGTCACTGTACACACCTTCATATACAGTCCTTACATCATACAACTTTATTCTCTCTCTGCAGGGTCCAGTAATGTGTCCAGATCAGTTGGAGATTCTGTTCAGCTGGACATACAGCGTCCTGTAGCGGAGTTTGATGACATAATCTGGAGGTTTAACAGCAATAATATTCTTAAATATTATAAGGAAATTAATAAAACTAGACCGTTTCCTGGTTATGAAGACAGAGTGGAGTTCAATTATAGAACCTACAGTCTGACCCTGAAGAACCTACAGAAGACTGATAGTGGACTGTATGAAGCGAGAGCGTCTGATGTTCAGGTTACAGTTGTTGCTGAGTACAGACTCTCTGTGTTGGGTAAGTGTTACAGTGTGGAATTCCGAGGCAGGAAAAATGCAGTCCCAACACAGCACAACACAACAACCCACCACCACAACACATACTGTTGCCATCAGTTACCATGACTGTCCTTAACACCACGTCACCGTCACCAAGACTGCAGTGGTGTCGTACCAGACTGTCATGGAGTGACTCAGAATGGCAGCGGGTCATCTTCAGTGACGAGTCCCGCTTTAGTCTTGGTGGAGACGCCCAACGAATCCGTGTGTGGAGGCACCGTGGTCAGCACCGAGATGACCGGTTTGTTGTCACACGTCCAGAAGGCTGGAGGGATGGATTATCACAGGACACCATCAGGAACCTCTACAGCTCCATACCGAGACGTCTGGCGTGTTGGGTTAGCAAACACAGCGGCCCGACGCCATACTGAGAGACAGACTTCTGTATGTGTAGCTCAATAAATATTGATCATATCAGTCTAAATTTATCATCAGTTATTGATCCTGGTCACCTTTATCTCCCTTCCCAACACACCTGCACGTGCATTCCCATAAAAACTATACTATATGATTCAATCATAGACTTTGCTTCATCCCGCCTTACACTATACTGAGCTCTTCACACATTCATAACTGTTCGTTTGTTTACTCTGATTACTTTGTATTATTATATTACTGCTATGGATGATATCACCGAGTCACTTTAAACAACACACATATATGTATATTCCCTCTCACTCGGATTATCCTCACAGAGACCTCCTACAGACAACCTCCTGTCTTTGTATATTCTGTATTTATATATCTCTATTTTAATATGTTTACTTATTATGTATATTAACGCTGCCCTAATGAGCCTCACTACAAGCATTTCAATGCATAAATGTCCTGAGATGTTGTGCAATTAAAAAATAAACCTGAAACTTGATGAGTCTCTAACAGAATCATCAGTTATCACTCTAAACCCTTCTGTCCACTGTCAGGCTGATTCCTGTGGAGCAGTGAGTCAGTCAGTTCTGTTGATGTGCTGATCATATGTCCCTACAACAGTGGGGGGTGTGTTGTGTGTTTCAGATCCAGTGGGTCTCCCCCTGCTGGTGTCTCTGTGTGTTGTGCTAAAGACATGACTGGGCTGTATTCCATCACTCTGATCCTCATGCTGTCCTGCAGTCATCCACCGTCCACATCAGAGCGAGAACGGACCAGATCATCTTAAAGACATGGATGGATTTACCCAGTTTATTTATAGCTGTTATAGTTCCATAATCCTGGATTATATAATCTCTTATTATAATCTACTCTACTGTAGAGCTGGATCTAACAGACCTCTCCTGTAGGGCTCAGACTTTTAGCAGCACTGTTGTAGCTTCTCAGAAATCAGCTGATTGGATGTCCTAGAATATTGTAAGCTGTATGTTTATAGATGTACTATAATGTGAAGTCATGTTTAATCCGTGAGAGTAATTCTGATAATGCTTTGAGTGAGGTTTAAGTCATGTGAGAAACGCAGTACTGAATTCCCCAAAGAAGTCCTAGCAGGAATTATTACTGTAGTGGTTGGAATACATGCTGCTGTAATAAATTAAACAAAAATAAATTATTACACAAAATGACATTTTAACCACAATTGTTCGAAGCATGTAGCTGCATTTTCTGATATGCTGGTATAAAGTGTAAAGTGCCACAGTGTAAATTTTGATGTCTGCTATCGTTTTTTGTTTTGTTTAGTTTGTTTAGTGATTTTCATTTTTGGACTGTTTAAACCAATTGAACTCAAACTACTACTAAAGCTCAAACTACAGCACAAACGTAGAATAATAAGTGTTCTGATTTCAGATCTGTAAGGAGCTAAATATTTTTTTTGGGAGCCGACCCAAACTTTACTCCTAAATATCAGCTCATCTTTTTTCAGTTTATTTTTAAAGTTCTCTTATTTGTTTTAAATTGAATGTGATTGAACGTGAAATATTTCCACTACATTATTATTTTAATAAAAAAAATACATATAAACCCCTGCCTCACATTATCACGAGAGAGTATGACCATTCAGGTATATTTAAGGTGTAGGGTCAAGGCAAGTGTTTATTATATAGGTTTTTTGCTTCAACGTCTGCTGTCAGGAAAGCAGCTTCAGGTTAATAGCGGCAAGGAAGAAACACCTTTTAGAGCAAACAGGAAGAAACCTCGAGAGGAACCGAAACTCAAAAGGGAGAAGTCATCTCCTCTGGTCAACAACAGGCAGTTAAATGAACAGAGGATGAGAGTTTTACAATTAATGTAGAGAAAAAAAGAGGAAAAGAAAAGAAAGATAGTTTATTGGATTAGTTAGGTTAACCAGTGATGACCAATGACCAATGAGAAACAATGAGATCTATAAATTTATATCCCATCTATAAAAACATCAATGGGCCACTACGAGGACACTAAGCCCAACCTTGTGTATGTATATATATATATATATATATATATATATATATATATATATATATATAATATATATTATATATATATATATATAGTCATAGACCTGGTGTTCTATGACTATGCCTGTTCTAGGGTGTATACTAGGCCTGACTGTTTTTCCATGTCCCATACAGAATTATTTAGAGTGGTGAACTGGAATATTGGAACCATGAACTTGTCAGATGATACTGCAATTACTATGGGTCTTATTCCAGACTCCGAAAAACAAAAGGATACTAACTAGAGGCTGAGCACAGGGATCCTTAAATAAAATGGCATTGGTTACAAATGTAAAGAAAAAGAAGAGATTAAAAAGAAACAGAATCAGGAAATAATAATAATAATAATCGATTAGAAGAGAGATTTAAACAGAATTTATTCAAATGATCATGAGCCAGACCTAATGATATGGGAGGAAAACTGTTTACATCACTTGCTTACAAATTAAAAAAGATACAAGTGAAAAAAAAAAAAAAAAACAAACAAACATGGGTATGACATAAAGGATGCTACATCAATATCTGTGCACCTCAAAATAAGACATACAACAGGCAATTTTCCCTATGAAAATCTGTACACACAGCCCAAAACAGATGGAGCTAATATGGAGACTTTTTAGACTTGATAGATGTAACGTGAGTGATTAAAATAGCGTAACAGAAAAGAAATCCCAAATCCAACAGGGCTTCCGGACCAGATGGATTTACATTATGGTGGTAATATTTAATGATGTGCCTGAGACTGGGATAACTCCTCGGAAAGAGGCAGTGGTCTCTCAGATACCTGAAGAGGACACAGATAAGCTTGAATGTGGAAGTTACCGGCCGATAAGCAAGCATGCATGTGATGGAGCTATTCAGGCTGTACTGTTGAGCCCGTGAAGTGGAAAAAAAACTTGATCTAAGTTAATTGACTAAAGTTAAATTTTATAGAGAACTACAAATGCTTAGACTCATAAGCATCGTGTAATGATGCAGGGGCTAGAATAAAAATAAACCATCATCGTAGAAATATCTGCACAAAGAGCTGTAAAGGAAGGAATCTATAGACAGGAATGAAACTTGGTGGGACGCTTTGACATCGTGAGAAAGAAGTTTCACCCTCGGCTGCACACGTGAGGTAGGCAAGGTCTTTCTGTACCTGACTGACCCATCCAGCGAGCAGTGGTGTCCTCCATGAGTCGTCCTGTTAGTGCAGCACCATTGGTAGACGGCTGCACCATGCAGGACTACATCTACACAGACCGTTACATCATCTTCGGTTTGTTGTCATGCGTCACATGTCCAGAAGCCTTGGTGTCACTTCATCTCCACCCCTACCGCACCATCTGCAGGAACTGTGTGAGGATGTTCAAGCTGCATGGGATGGATTATCACAGGACACCATTAGGAACCTCTACAGCTCCATACCGAGACGTCTGGCATGTTGGGTTAGCAAACACGGCGGCCCGACGCCATACTGAGAGACAGACTTCTGTATGTGTAGCTCAATAAATATTGATCATCTCCGACCTTGGTTTGATCTTCTGGACTCTGTTTTTTGGCCCTTCTTGCTCAGTTTGCCATGTCTGTGTTTAGCAGACATGGGAACAAGTCACTAAGTTGCAAGTAACAAGTAGGTCTCAAGTCTTAACAATCAAGTCACGAGTCAAGTCCCAAGTCAATACAAGCAAGTCACGAGTCAAGTCCCAAGTCAATACAAGCAAGTCACGAGTCAAGTCCCAAGTCAATACAAGCAAGTCACGAGTCAAGTCCCAAGTCAATACAAGCAAGTCACGAGTCAAGTCCCAAGTCAATACAAGCAAGTCTCAAGTCAAGTCCCAAGTCAATACAAGCAAGTCTCAAGTCAAGTCCCAAGTCTTAAACTCCGAGTCCTAGTCAAGTCACCAGATGTCATTTCAATATTTCACATAACTGATGCAGCTGATTCATAGTATATTAAACTGACATAATCATAAATGTTTTTAAAGTTTGTATTTAGTATAACAAAAACAACTTGCATCATCTCAAACAGTTCAAACAACAAAGTGCTATTTTACTTAACAGGAACAAGTAGTGCAAATCGTTAATTAAATAATTTGAGGATTAAATAACCTGCAAAGTACTGTGCAGTAAACAAAGTACTTACTGTAATCTCTAATAGATATGTACTAAACGCAGTATGGAAAAATGAATGTGACATTATACCACAGTTAGTCAGCAAAAAGTCAAGGTTTATGGATTAAAAAAAATTAGGAAAGGACAAGAATATCATATGATTCATGATATCATATGAGCTGTTTCAGTATGCTATAAATTTCTGTAAACAGGCTAACAAAGTACACTACATCATTGTTTCTCAACCCTGGCCCTGGAGGCCCACTGCCCTGCACTTTTTATTGTTTTCCATTCTCCCAACACATCTGATCCAACTAATCACCTCATAGCCAGCCCACTACTGAGTTAAAATAGGTGAAGCAGAAAAGAACAGTAAAGTGTGCAGGGCAGTGGGCCTCGAAGGCCAAGGTGGAGGAACACCACACTATAACGAAGTAGTAGAACACATTCCACCTACAGGAATTTTTAATGACATCACATTCTAAACCCATAAGCGTTAATGTATGGACCTGTAATATATATATCGTCGCCGTCCAATGAAAAACATGTATCTCCATTTTTTGTCCATTTTGACTTTTATGCATAATTTGAAAACAGCGGCAGTCGTTTAAACTGTGAGATCTACATGATGAATAGACCAACAGAAATGGCCCAAAACTGCTTAGAAAAACGTCTGGTTCCATTGACTGGTTCCATTGGTTTTTGGCCTCTCTTGTAAAGTTGCCATTTTGGAGATACTTGTTTTTCCTTGGACAGCGACGATATATATATATATATATATATATGTGTGAACTGCTGTGTTTGACACTTTTCTGCTCTATGCTAATTCACCACGTCGTGGCTGAGATGCTGTGGTTCCTAAACACTTTAATTTTCAGTAAAATCTCTCACAGTGAACGGTGTGAGAGAGGGACGAACAGAGGACAACAGCTTTGTTTACATTCGCTGTTGTTTATTATTATGTCGCTACGTTTGCTAGCTTGCTAACTGCTATACGCGAAATATACACAGCACAGACTTACTGTTCTTTGTGCAGCCTCAAATGTCGGGTTTGAAGTAGATGCACCTCCATCTGTGATCTTGACTCCACATGTCTTGCATACCGCAGTTCTTCTTTTATTTACTACATTATAATCTTTGTAATTAAACAGGATTATTTTTGGGATCATGTTACTCGTCTTCTCCGCACAAATTCAACACTGGCGCCCCCCTCAAAGCTTCCTGTGATTGGCTGTACGTTTACGGCTTTACTTGTTGCTAGGTTACGGATCATTTGGGCTGAGCGGCTCAGCTCCCTAGCGTTCCAGCGCCATTTAATATAAAATGATCCAGTTATGTGATTCAGTTTTACTTATTCATTATGTTAAAGTAGGGTTGTCAAGTCTTTTCGAGTCTTAAAGCTCAAGTCCGATTCCAAGTCCAAGTCAGTAAAGGTAAAGTCTAAGTCAAGTCGCAAGTCTTTAGTAATGTTGTCGAGTCAAGTCACAAGTCATCAGTTTAGTGACTCGAGTCGGACTCGAGTCCACACGTCTGGTGTTTAGACCCTCTGGATGGCCCTTCTGGGTTTGGTCACCTGTTTGTGAGCTTGGCATATGTCTCCACTATGAGTTTGGACGGGCATCTGAATCAGTCTGACCTCGTACACCCCCATAGTGTGTTCCAGTTTATTAATGTAAGGGCTCTGAATAATGTAACACTAGGAAATAAGTATAAAGGTATATACATATGACAGTTCTGTATCAGGTTTGCTGGGAACCAGCGTATTTTGTGTACTGGTGATGTGGTTCTAGGACTGAAATGTCTTTTCAGGATTTCAGTGAGCCTTTTCTAGGGTGTATACTGGGCCTGACTAGTATAAGTGGAGCTTTATCACTATGGTCCAGAAATAATGTATTATAGGTCTGATATCCATAGATACCACATATGGAGGGTAAGATGTGGTGTCAGTATGTTCTGCAGTGTTGGCTCCTATAAGGCGTGTCTGTATGTAAAGAGAGGATGATAAATATGTACATTCGTGTTAATTTAACAGGAAAAGGCCGTACCTGCTGATCTCCTCCTGCGACGGTATATCAATATGACAGCAACCACAGCGATGACAATCACCCCAACCACCGCAACCCCAATGAGCCATGGAAACTCTGAGCCTGTGTTCTGTTGCTCAATTGTGTCTGAAGAGGGTAAAGTTTTTACAGCACACGTGAGTCACTCTCCTTTTACCCCTCATTGCTCAATAGCAGCTCAAAACATCAAATATGGGACATACTGTAGTGCTGACGAAGAAGACGTGGAGAAACCTACACCTATGGGCAATAACTCAGTTCAAACAGGCAGCGGCTGTTCAGAGACCTCAGAGACGCCGCTTTATAAAAGTTATAAAATAATATCTAAATATCTAATCATTTCCATGATCGTGTTCAGAATGTAGTTTAGGGATGTAAGACTTACCCAACACAGAGAGACTGAACACAGCAACTACTGTCCTGATCCTGTCACCAGATGCTCTCGCTTCATACAGTCCACTATCATTCTTCTGTAGGTTCTTCAGGGTCAGGGTGTAGGTCCCCTCATTAAACTCCACTCTGCCTTTATAACCGGAGGAGATTACAACATCTTTATGTTTTTTATAAAACTGAACAACATTATTAGTTCTGTTAAACACCCAGAACAAGCTACGGAACTCTGATACAGGATCCGGTATGTCCAGCTGAAGAGAATCACCAACGAACCTGGACAGATCTGTGTACTGGGACTCTGTAGAGAAAGAACAGAAAGAAGTCATTAGATTTATTCTGATTAAACTGGTTCTGTATTTTCATGCTGAACTAAACACAGAGCAAGGCTTTATTAACAGGTTAGCGGTTAGGCTCAACAAAATGGTACATCCAGAGTCATGAACCAGCCATACAAGCAAGAGTCAACAACCAAAGACACAAACAACCACCAAAGAAAACAAGAGGGCAAAACCAGAAACAGAACCTGATAGGTTTGAGAGGAGCAAGGACAACACAACACATTCATGCTGGGCTTTTGTCTCTTTAGGAAGGAAGGAAGAAAGGGAGGGATTTTCAGACATCCAGTAGCAGATATACAAAGTACACAGAAGTAACAAGAGAAGCACGAGATAAAGACAACGGTAGAGTCCTTTAGTGTCTGTGTAAAGTCCTTTAGTGTCTGTGTAAAGTCCTTAGTGCCTGTGTAAAGTCCTTCAGTGCCTGTGTAAAGTCCTTTAGTGTCTGTGTAAAGTCCTTAGTGCCTGTGTAAAGTCCTTAGTGCCTGTGTAAAGTCCTTCAGTGCCTGTGTAAAGTCCTTCAGTGCCTGTGTAAAGTCCTTCAGTGTCTGTGTAAAGTCCTTTAGTGTCTGTGTAATGGAGGTAGTGGTATACCATTTGCTGTGCAAAAGATGACTGATCAAGCCAATATTTAGACCCAGATTCATATTTTCTCGCCCTGATATTTAGTTTTTAATATCCGTCTTCTCAGGCTTTCACAGACAATGTGATACAATACCAGTTTTCAAAAAGTACAAGCCAAAATAAACAAAAACTCTGAGAAGTATGATAAGTACACCACACCATAGAGACACCTCAGTAACTACCTGATACTGATCACTCCATCAGTGATATGAAAATCACTAAGATGATACTGAATATAAAACAGTATAACCTCTACAGACTGATATACAGAAGTACTGAAGAGTCATTACCTGCGACTGAGCCCAAAACAGAGACAACAAAACTCAGCTGGAGTATCACCAACATTGTAGCAGGTAGAGAACTACTCAGAGGCACAGAGTAAATGAAGCTCCTCAGGATGTAACAGGAGGAGTGGTGAGCTCTACACAGAAGTTAAAAACACACACACACACAATTTATGAAACATGCCAAGTTTACGATTTGATAAAGAGGTTTAGATTCATGTTTAAGATATTGTACAAATTACAAAAACAAGATATATTCACCAGACACAAAAAAAAAAAAATCATCACTTGTGACTAAAATGTACCAGGTAGTTAGTTTTAGTTCCTGCTCCCAGGGATCCTGTTCCAGCTGTTAGTCTAAAGCTGATGCTCCCTTCTTTGATGTTGTCCAGGTTTTGCCTCTTGCTGTGTCTTTGAGTTTTGGATCGTTCAGGAGTTTCTGAAATTGTTTTGACCCCTGCCTGTTTTATATAGGACTGGCCCAGATGAACCAACTTCACAGTTGCAACATGCCTACTTGCCTGTTCACCCTGTATACAGATGTTTTTCCCGTAATGCATGGGATATTTAAAGACTTCAGAAAGAAAGCTCCTGTTTTAAAGTATGGCCAAGATCCACCTAAGCCCTGAGACCACATCCTTCTTGTACAGTCTATAAAACAGTGGGTGGCCTATAAGCCTTTAAATAAAGATATTTATCTCGTATTGTCATCAAGTTTTACAGAAGAGAATTTGATGTAGGGCTGTCTTCAATACACAACAACCCACAACATCTCCCTGACCGCTCTTCCTGTAAGACCACGATGAGCTTCATTTCCACGGTGCCTCCGAGACTGAGGGAAGTTCTCTACAGGGTACGATGGTGGTGATAATCCAGCTGGGTTTGGTGGTCTCCGTTTTGGGCTCAGTCGCAGGTAATGACTCTTCTAACCTTCAGTACTTCTGTATATCAGTCTGTAGAGGTTATACTGTATTATATTCAGTATCATCTTAGTGATTTTCATATCAGTGATGGAGTGATCAGTATCAGGTAGTTACCGAGGTGTCACTCTGGTGTAGCTTAAATATGATTTATCATCCTTTACTTCAAAGAGCTTGTTTAGTTCATTTTAGTTTTTTTTTTTCCAAGACTAATATTTTCTCACATCGTCTGTGAATATTTGAGACCATAACTATATTAAAACTAAATATCAGGGCAAGAAAATATTCAACTGGGTCTACATAGTGGCTTCCTCAAAAAGGACAACAGCTCAGCATGACGGTGTTGTGTTGTCCTTGCTCCTCTCAAAGCTATCAGGTTCCCGTGGCTTTGGTTTGGGTTCTGCTCTGTATGTTCCCTAAGAGGTTCTATGACACTGAGGTCAGGAGACTGGGCTGGTTGGGTAACAAGTTTGAGTTTTGGAGTGTAGCCCTACTGAATAACAGAGGATTCCTGGGAAAACTGACACGGTACGACACCACTGCAGTCTTTGGTGACGGTGACGTGGTGTTAAGGACAGTCGTGGTAACGGTCTGTGTGCATGTAGTCCCGCATGGCCACAACCGTGGCTGTTGGGTCAGTCAGGTACAGAGATAAACGGCTGAGACTGAAAGTTTAATAACTCACATGTCTTACAGTTCTGGGTGCAGCTATTTGTGCAGCTATTCTTTTGATGATGAGTGGATATGATTATTAGAATTAATTATTATTTTTATTATTATTAGTTGTTTTTCATGGGCAGTTACATCTACAGGTTGTAGTGGGTACTTCTGTCTAAGTCTCCACTGCTCGTCTCCACTCAACATAACCAACTACCTAATAACTCCACTTCTGTACATGCCTCTGTGGTGGTAAAGATTCTGGTGTGGTGGGTCACTACAGAGGAATGTAGCCAGGGAAAATACCGTACCTATCTGTAAACTCAGGTGACCACATACAGGGGTTGGATAATGAAACTGGAACACCTGTCATTGTAGTGTGGGAGGTCTCATGGCTAAATTGGACCAGCCTGGTGGCCAATCTTCATTAATTGCACATTGCACCAGTAAGAGCAGAGTGTGAAGGTTCAGTTAGCAGGTAAGAGCACAGTTCTGCTCAAAATACTGCAATGCACACAACATTATGGGTGACATACCAGAGTTCAAAAGAGGACAGACTGTTGGTGCACGTCTTGCTGGCGCATCTGTGACCAAGACAGCCTTTGTGATGTATCAAGAGCCACGGTATCCAGGGTAATGTCAGCATACCACCAAGAAGGACGAACCTCCACCAGCATCACGTAGTGACCTGGCCACTATCCTGCAAGAGGAATGGCTTAAACTCCCTCTGACCACTGTGCAGGACGCAGTATATGTCATTCCCAAGACCAACTGACGCTGTGTTGGCCGCAAAAGGAGGCCCTACACCATACTAATAAATGATTGTGGTCTAAAACCAGGTGTTTCAGTTTCATTGTCCAACCCCTGTATGTCATCTGTTAAAGGATATGTGTGGTCAATAATAGTCAATAATATAATAATCAATAGCCAAAAACTGTCTCCTCAGTAAAAAAGCATGACACCAGAACTTTTACATTAATTACTGGAGTAAATTACAGTTACTGTAAAAACCTTTATACAGTCTTCAAATTACATATAATACAGTATAATATCATAGTGAAATACAGAACCAGTTTAATCAGAGTAAACCTAATGACTTGATCTGTTCTTTCTCTACAGAGTCCAAAGAAATGCATCTGTCCAGATCAGTTGGCTATTCTCTTCAGCTGGACATACAGGATCCTTTACCAGAGTTTATTGCCCTTTTCTGGGTGTTTAACAGAACTAATAATGTTGTAGAATATAATAAAAAATACAAAGATGTTACACCCTCCTCTTGTTATAAAGACAGAGTGGAGTTTAATGAGGAAACCTACAGTCTGACCCTGAAGAACCTACAGAGGACTGATAGTGGGCTGTATGAAGCGACGGCGTCTGGTGATCAGCTCACCGTAGTTGCTGTGTACAGTGTCTCTGTGTTGGGTAAGTCTTACATCCCTAAACCTACTGTCTGAACACGACCATGGAAATGATTAGATATTTAGATATTATTTTATAAAACTTTTATAAAGCGGCGTCTCTGAGGTCTCTGAACAGCCCGCTGCCTGCCGAGCTTTGAACTGAGTTATTGCCCAATAGGTGTAGGTTTCTCCACGTCTTCTTCGTCAGCACTACCAGTATGTCCCATATTTGATGTTTTGAGCTGCTATTGAGCAATGAGGGGTATAAAAGGAGAGTGACTCACGTGTGCTGTAAAAAGAACTTTACCCCTCTGCAGACACATTTGAGCAAACAGAACACAGGTCAGAGTTTTGTCCATGGCTCATGTGGGGTTGCGGGGTGGTTGGGGTGATTGTCATCGCTGTGGTTGCGGTCATTATTGGATATACCGTAGCGCAGGAGGAGATCAGGCAGGTACGGCCTTTTCCTGTTTTAATTGTAACACGAATTAGTACATATTTATCATCCTCTCTTTATACATACAGACACGCCTTATAGGAGCCAACACTGCAGAACATAACTGACACCACATCTTGACCCTCCATATGTGGTATCTATGGATATCAGACCTATGTAATACATTATTTCTGGACCATAGTGATAAAGCTCCACTTTATACTAGTCAGGCCCAGTAGGGGGGGCCCCTAGGTACACCCCGAGAAAAGGCTCACTGAAATCCTGAGAAAAGACAGTTTCAGTCCTAGAACGCACATCACCAGTACACAAAAACGCTGTGTTTCCCAGCAAAACCTGATACAGAACTGTCATAGTGTATATACCTTTATACTTATTTCCTAGGTTTACATTAGGTCAGAGCCCTTACATTAATAAACTGGAACAACACTATGGGGGTGTACGAGGTCAGATTGATTCAGATGCCCGTCCAAACTTCATAGTGGAGACATATGCCAAGCTCACAAAACAGGTGACCAAACCCAGAAGGGCCATCCAGAGGGTCCTAAACACCAGACGTGTGGGACTCGAGTCCGACTCGGAGTCACTAAACTGGATGACTTGTGACTTGACTCGACAACATTTGACTAAAGGACTTGGCGACTTGACTTAGACTGTTACCTTTACTGACACTTGGACTTGGAATCGGACTTGAGCTTTAAGACTCGAAAAGACTTTGACAACCCTACACTTTAACATAATGAATGGAATAAGTAAAACTGAATCACATATAAATGGATCATTTTATATTAAATGGGCGCTGGAACGCTAGGGAGCTGAGCCGCTCAGCCCAAATGATCCGTAACCTTAGCAACAAGTAAAGCCGGTAAACGTACAGCCAATCACAGGAAGCTTTGAGGGGGGCGCCAGTGTGTGAATTTGTGCGGAGAAGACGAGTAAACATGATCCCAAAAAGCTAATCCTGTTTAATTACAAAGATATAATGTAGTAAAATAAAAGAAAGAACTGCGGTTATGCAAGGACATGTGGAGTCAAGATCACAGATGGAGGTGCATCTACTTCAAAACCCCGACATGGGTGAGGCTGCACAAAGAACAGTAAGTCTGTGCTGTGTATATTTCGCGCGTATAGCAGTTAGCAAGCTAGCAAACGTAGCGACATAATAATAAACACACAGCGAATGTAAACAAAGCTGTTGTCCTCTGTTCGTCCCTCTCTCACACCGTTCACTGTGAGAGATTTTACTGAAAATTAAAGTGTTTAGGAACCACAGCATCTCAGCCACGACGTGGTGAATTGAGCATAGAGACAGAAAAGTGTCAAACACAGCAGTTCACACATATATATATAGTATATATATATATCGTCGCTGTCCAAGGAAAAACAAGTATCTCCAAAAATGGCAACTTTTACAAGAGAGAGGCCAAAAAACCAATGGAACCAGTCAATGGAACCAGACGTTTTTCTAAGCAGTTTTGGGGCCATTTCTGTTGGTCTATTCATCATGTAATGATCTTAAACACAGTTTTAGTGACGACTGCCGCTGTTTTCAAATTATGCATAAAAGTCAAAATGGACAAAAAAAAAATGGAGATACATGTTTTTCATTTGGACGGCGACGATATATATATTTACAGGTCGGTCCATACATTAACGCTTATGGGTTTAGAATGTGATGTCATTAAAAATTCCTGTAGGTGGAATGTGTTCTACTACTTCGTTATAGTGTGGTGTTCCTCCACCTTGGCCTTCGAGGCCCACTGCCCTGCACACTTTACTGTTCTTTTCTGCTTCACCTATTTTAACTCAGTAGTGGGCTGGCTATGAGGTGATTAGTTGGATCAGATGTGTTGGGAGAATGGAAAACAATAAAAAGTGCAGGGCAGTGGGCCTCCAGGGCCAGGGTTGAGAAACAATGATGTAGTGTACTTTGTTAGCCTGTTTACAGAAATTTATAGCATACTGAAACAGCTCATATGATATCATGAATCATATGATATTCTTGTCCTTTCCTAATTTTTTTTAATCCATAAACCTTGACTTTTTGTTGCTGTAAACTGTGGTATAATGTCACATTCATTTTTCCATACTGCGTTTAGTACATATCTATTAGAGATTACAGTAAGTACTTTGTTTACTGCACAGTACTTTGCAGGTTATTTAATCCTCAAATTATTTAATTAACGATTTGCACTACTTGTTCCTGTTAAGTAAAATAGCACTTTGTTGTTTGAACTGTTTGAGATGATGCAAGTTGTTTTTGTTATACTAAATACAAACTTTAAAAACATTTATGATTATGTCAGTTTAATATACTATGAATCAGCTGCATCAGTTATGTGAAATATTGAAATGACATCTGGTGACTTGACTAGGACTCGAAGTTTAAGACTTAGGACTTGACTTGAGACTTGCTTGTATTGACTTGGGACTTGACTTGAGACTTGCTTGTATTGACTTGGGACTTGACTCGTGACTTGCTTGTATTGACTTGGGACTTGACTCGTGACTTGCTTGTATTGACTTGGGACTTGACTCGTGACTTGCTTGTATTGACTTGGGACTTGACTCGTGACTTGCTTGTATTGACTTGGGACTTGACTCGTGACTTGATTGTTAAGACTTGAGACCTACTTGTTACTTGCAACTTAGTGACTTGTTCCCATGTCTGCTAAACACAGACATGGCAAACTGAGCAAGAAGGGCCAAAACAGAGTCCAGAAGATCAAACCAAGTCGGATATGATCAATATTTATTGAGCTACACATACAGAAGTCTGTCTCTCAGTATGGCGTCGGGCCGCCGTGTTTGCTAACCCAACATGCCAGACGTCTCGGTATGGAGCTGTAGAGGTTCCTAATGGTGTCCTGTGATAATCCATCCCATGCAGCTTGAACATCCTCACACAGTTCCTGCAGATGGTGCGGTAGGGGTGGAGATGAAGTGACACCAAGGCTTCTGGACATGTGACGCATGACAACAAACCGAAGATGATGTAACGGTCTGTGTAGATGTAGTCCTGCATGGTGCAGCCGTCTACCAATGGTGCTGCACTAACAGGACGACTCATGGAGGACACCACTGCTCGCTGGATGGGTCAGTCAGGTACAGAAAGACCTTGCCTACCTCACGTGTGCAGCCGAGGGTGAAACTTCTTTCTCACGATGTCAAAGCGTCCCACCAAGTTTCATTCCTGTCTATAGATTCCTTCCTTTGCAGCTCTTTGTGCAGATATTTCTACGATGATGGTTTATTTTTATTCTAGCCCCTGCATCATTACACGATGCTTATGAGTCTAAGCATTTGTAGTTCTCTATAAAATTTCCCAATTAACTTTAGATCAAGTTTTTTTCCACTTCACGGCTCAACAGTACAGCCTGAATAGCTCCATCACATGCTTGCTTATCGGCCGGTAACTTCCACATTCAAGCTTATCTGTGTCCTCTTCAGGTATCTGAGAGACCACTGCCTCTTTCCGAGGAGTTATCCCAGTCTCAGGCACATCATTAAATATTACCACCATAATGTAAATCCATCTGGTCCGGAAGCCCTGTTGGATTTGGGATTTCTTTTCTGTTACGCTATTTTAATCACTCACGTTACATCTATCAAGTCTAAAAAGTCTCCATATTAGCTCCATCTGTTTTGGGCTGTGTGTACAGATTTTCATAGGGAAAATTGCCTGTTGTATGTCTTATTTTGAGGTGCACAGATATTGATGTAGCATCCTTTATGTCATACCCATGTTTGTTTGTTTTTTTTTTTTTTTTTCACTTGTATCTTTTTTAATTTGTAAGCAAGTGATGTAAACAGTTTTCCTCCCATATCATTAGGTCTGGCTCATGATCATTTGAATAAATTCTGTTTAAATCTCTCTTCTAATCGATTATTATTATTATTATTTCCTGATTCTGTTTCTTTTTAATCTCTTCTTTTTCTTTACATTTGTAACCAATGCCATTTTATTTAAGGATCCCTGTGCTCAGCCTCTAGTTAGTATCCTTTTGTTTTTCGGAGTCTGGAATAAGACCCATAGTAATTGCAGTATCATCTGACAAGTTCATGGTTCCAATATTCCAGTTCACCACTCTAAATAATTCTGTATGGGACATGGAAAAACAGTCAGGCCTAGTATACACCCTAGAACAGGCATAGTCATAGAACACCAGGTCTATGACTATATATATATATATATATATATATATATATATATATATATATATATATATATATATATATATATATATATATACATACACAGGTTGGCTTAGTGTCCTCGTAGTGGCCATTGATGTTTATAGATGGGATATAAATTTATAGATCTCATTGTTTCTCATTGGTCATTGGTCATCACTGGTTAACCTAACTAATCCAATAACTATCTTTCTTTTCTTTTCCTCTTTTTCTCTACATTAATTGTAAACTCTCATCCTCTGTTCATTTAACTGCCTGTTGTTGACCAGAGGAGGATGACTTCCCCTTTTGAGTTTCGGTTCCTCTCGAGGTTTCTTCCTGTTGCTCTAAAAGGTGTTTCTTCCTTGCCGCTATTAACCTGAGCTGCTTTCCTGACAGCAGACGTTGCAAAAACCCTATATAATAAACTTGCCTTGACCCTACACCTTAAATATACCTGAATGGTCATACTCTCTCGTGATAATGTGAGGCAGGGTTTATATGTATTTTTTTTATTTAAATAATAATGTAGTGGAAATATTTCACGTTCAATCACATTCAATTTAAAACAAATAAGAGAACTTTAAAAATAAACTGAAAAAAGATGAGCTGATATTTAGGAGAAAGTTTGGGTCGGCTCCCAAAAAATATTTAGCTCCTTACAGATCTGAAATCAGAACACTTATTATTCTACGGTTGTGCTGTAGTTTGAGCTTTAGTAGTAGTTTGAGTTCAATTGGTTAAACAGTCCAAAAATGAAAATCACTAACAAACTAAACAAACAAAAACGATAGCAGACATCAAATTTACACTGTGCACTTTACACTTTATACCAGCATATCAGAAAATGCAGCTACATGCTTCGACAATTGTGTTAAAATGTCATTTTGAATAATTTATTTTGTTTAATTTATTACAGCAGCATGTATTCCACCACTACAGTAATAATTCCTGCTAGGACTTCTTTGGGAATTTCAGTACTGCGTTTCTCACATACTTAACCTCACTCAAAGCATTATCAGAATTACTCTCACGGATTAAACAGACTTCACATTATAGTACATCTAATAAACATACAGCTACAATATTCTAGTACATCCAATCAGCTGATTTCTGAGAAGCTACAACAGTGCTGCTAAAAGTCTGAGCCCTACAGAGAGTCTGTTAGATCCAGCTCTACAGTAGAGTAGATTATAATAAGAGATTATATAATCCAGGATTATGGAACTATAACAGCTATAATAAACTGGGTAACTCCATCCATGTCTTTAAGATGATCTGGTCCGTCTCGCTCTGATGTGGACGGTGATGACTGCAGACAGCATGAGGATCAGAGTGATGGAATACAGCCCAGTCTTTAGCACACACACAGAGACACCAGCAGGGGGAGACACTGGATCTGAAACACACAACACACCCCCCACTGTTGTAGGACATATGATCAGCACATAGAACAGAACTGACTGACTCACCTGCTCCACAGGAATCAGCCTGACAGTGGACAGAAGGGTTTAGAGTGATAACTGATGATTCTGTTAGAGACTCATCAAGTTTCAGGTTTATTTTTTAATTGCACAACATCTCAGGACATTTATGCATTGAAATGCTTGTAGTGAGGCTCATTAGGGCAGCGTTAATATACATAATAAGTAAACATATTAAAATAGAGATATATAAATACAGAATATACAAAGACAGGAGGTGTCTGTAGGAGGTCTCTGGTGAGGATAATCCGAGTGAGAGGGAATATACATATATGTGTGTTGTTTAAAGTGACTCGGTGATATCATCCATAGCAGTAATATAATAATACAAAGTAATCAGAGTAACAAACGAACAGTTATGAATGTGTGAAGAGCTCAGTATAGTGTAAGGCGGGATGAAGCAAAGTCTATGATTGAATCATATAGTATAGTTTTTATGGGAATGCACGTGCAGGTGTGTTGGGAAGGGAGATAAAGGTGACCAGGATCAATAACTGATGATAAATTTAGACTGATATGATCAATATTTATTGAGCTACACATACAGAAGTCTGTCTCTCAGTATGGCGTCGGGCCGCTGTGTTTGCTAACCCAACACGCCAGACGTCTCGGTATGGAGCTGTAGAGGTTCCTGATGGTGTCCTGTGATAATCCATCCCTCCAGCCTTCTGGACGTGTGACAACAAACCGGTCATCTCGGTGCTGACCACGGTGCCTCCACACACGGATTCGTTGGGCGTCTCCACCAAGACTAAAGCGGGACTCGTCACTGAAGATGACCCGCTGCCATTCTGAGTCACTCCATGACAGTCTGGTACGACACCACTGCAGTCTTTGGTGACGGTGACGTGGTGTTAAGGACAGTCATGGTAACTGATGACAACAGTATGTGTTGTGGTGGTGTTGTTGTGTTGTGCTGTGTTGGGACTGCATTTTTCCTGCCTCGGAATTCCACACTGTAACACTTACCCAACACAGAGAGTCTGTACTCAGCAACAACTGTAACCTGAACATCAGACGCTCTCGCTTCATACAGTCCACTATCAGTCTTCTGTAGGTTCTTCAGGGTCAGACTGTAGGTTCTATAATTGAACTCCACTCTGTCTTCATAACCAGGAAACGGTCTAGTTTTATTAATTTCCTTATAATATTTAAGAATATTATTGCTGTTAAACCTCCAGATTATGTCATCAAACTCCGCTACAGGACGCTGTATGTCCAGCTGAACAGAATCTCCAACTGATCTGGACACATTACTGGACCCTGCAGAGAGAGAATAAAGTTGTATGATGTAAGGACTGTATATGAAGGTGTGTACAGTGACTGTAGTTTACTTCAGTAATTAAAAGGAACGTTCAGGTGTTTAAGTGTCACACCTCCTCCTGCATCCGATGTTCCAAACTACACAACCCATCAGCCATCTCTGCATGACGATATACCCCTGTGCTCTCAATCCACCAATCACAACCCATTCAGCCTCACCTGAGGTCTAATCCGCCTCACCTGTCCCTCGTTACCTTCCCTGTATATATACCAGTCTGTCCGCACTTCTTCTTTGTGTGGTGTTGCCCACTTGTTGACCTGCTGAGTGGGTTTCGTGCCTCTCTGGTTTCGACTTTTTCTGGTTTCTGTCATTTGGTGCTCGCTTTAAGTTTCACTCTTTGGTTTGATCCTCACTTCTTCTATGTTTTACAGCTCTGTTGTCTCTGTATCTGGTATATATGCTCTGATTGGGTTGTTTGATTTAATAAAACCAGTCTGTCTTTTAGTTCTGCTCACGGCAAGGTTTGTATGTCAGATATTTGACTGAGAGGACAATTTTGAAAGAAGTCTATCATTATTATTATCATATACATATATCTCTCTGATTGTCGTTCTGTCTCTCTCTCATATCCTCATGACCTCACATATCCTCTGTAAGTTGGCTTGTGCGCTCTTCTTATCATCTCATCAGTAAACTTTCCAACAACTCAGTTCTGAATTACTTTAACAAAGGTGAGAGTTTCAGTTTAAAAGCACAAATTAAATTATAACAACTGCAGATTTACAGTCAGCAGGGTCCTCTGTGGATCATTCCTCAGTCAGGGATATATCAGGTGGAGAGGCTGATCATTCTGTCAGTTTAGAAAGTTTGGGGCCACTATCTACCATTTGTGCTGCACACAGCGGAACATTTAACCCACCCGTGAAGTGAAACACACACACAAACAAGAAGGCAGTGAACACACTTGCCCAGATCAGTGAGCAGCCCTATCCACAGCACCAGGAGTGCCTTGCTCAAGGGGACCTCAGTTGTTACTGTCGGTAACTGAACCGCCAACACTCTGGTCACAAGGCAGGTGCACACACACCCACATGATTTCAGGAGCATGTATAGATAATAATGTTCATGACTCAGGAGTGCCTTTACATCACAGTGTGCTGGTACTGCCCTAAGATGGAAGCATTGGAAATCTGATATGTGATATTATATTAATCTGCTGTTCTCGGTTGTAAACCAGCTGCTAAAATAGTCTCTTTCACCACAGCTTTGAGTTTAGGACCAGCATGGTGCATTATCTGTATCTAGATGAATGGAAGGAGACCATTCTCCTCAGCCTGGAGCTTGGAGCTGGGAATTATCAGGACTTGGTTGCTGTGAAAATGCCAATTTATTTATTATTCCAAATCTGGAATAAAATTATACATTAAATAAATAATAAAATGCAATACTTTATGAAGCAAACTATGAATAATATCACCGCAATTTTTAACACAACAACAGTAGTAATAATAATAATAAATAATAATAATAACTAGCATGTAAATATTTGCCCAGCTGTAGGTTGCCAAATAACCCAGATTGGGTTGTTTTAGCCAATAATCTGTTTCATGTGTAAATAAAGAATCTACATAACTCCCTCTAGATTACAGGTATCCCTGAAAACTGTAAGGAAAATTGAGGAAGTTTCAGAGCCTCTTATCGGGTAGATGTTACTGTTAAGAGTGAGATTGATTTTCTGAACCTTGGTAAGAACACAGACTGGGCTGGGTAAAGCAACCCCCGGCCACCAGAGGGAAGTACAGAGCCTACTTACAGGGAGCCCTCTCTCACTTCCGTGCTCCGTATTGGGTTAGAACTAGGTCATTACAGGAGCCTATGTCCGTCTGAACCAGCATCTGCATGATTCCAGATCCGGGCAGTTTTCCCAGGAATCCTCTGTTATACAGCCGGATCATGCCCCAAACCTCAAACCTGTTACCCAACCAGCCCGGTCTCCTGATTTCAGTGTCCTAGAACCTCTTAAAGAACATACTGAACAGAACCCAAACCAAACCCACCAGAACCTGATAGCTTTGAGGGAAGCGAGGACAACACAGCACCGTCATGCTATTCAGAGAAAGCCCATATTTAGACCCAGTTATATTATCTTGCCTTGAAATTAAGTTTTTAATATCTGTCATTTAAAGAAGCCTAGATTAACTATACAAGTTCTCTGAAGTGAAGTATAAGTGATATTTAAGCCACCTCAGTAACTACCTGACACTGTATTATAATATTTAGAAGAGTCATTACCTGCGACTGAGCCCAAAACGGAGACCACCAAACCCAGCTGTAAGATCCTCGCCATTGTACTATTACTGAGGCAAATGGAAAATGAAGCTCCTTAGATAAAGAGGAAGTGTCTATGAGACTAAACTGGGGTGGAGGTGGGTGTGGAGGTGTTATGGAGAAAGCAGTACGTTTCTTATTAAAGACTTCCATACCAGTGAGCTATCTCTGACTGGGTCCTGGCTTATATGTCATCAGCTTCCTGTGTGCACTGAACTCATACATGGGCATATGGTCCGGCTTCACAGTCAGTGTCTAGTTTTCTCCCTGCACATTTAATGCTTACTGAAGTATGAGTAAATTAATGAATGAATTAATAAATTAGTTACGCTTGAACTAAAGTTCATATGGCGAGCTAGCACATTAGCAGGTCTACACTCTGAACAGTTTAGGACCAGCTAACTTCATTAAAAGCACAATATTAATTATTAACGTGAGTTTCTTATTGCTTCCTTGCCCTGTTACAGTTTGGTCTCCCTCTTCCTCAATCTCCATTAAGGTCGTACTTCCCCCGTCATGTCTATTTTAGGCATCTTTATGATGGTGACCTGGGCCCAATCCCATTTTACCCCTTACCCCTAACACGTAGCCTTACCCCTCCGTTTTGCATGTTCAGGTCTAGGGGTAGGGTTGGCCCAACTGATGTTGAGATGGAGGGGTAGTATGGCGAAGTGTTAGGGCTGCATGGCCCATCAAACAGAGATTTTTACAGGTATGAGCTTTTCCAGGACTCAGTAAACCCTTTGCTGAATTGGGCTGTCTTTTTTTAAGATGGATGGTGTGCTGTGCCAGGTTTGTGCATCCAGATCTAGTTTGAAAAATGGAGGGATGATGGTGGAATACCCAGGTTAATCTAACTTGTTGACGAGGGGCCAAATGGTTCAGTTTAGGCTTACATGAAGACTTACAAGGTAGCACCATCCTCTTCCACCTGCTGGTACAACAGAATAAGGTTTGGTTCTGTGTGCTCCTTCTATTCTCTCTTGAGGTTAACATGGTACGTCTGATTTTATCCCCTTTGCAGGATGAAGCATATCAAAGATCACAGGCCTTTGCTTCTTCAGGACCTCAGAAGAGTCCCTGCCACTTTGTCATACCAGGTTGTTTGGTTCTGCTGGGACCTATCCAGATGTTCTTCCATCTACATATTCTGCAACACGAGGTTGACACAGCCTTTCTCTTGACCAGCTTCAGGCTTGTCCTCCTACTGGTGGTGCAAGAGATCAGAAGGTCCAAGCAGGTCACATGTAGCTTCAAATGCACACAGAGAAAGAGTAAGTCTTGTAGATAGACAAACTAATGTTACTTGGGGAGCTCCTGCCTAGAACAGGCAAATGAACTGTAGGCCTACCAGCTCTGCTGTTGTGGCTGACTTTGGGCCATTCAGTGAAATAATCCATGGCCACAGGCACATAAACATTCCTGGGCCACAGTTGTATAATAAAAGCATAATTAACATGAATGTGAATATTGATCATCCTCTCTTTACATACAGACACGCCTCTGTAGGAGCCAACACTGCAGAACCCTGACACCATATCTTAACCTCCATATTGATGATCTGATCTTCTGGACTCCATTTCCCATAACCCACCACCCGATGACATCACTGTCACATGTCCGCCATCTCCCAATCCTTGTCCATTTTCTAGATCCAAATCACCCGAATATGGATCACACCTGTGGTTAATTCAGTCTGTATGTATACTCCTCTCCCCCGCTGACCCATTGTGAAGTATTGTCACTCTGTGTGTTCCGAGCGGGTCTCTCTAGTCACTCTTGTTTGCTACTCTGGTCTTGAGTTTATTCTGATTCGCTGATCTACTCTTTTGTCTGTGTCCTTTGCTGGTCTGATGGTTTGCCAGGTTTTGGTGTCCGCTTGTTTCTTGGCTCGGACTCGGTCTTGCCCTTCTGTTATGTCCGCCTTGCTGTTGTTGCTGCTGTGGTTGTTTACAAACCTGTTAAATAAACCTCGCCTTGATTTTAGCTCAGTGCTCGTCACAATCTGTTTGTCCATCAACACACACATGTGGTATTTATGGATATCAGATCAAAGAGACTTTATTTCCTGATCACAGTGATAAAGCTCCACTGGAAGATCTGCTCACCAAAAGATATTTCAGTTCTAGAACCACATCAATTCAGTACACAAAATACTTTTTGATTGCATTACTGAGTGTTTTGCTTACTGGTTCTGACCCTGTTTGGTCCCCGATTCTCCCTCTTCGACTTCTCCTTTTTGTCTTGGTAGCCTGTCGTCTGCCTCGCTGGTTTTCGACCCTGTTTCCGCCCTCCTGACTATTCTCTGCTTATCTCCCTCTTATTCCGTCTGCTGGTCCTCTTGACTCTCTGGTTCTCGACCTTCGCTTGTCTCACCTGTTCATGACCTGGTATAACACATGTACATTGCTGGCCTGTCCTTTTTGTTGTGTAAAGCTTCCGGTCTGTTCAATAAACCTTCTTTGACTTTTAGCTCTGCTTGCGCCATGTCAAGTTCTTTGCGCCTGACATTAATTATGTTTATTTTATTAAAGTGAGAAACACATGAACTCAGAAACACAAGCCAGTACTAGAAACACTGATCTGAACACACATATCACCATATTTTTCATTCATTAAAAAAGAATCTGCTGAAAATCTGTTTTTCATTAGTGACCATTTCTAGTGAGAATGTTCAGACCTCGGGACACATCTAATTAACAGTGAAATCTAACCGTTTACCATGTGATCACAAGGGGAAAAGGCCCCATCTATGGACTAAAAGCTCCTTGTGGCTTGGTAGTGAAGTGAAAACGTGAGGCAGTGTTTATACATATGTATGTTATTTAAATAAAAAATTTGATTTAAATCTTTCGTTTAAAAATCAGGTTTAGTTTTTTTTAAACTGAAAGAAGATGAGCTGAAATTTATTTAAACACTTATATTATTCTACGGTTGTGCTGTAGTTTGAGCTTTAATAGTAGTTTGAGTTAAATTGGTTAAACGCTCCCAAAATGAAAATCACTAATAAACTAAACTATACAAACAAAAACGGCAGCAGACATCAAATTTACACTGTGCTTTATACCAGCATATCAGAAAATGCAGTTACATGCTTCAACAATTGTGTTAAAATGATATTTTGAATAATTTATTTTGTTTAATGTACAGGGTGGATGATTTATATGGATACACCTAAATAAAATGGGAATGGTTGGTGATATTAAGTTCCTGTTTGTGGCACGTTATTATATGGGAGGGGGAATACTTTTCAAGATGGGTGGTGGCCATTTTGAAGTCGGCCATTTTGGATCCAATTTTAGTTTTTTCGATGGGAAGAGGGTCATGTAACATCTTATTATGTTTGGATTGTCAATGGCCGACGACGACCAATCCACTTTCCAGGAAACTGTTCATCTAGGAATGCTCGGACCTGACACCCATAATGTGGTGGTGCACCATCTTGCTGAAAAAAACTCCGGGAACATGCCATCTTCAGTGCATAAAGAGGGAAGATGGTGCAGCACCACATTATCGTCGTCGGCCAGTTAAATGTCCCCCACGGTCACCCGATCTGACCACCTTAGACTTCACTTAAAGCATTTTCAGAATTACTCTCACGGATTAAACAGACTTCACATTATAGTACATCTAATAAACACACAGCTACAATATTCTAGTACATCCAATCAGCTGATTTCTGAGAAGCTACAACAGTGCTGCTAAAAGTCTGAGCCCTACAGAGAGTCTGTTAGATCCAGCTCTACAGTAGAGTAGATTATAATAAGAGATTATATAATCCAGGATTATGGAACTATAACAGCTATAATAAACTGGGTAACTCCATCCATGTCTTTAAGATGATCTGGTCCGTCTCGCTCTGATGTGGACGGTGATGATTGCAGACAGCATGAGGATCAGAGTGATGGAGTACAGCCCAGTCTTCAGCACACACACAGAGACACCAGCAGGGGGAGACACTGGATCTGAAACACACAACACACCCCCCACTGTTGTAGAACATATTATCAGCACATAGAACAGAACTGACTCACCTGCTCCACAGTGGACAGGTGTATCAGGATGGTGAGTGGTTCATGTAGGTGAAGCTTCGTGACTTTATTAATAAATTCCAGATGCAAGAGTTTAAAAAGTTATTCTCACATGCAGCTCCCGGTCTGGACACCAGAGGTCCTCCTTCAACTAGTTTTAGCCATAGCAACCAGAGTTGCACTTAAAATTATTCAACCTTCGTTGTTAATTAGCCTTATTAGCAAGGTTACAAAGTTTTAACCAATCAAACGAGAGCAATTTCAAACAGGACAGCAGTCCTGTCCACTCTATTAGACACTCCTACCTTGCTGGCCCACCTTGTAGATGTACAGTCAGAGACGATAGCTCATCTGCTGCAGTGTTGGTCATCCACATGTCCTTTATCAGTGGTCACAGCTAGCAGATAGTTCTGGTTGGTGGATGATTCTCAGTCCAGCAGTGACACTGAGGTATCCAGCAGCACTGCTGTGTCTGATCCACTGACACCATCACCACACACTCTAACACACCACCACCACGTCAGTGTCACTGCAGTGCTGAGAATGATCCACCACTCTTATCGTACCTGCTCAGTGGTGGTCCTGTGGGGGTCATGACCATTGAAGAACAGGGTAATACAGTATACAGAGAAACAGATGGAATACAGTGTCCTATACGGTCAGTGGCGCTGATAGAATGAGGTGAGAGACATGGAGGTGGTTTTAATGTTATGGCTGATGGGTGTAGGAGATTATTTTAGCAGGGGGCTAAATAATTTTGAAGGTAGTCGTCATCAGAGACGAGGGTCAAAGTTATAAAGCATATGTGTAATCATTTCCATGATCGTGTTCAGACTGTAGTTTAGGGATGTAAGACTTACCCAACACAGAGAGACTGAACCCAGCAACTACTGTGACCTGATCACCAGACACTCTCGCTTCATACAGTCCACTATCAGTCTTCTGTAGGTTCTTCAGGGTCAGACTGTAGTTTCCCTCATTAAACTCCACTCTGTCTTTATAACCGGAGGAGGGTTTAATCCGTTTGAATTCTTTAATATATTCTACAATATTATTAGTTCTGTTAAACAGCCAGGTCAAGCTAGCAAACTCTGGTACAGGTTCCTGTGTGTCCAGTTGAACAGAATTGCCAACGAACCCGGACAGATCTGTGTGACAGGACTCTGTAGAGAAAGAACAGAAACGAGTCATTAGGTTTATTCTGATTAAACTGGTTCTGTATTTCACTATGATATTTTTATATATCATATATAATTAAAATTCTACGAAAAAGGTCTTTACCCTAACCATAGTTACTTCAGTAATTATTGTAGAGGCTGATAATTTCTGGTGTCGTAAGTCTTTACTGAGGAGAGAGTTACTGACTATTGATTATCGACAATTCTTGACACCACATGTCCTCTAACAGTTGGTCCATGTGGTCTCATCAGTAAACCTTTATTACAGCCTTGTCCTGTGGTCCAGTTAGGTAGAGTTTAGGTAGACACTTTAACTAAATACCAGTATATACACATGTTTATGATGTTTATACATTACTGTTATTAGCTGCTGATATCTCCACACATTTATTATTATCATTGCCCTTTTATCTCCGGGATGTTTTGCATATTTCCTACGGGTCTACAGTTATGTTTGTATTTCTGTAGATAGACTCTATTGTATATATTACTTGCCTCATTTTAATAAGTGAGATACATTCATCTATAGCAGACTATATCATTTATAGTTTACTAGTTAATAATATTGCTGAGCTGTTCCTACCTACTTAGGTTCATCCTGTACAACCCTTTTTGTTTTGCTGTGGTGTATTGTGAAACTGCTACTGGCTGTTAAATTTCCTTTAGGATCAATAAAGTATCTATATAAAGCTTTGAGCTTTATTTTGAGAAAATTAGAGCCCACTCCAGTTACATAGTGAAGAACCGAAGGTTGGGTTCTAGCTTTACTGGCAGATACAGGGGGCATCTGGTTCATAAGAACAAGGTCCAGCAGCAAACACACAGGACAACACAGCTACAGACTGGCAGAGGGCCAAACCCACTCTCTACTGACCGTGATGAGCGCCACCTCATTCCAATGTCCCTTACCCACCGTAAGATGACCTCGAGTGACCTACAGAGAGACTGGCGAGCGGTGGCTGGGGTGAAACGCACAGCGAGCATGGTTCTAAAAACAGGCTTCTGGAGGTCATTAGTGATTTTCTAAATACACAGATCTAATACAATATCTGATCTGGAGTTTGGGAGACATGGTTCCAGTAGTGTAGAGAATCAAACAGAACTGAGGAATTCTGGTCCAACACAAACCCAGTGGGCTCTTAAATTTTTCAAAGATCTATCTATCTATGCCCTCTCTTCTCTCTGAGTCAGTAATTAGTGTAGGTACTGAAGGTCAGTCTTGAGGACTACCTGCTGGATTTCTGTTCACTCGGCTATGAAAGTGAAGCAGCCTGCAAGAAACAGCTCTCAGAAGAGCTCAACAGATTAGTTCCTATAACACAACCACCAAATAAGGAACTAACACTGAGCTTCCAGGAGGTCTGATCAGTAAGAATTATGAGTCAACGTCTAGAGAGGAGGTGCAGAACCAACCACCTCTCTCTGAATGTGGACGAAAGTAAGGGGACGGTTGTTGACTTCCAAAGAGTGTGAGTTGACCACCCCTCTCTGAACATGAATCATGCAGAGTCACTGGCTCTGCTGTGGAAATCGTCAGGGTCACCAGGTTCCTCTGTGTCCATATCACGGAGAACCTCACCTGGTCCCTCAACATGAAGTCCATAGCCAAGAGAACACAGCAGCGCCGCTACTTCCTGTGGAGACTGAAGGAGGCTCATCTCCCCCCTCCCATCCTCACCATGTTCTGAATGCGTAATCATTCTGAGAGTTTTTTGGATCTTGGTTTAAATTCTTTCAGTTCCCTTTCCTGTTCTTCTCTGTTGGTCTAATCCAATCCACCTTTATTCTACTCAGATATACAGAAATCACAAAAATGTATCTGTAGAAATACACCCAGACGGAATCAGCTGACAGGAATAAAGCTTGGTGGGGTAGATCCATGAGTTACCACTACTGACCTTAACACCACGCCACCGTCACCAAAGACTGCAGTGGTGTCGTACCAGACTGTCATGGAGGGACTCAGAATGGCAGTGGGTCATCTCCCCAATGCACAATGTAATTACAAGAGCCTGTGACAGTCTGAACCAGCATCTGCATGATTCCAGATCCAGGAATGACCTCCCAACAGTCCTGTTATTCAGCCGGACCATGCTCCAACCTCAAACCGGCCCAGTCTCCTGACCTCAGTGTTCTAGAACCTCTTAAGGAACATACTGAACAGAACCCAAACCTGATAGCTTTGAGAAGAGTGAGGACAACACAACACCGTTATGCTGAGCTGTTATCTATTTATGAAGAAGCCGATATTTACCCAGTTGAATATTTTCTTGTCCTGAAATTTAGTTTTTAATATAGCTGTTGTCTCAAACTTTCACAGACGGTGTTAGAAAATATTAGTTTTTAAAAATAATCAAGCCTAAATGAACTGAACAAGCTCTTTGAAGTGAAATATGATAAGTCATGTTTAACATGCTACACCAGAGTGACACCCCGGTAACCACCTGATACTGATCACTCCATCACTGATATGGAAATCACTAAGATGACACTGAGTATAATATAGTATAACCTCCACAGACTGATATACAGAAGTACTGAGTCATTACCTGCGACTGAGCCCAAAACGGAGACCACCAAACCCAGCTGCAGTATCACCACCATCGTACCGTGTAGAGAACTACTCAGTCTCAGAGGCACCGTGTAAATTAAGCTCCTCAGGATGTAACAGGAAGAGTGGTGGGGTGGGGTATGTGAAAGTCCTACGTTAGATTCTCTTCTGTGAAACGTAGAAGACCGCTCAGTAGGACATTCACCAGGGTGGCTTCTTGTCTTGATACTATTGCTGTTCCTGTTAATTCTCCCTATCTGTATAATCCAACCAGCTCTGTAGCTCATAAACATGTTGGAGAATTTTGACGGTTGGTGCTTAAGAACCTACTGCTCTTTGGTTCCATCTGGGAATGAACGTTTCAGGTTCCTCTTTATTTGTGGTGGACATTAGAATAGAATAGAATAGAATAGAATAGAATTGCATTTACATACACTTTAAATTAGGTTCGACACTGGAACGGAACCCCTTCCATAGTAGTAGAAAAGACCCATCAACCAACCCTGTGCATCAGTAAGAGTCCTTGACATCGTGAGAGCATCCATAGGATTAATGGACAATGTGCTATAGATGGTTCTTTACAGAACCTATTTGAAAACATCCCACCCTGCTTCCCGTTTATCACACCACCACTTGCTTAAAGGCTGAACTGACTTAAAACGAGACATTCGCTGCACTGTACTACGGATCCCATCTCTCACACCCGCAGGTATTTATAGCCCTGTCATCCTGGTGCAGTGCCATCTGCAGGAGCCTCCAGGTACTACCACCTTACACACGTAAGGTCGAAATTCCCGTCCGACTGCTGGTCTCTTTGTCTTTCCTTCGGATGAATTCCAGCTCTTTAAAAAGCCAGACAAAACCAAGTAAATAAGCAGGAGCTCAAACTAATGTTAATATGGCAAGCGAGCACATTAGCAGGCCCACATTTTAAACAGCTAAGTAGAAGTTTATTCAGGTTAACTTGAAGTGAGAAGTGTTACTTCTGGTGTCTGGTTATTTGGGTTTCTCATTGGTAACAGGCAATAGGTCTATTTTAATAGCATGACTCAGGGCCCGTATGCAGAACCTGGTTCCCTCTTGAATGTATTTATAACAGCACTTGTTACTTTACCCACAGAGCTAGCGCTGTAGAGGTGTGAGAAGAAGAGTGGCACCTTAGTAGCAACTGAGAAACATGTGGGTGTGGTAGATGGTATACACAAAACCTTCTTTAAAGGGTGGACAGCCACAAGCGTGTCTTTCAGGAGCACCATAGACCTCGCTGTTGGCTGGCAAAACGGCTTTGTGTTTTGCACTCTGTTGGTGCAACATGTTGGTGGTCATGTTGCAGGTTCAGGGATATATTGTTAATAAGCCTAACATCTGTCTATTTTAGTATATGTAGGTCCACCCGTAGGTGCAGTGGTACCCATCATTCTTTCATTTGACTGATGACCCTTATTGGTTTTTAGCTGCTCACCACACACATCTTTCCTCCTGAGCTAACAGAACGAGACTTAACCTCTGACCCTGCTGTTATGACCCAGACAAGGCCCAGGCCATGATACGGTCTAAGAATGGGCTTCCTCCCCAGACCTGCCAAACAAAACACTAGTACTGGAAAAGTGTACCATGTGGACAAAAGTATTGGGACACCATCATCATAGGTTGTCTGGTTCTGCCGGGCCCTCTCGAGGTGATCTGCCATCTGCATATCCTGCAACACGAAGTTGACATTGCCTTTCTCTTGATCAGCTTCAGCTTGTCCTCCCAGTGTTGTGGCTGGATTTCAGGCATTTTTCTGAAATAATCTGTGGCCAAATGTACATAGCGGTTCCCGGGCCTCAATAGTGGGACACCAATAGAATACTGGAGTTGAACGACTTCAGAGGAACACAGTCACTAGCTTCAATGTCCACAATGAACTTGTGGAAAAGGCAAAGCTGGCAGCACACAGAGCCGAACACGGAGGTCAGCAAACATGTGTCCTTGTCCTTGTTCTGTTTGACACTCCCCTTCCGATGAGACAGTGTATCAGTGCGGCTACGTCTGTGAAACAAAGACATTTCTTGGCAGCTGAGGTCTGTGCCACATGGTTGTTCAAACGAACCGACTTGACAGAGAGACGTTGTCTCAGGCCAGCCCTCCCTGCTCCCCCAACATTTTAACAGTACTACTAGACGGTGATTTCCCACAGATGAATAGGACAGTGGTGCTGATACTTGCAGGAGGAAAGTAAGCACTGAACAAGTTAAACTGTGGAAACGTTCTGGCAAAAAGTCTTTCTCCTAAACCACAAAGACCTGAAGACTTCAAACTCTAAATAAAAACCATACAGAGGCGCCCCCTTGTGGATAAACACCTGACAATAAGAATAAAAGTGGACCCAGAACAGAGCCTTGTGGAACACCACTGAGAATATCAGGCTTATCTGAGATATGTTCACCCATACTTACACAATACTGTCTTCCAATTATATATCTAGATAACCTGCTTAATACAGTAGTGCTCTGTGGTCTACAGCACTTTAAAAAATAAAAGAACCAGTGAATATAATTTTTCTGCTCAAAGGAAATGTTCTTTTATTGAATGAAGCAGAGAAGGTCACTGTATAACAGTATAGAAGCCATAGAAGTTCCTCAATCCATAGAACTTCACTTTACAGTAACCACCAGACCCACATTAAGCTTGGCATACATATATCTTAATCTAGCAACCAACAACAACAACAGCAAATGGGTGGCGCATACATATAGCTTCATTTATATAACATCTTTCCATATTTACATACAGTTCTCATGGTGCTTGTCAACTGTCTTATTGGCCATACATCCAAACGAGTACCTGGATATCGGAAATAAGTAGCTCACGGAAAAAGTAAACACCATAGACTCTCTGGAGGACTGCTACAGTGAGACATTAGAGGTTTGATGGGGTTAATGTTATGCCAGTTGTTTTGCTCTGTAGGCCTACAAAGTTAGGAAGGAATACTGCACCCTGGATCCGGAATACTGAGAGGATTCTTAACCTATTACATGTGGGGCCCCAAAAACATCCTTGCTTAGAGGCCCCTAGAGGCTACAGCTAGCCCTGCTTAATATACCCACATCAATATAAAATCTGCATTATGTTATGACCAGTAAAACCAAGCATGGCTGGAACTGCTCATTGCATCTCAGTGTGAACAATAATGGAAAATTAATATCAGAAAATTGGAAAAGCCGGGAAAGTTATGGTAGGACAGTCTTACACAAACACACCATCAGTGATGCTCAATAAACCTGATGTGGCCATGTGTTCCCAACGTTAGTCAGGGACAGGTTCCGCATCTGGAGGTGCTTTAAGAGCTGGTTAACTGGTATGTTCTGTAAATGACCCAAGACTAGCCCCTCCGTCTTCAGCAGTGGGCCAAAGCCACCCAATTAGAGAAGGACCAGCTGTGGGCTCCCACTAGACAGCTCTGAATCCACTGGGAATCCTCTTCCATGACTTTGACTTCCTCAGGGTTGATGCAGTTTCCTCCAGTTAGGCTTCATTCCCAGGTCTGTCGTAAGCGGTTTGAGGTTCCACAGGATCCTTCTATGTGATGGAGCAGTAACAGAAAAGGTACAGATTAATATTCAGAATCAGAGTTATCGTTTTATAAAGCGTGTTTACAGGGTGTATCTCCCAATAACAGTTTATTTACCCTGTATGGATAACGGCCCTGAAGGTTCTACCGCTCTTTAATTGACTGAATGGGTTCTTGGGGGTTCTTACCTCATCAGGAAGTGTTTCATAGATGGACTCTGGAGAGGTCTTCCGTTGCTGCATATTGTCGGGAGATGATACGACATATGATGAATTAAAACAAGTATTTGCAATAAGAAAAAAAGAATCAAAGCTACTACATGTCGTCACTGTCTTCCATTAAACTAAATTAGGCTTTGCACATCTTGGTGATGGGTAAAGGAAGGAAGGGATGAAGGAACAATGTTGGTGATGGATAAAAGAATGAGGGGATCAATGAACAATGTTGGTGATTAATAGGGGAATGAAGAGATGAAGGAACAGTGCTGGATAAAAGAATGAGGGGATTGAGGAAAAATGCTGGTAATGATAAAGGAATGAAGGAGTGACAGGCAGCTACAGACAGGTCTAGCTTGCTAGCTGTTGGTTATGCTGGTTAGCTTTAGCTCGCTAAGTTTCTCTGACTCTGAAACTGCTTGTGTGGGCGGGGCCAGAGACATCTATTTTACAGGGCGAGGAGAGGAACATGGTGAATAGAACATCAGGCCTTACTGTATATACTGCATGTAGGGTTGCCACCTTTCAGAAATGAAAATAAAGGTGGGGGGGCGTGGTGATGTGGGAGTGACGTGTTTGAAATTGCGCCCCGTATTTGATCTGGTTCCAGGGGGGCGGGGGTAGGGGGTGGTTTTGGGCGAGAGTGTGATCAGTCATGTGTGACGTACGTGTTTATTGGACATTTATGGTAATACGGAACAAAGCCCACTCCGTATTTGAACTGAGTCCGGTGGTGTGGGGTGGTTTGAGAGAGATTGATCATTCATATGTGTGTGACAGATGTGTATATCAGACATTTACGTAAATACTGGTTTGGTATTGGTTTAATACGGGACGAGACATTTAATTGCCAAATAAAGGACGATTCCGTATTTTACGGGACGGGTGGCAAACCAACCTGTACTGCTTATTGTTATTGATAACTTATTGTATACGGCCATATTCACCTTGTTCTTGGGGCTGGGGGTGGTGTAACTGGACCGTCCTTTACTTGGAGGTGGGGGCTTCTTCTCTACAGTGCTGTACACAGTAGTGTGCGCCTCCAGCGCGATGTGTGGTGTTCCAGTATCGGTGTTCTGTAAACATGAAGCCACATTCTCAGATACTCTCTCACCATAGTGGCACAAACAGCTGCACCCAGAAGGAATCAACCCACAGGAATCAAACTCGGTGTGTGGGTTTGACAGAGAGAGACATGCTAGTGATTCCAGTTTCACTCAACAGCCCAACTGCAGACATACAGTGAGCAGTGGTGTCCTCCATAAGTCATCTTGTTAGTGCAGCACCATCGGCAGACGGCTGTCCTTAATACCACGCCAACGGCAAATGGTATCGTGCCAGACTGTCGTGGAGAGACAGACTTCTGTATGTGTAGCTCAATAAATATTGATCATATCAGTCTAAATTTATCATCAGTTATTGATCCTGGTCACCTTTATCCTCCTTCCCAACACACCTGCACTCCCACACCTCCTTCTGGGTGCAGTCTATACACTGGATTTCATGCTACGATCCCCACATAATCAGATACATGTATATATTTATATTTTTATTTATATTATGTGTCTGAATATCTACAGGAATAAGAGTGATTCAGTCTTACCTCCACTTCTGCATAGACAGTGTCCTCACACTGCATGTCACCTGTACAGGTTTGATTGGACAAGGAAAAATGAACCCTTCAAGTCACTGAGGAACAGTAACTGTAGACACCGTCAAAGTCACTTTGTGTAGCTGCTGTACAATCATTTATTCTGATGCACAGTCGGTGAAACACACTGGGATAATATTACGAGGTCGGGTAACAGACATAAGGACAGGTCCTCAGTCCAGCAGTGACACTGAGGCATAACTTCTGGACACCTCAGTGTCACTGCTGACTGAGAATCATCCACCACCACCAAAGCTTGTGTGTTTAAGGTGGTAGTAACTTCAGGCTTCCTGCAGGTGGCGCTGCACAAGGATGATGTGTCTATAAATTCCTGCAGGGTGTGAGTGACGGGATCCCATAGATTGGGACGAGGTGCTACAGTCCCCAGGAAATGTCTTGATTTAACTCATGCACAATAATCTGGGTGGTCCGAAGGTGGACCAACATTGGCAGGGTGCTGACTTTATCAAGCCAGTGTACCAATATATGCTTACTGTCTGGGTTACTGGGTGGATGAAAACGATACCCCCTTCCAAACTGACTCAGGTGGGTAGTTGGCATGTTGTTCATTTCCTAAGCCATTCCAGAAAACCTGAGTTTCAGTGACCAGCTGTATTAGCTCTCCCCACTCAGCGGTAACACCAGTTTAGCGACTGACTGACTACCACGTTCTGTGACTGGAGTTCTGGAGTTTATAATTCAGGGATATTAATAATCATTAATATTCACACTGAACACGCATCTGAGGTAAACAGCCCATACCTGTCGATTTCCTCCGGCGAAGACATAAACGAATAAAGACCGCTGTCAGAGTGATGATGATGATGATGATGATGATGATGATGACTACGGCACCCCCACCAAGCAGCAGCCAGTTTAGTGGACTTGTTCCTCCTAATGGGGGAGGGGGAGTTACTCATTTCGTTGGTCTTACAGGTACAGAGCAGGTTACATACCAGGATGTGTCTGTCTGTGTACACACCTTCACCTCCATCAGCACAGAGTCGTTCAAGTTCTACCGTCTCCAGAACAGCCTCCTTCCAGCTAACTGGGTTGCTATGGTTACAGATGATGGAGCTGCCATTGATGGACAGGGAAAGGGTGATGCCTCTGGGTGATGTCACTTCCTTCTCCTCACAGGTTTTAGTATTGCAGCTGGAGCTGATTGAGAGGTCATGACCTCTACAGGTGAGAGTGATGTTACAAGTATAGTTGCTTGACTGGGGATTCAGGACTGGAGCCTCCACTGGATCTGAGGTAAACATATATAGACATTGAGAATATTAGAATGTTATATAGTCATATAAACAACAACAAAAAAGATGCAGAGTGACTGCGTAGCTGATGATAGCTTGTTGCTAACCAGCTGCTAAGGTGCTAAAAATGAATAGGCATCTATTGGAGGGGAACGATGAATGAAATAAGCAACATGTAGCACATGTGGCGTCAGTATGTCTGAGGATTAGAGTTTGGGGATCTGTCCTAAATGAGTACATGCAGTTTGGTGGCTGTAGACTAAAAGGTACGATGGCCAAGAAGTGCAAAACAAATTGAAATGGGATTGGGCCTATAAGGTAAGGATTGGCCTGGGTGCTGGTCATAACTCGGCCACCAGGGGGCAGCAGCGAACTGGTAATCAGTCCTAATATCCTGCACCTGGTGAATGGGCTATATAAGCAGTCTGGGTTGCTGGTTCTTTGCTACACCGGGGGTGTGTGAGGTTCTGGTCGGTAATGAAAGAGGGCTGAGTGTTTGTGTTGGCTATGAAGGCAGGGGTGGCTGTTTTGGTCTTCTTCTTTTAGTCTTAGTTTCAAAGTGAATGTATTTAAGCTGTTTCTACTGGCTTATTTCAGATCAGAGATTTTCAAATGGCCAAACTCATCATTTTAATCTAGCCTGACTAGCCATGGGTTAGCCTTAGGCTTAAGTTAAGTAGGCTTGGGGGGTGGGGGTAAACTACATGTATGTGCAACTACACTTTTTTCTTTTAAACAGCTCAACACCACTGACCAACAGGGAAAGTGGTGGGCTAGTTAGTTACCACTGAGGGTCAACACTAAAAACCAACTAAAACTAGCCCACAGCAGAACTCAGTAAAACACAGCCAACACATTAAACACTATTTACAACAACCACAACAAAGATGTCTCTTAGGCCAGGAGAGTGGCATCTCTGGAGGGCACACTCTGCATCGTCATGCTAGCACAGCCCAGGCTGGACCACATAATGTTAATAAAGCACAGAGAGGAAAAACCTCCTAGATTGTTTTGGATCTAATAATGGCATAGCCACTAGGGGGCTGTAGAAAGGGCAATACAATACTGTGACAGCTGGGTGGTGGTGGTTGTTGTTGTTTACTTTCTATAACCTCTGATTCATTTAGTCACATTATAAACAGTGTTTGTGCTTCTTGTAACAAAGTACTGTAACACTATCATTACTGACTTTTGTTATTTGCATTATTTACACAATGTTAATAATATGCAACACCTCAGAGACGCAGTCAGAGTTCTGAAGCAGTGACGTGGTGATGGTGTGCTAGTGTGTGTTGCACTGGTGTGAGTGGTTTAGGGTTATAAACCACATGTCTAATCATTTCCATGATCGTCTTCAAACTGTAGTTTAGGGATGTAAGACTTACCCAACACAGAGAGACTGTTGTGTTACGTTGTGCAGTGTTGTGTAGTGCTGTGTTGTGTAGTGAGGTGCAGTGTTGTGTGTGTGTGTGTGTGTGTGTGTGTGTGTGTGTGTGTGTGTGTGTTAGGACTGCATTTTTCCTGCCTCAGAATTCCACACTGTAACACTTACCTAACACAGAGAGTCTGTACTCAGCTACTACTGTGACCTGAGCAGCAGACGCTCTCGCTTCATACAGTCCACGATCAGTCTTCTGTAGGTTCTTCAGGGTCAGACTGTAGTTTCTATAATTGAACTCCACTCTGCCTTCATAACCAGGATACGCTTTAGTTCTATTAGTTTCCTTATAATATTTTAGAATATTAGTAGTTCTGTTAAAAACCCAGATGAAATCATCAAACTCCGGTACAGGAAGCTGTATGTCCAGCTGAACAGAATCTCCAACTGATCTGGACACATCACTGGACCCTGCAGAGAGAGAATAAAGTGGTATGTGATGTATATAAAGGTGTTTACTTTAGTAATTAATATAAAGTACAGAAACATTCAGGTGTTTACTGAGTGTAATGCTTCCGGGTTCTCCTCCTGCATACAACTACACAACCCATCAGCCATCTCTGCATGACGATATACCCCTGTGCTCTCAATCCACCAATCACAACCCATTCAGCCTCACCCGAGTTCTAATCTGCCTCACCTGTCCCTCGTTACCTTCCCTGTATATATACCAGTCTGTTCATGCTTCCTCTTTGTGTGGTGTTGCCCACTTGTTGACCTGCTGAGTGGGTTTTGTTTTGTCTGTCTGTCTTTGTCTCTCTCTGTCTTTTTCTCTCTCTGTTTGTTTCTGTCTCACTTTCTGACTGTCTCTTTGTCTGTCTCTCTCTCTCTCTCTCTCTCTCTCTCTCTCTCTCTCTCTCTCTCTCTCTCTCTCTCTCTCTCTCTCTCTCTCTCGTTTTTTATTTAATGCTATTTCATGCAATCAATATGACAATGAAATACACATTTTAATCTTTCTTCCCCATTTTCTAGATCTCATTTCATATCTCTGTAAGTTGGCTTGTGTGCTCTTCTTATCAGTGAGAGTTGAGAGAGGGTGAGTTTCAGTTTAAAAACACAAATTAAATTAAATTATAATAACTGCAGATTTACAGTCAGCAGGGTCCTCTGTGGATCATTCCTCAGTCAGGGATATATCAGGTGGAGAGGCTGATCATTATGCTAGTTTTGAAAGTTTAGGGAAACTATCTGCTGTTAGTGCTGCACACAGCGGAACATTTAACCCACCCATGAAGTGAAACAGCCACATGCACACACGAGGGGGCAGTGAACCGACTTGCCCAGCCCTATCCACGGCACCCGGAGTGCCTTGCTCAAAGGCACTTCAGTTGTTACTGTCGGTTCAGGGAACCGTCTGGCAACAAGGCAGTGACTCAGGAGTTCCTTTACATCACAGTGTGCTGGTACTGCCCTAAGATGGAACGTGGAAGCATTGGAAATCTGATTTGATATTATATTAATCTGCTGTTCTGGTGTTTATGGCTTGGTGCTGTTCAGGTCCAGCATCGTCATAGGTGCAAATCTCTCTCTGTATTAGGGTTAATGGTTAGTGGTGTAAACCAGCTGCTAAAATAGTCTCTTTCACCACAGCTTTCAGTTTAGGACCAGCATGGTGCATTATCTGTATCTGGATGAATGGAAGGAGACCATCCTCCTCATCCTCATCAGGACTTGGTTGCTGTAAAAGGACAAACATGAGGCTGCTGGTTTATCTCAAGTCCTTGTGTTGTTTTGATATGCCAATTCATTTGTACAAATCTGGAATAAAATGATACATTAAATAAACAATAAAATGCGATTATTATTTATTACATTTACTACAATTTATTATTTACTACAATTATTATTGTTATAGTTATTATATAAGTATGTTAATGATTATATAATACAATATAATTATAATTAATTGTTATTAATAGTTATTATTATAAACAACAACAGTAATAATAATAATAATAATAATAATAATAATAATAATAACTAGCATGTTCTGTACATTATTTGCCCAGCTGTAGGTTGCCAAATAACCCAGATTGGGTTGTTTTAGCCAATAATCTGTTTCATGTGTAAATAAAGGATCTACATAACTCCCTCTAGATTACAGGTGGAGCTGAAAGTTGAGGAAAATGAATGAGCCTCTTATCTGGTAGATGTTACTGTTAAGAGTGTGTAAGAATAAGAGAAAAAGACTGAATGATATTATTTTTTGTGAAATTGATTTTCTGAACCTTGGTAAGAACACAGACTGGGGCTGGGTAACCTGCAAAGCCACCCCTGGCCGCCAGAGGGAGGTACAGATCCTACTTACAGGGAGGTCTCTCTCACTTCCATGCTCCGTATTGGGTTAGAACTAGGTCATTACAGGAGCCTATGTCCGTCTGAACCAGCATCTGCATGATTCCAGATCTGGGCAGTTTTCCTAGGAATCCTCTGTTATACAGCCGGATCATGCCCCAAACCTCAAACCTGTTACCTAACCAGCCCGGTCTCCTGATTTCAGTGTCCTAGAACCTCTTAAAGAACATACCGAACAGAACCCAAACCAAACTCGCCAGAACCTGATAGCTTTGAGGGAAGCGAGGACAACACAGCACCGTCATGCTATTCAGAGAAAGCCCATATTTAGACCCAGTTATATTATCTTGCCTTGAAATTTAGTTTTTAATATCTGTCATTTAAAGAAGCTGACATGAACTAAACGAGCTCTCTGAAGTGAAGTATGATAAGTCATGCTTAAGCTACTCCAGAGTCACACCTCGGTAAGCACCTGATACTGATCACTCCATCACTGATATGGAAATCACTAAGATGATACTAAGTATAATACAGTATAACCTCTACAGACTGATATACAGAAGTGCTGAAGAGTCATTACCTGCGACTGAGCCCAAAACGGAGACCACCAAACCCAGCTGCAGCATCACCACCATCGTACCGTGTAGAGAACTACTCCGTCTCAGAGACAGTGAAAATGAAGCTCATCATGATTAACAGGAAGAGTGGTCTGCTGGTGTTTTGACCCCTGCCTGTCTAAATGTTATATATATAGGACTGGTCCAGATGAAGCCACTTCACACTTACCTACTAGCCTGCGGTTACGGATGTGCATACGCACATGTATGTATGGATGTGTTTCGGTAGTGTGGGACGTTTAAATACTTCAGAAATAAAGCTATAAGCTTTATTTAATTTAATAAGGCTATAAGACAAGATAACCTAAGCGCTGAGACCATGTCTAACACAACCCACATCCTTCCTGTGCTTGGGGTGGTAAAAGAGTAGGAGGGAGTTTTTGCACGCTTCTATATAGACCCATCTATAGCATCTAGGGTTAGGGTTAGAACTCCTAATCATGCAGTGGAAGGTTTTTCCACCAGCGTGAAATGAGTTTTATTCCAGTTAGCTCGCCTAATTTTGAACCATTTGATGCTGTTGACAAAAAAAAAAACAATCGGATCAAGCACCAACCAAGGTGACATCTACTGGCTTTGTCAGTCGTTGAGGAAAGAGATGGCATCAATGGCGAGATGGACTGGGCATCAATGGCGAGATGGATTGGGAGCACCTTCTAGCAGTAGTGAGAGGATCCATAGAGTGAACACGATGATCAAGGTGGTCCCACAAGTGCTCATTTGAGTTCAATCTGGGGAATAAGGGGGCCGGGGTAGTACCTGGAAGTCTTCATCAAGCTCTTCCAACCAGTGTTGAGCATATCTAGTCGCGTGGCATGGCGCATTGTCTTGCTGGAAGATCCCATCCGCCCCAGGAAAGACAATCAGCATGTATGAGTATACATGATCTACAGAAGTCATTCCCAAATATATAGCCTATTGCACATCTTATCTACACACCAAGCCAGCTAATGATAAGTGTCTTCCTTCATGACCTGTGTGCAGGCCATAATAATGCAACTCGACTGTATCATAGGCATACCTATATCATACGTCATTTATCACTAATCTGGAAACTCTGTCTGGCTGTTTGTCATTTTGCCTTTACCAGACAGAAGTAAGTAAATTAGCATGAGCTCCTAATGTTGATATGGCAAGCGAGCACAATATCAGGCCCACATTTTGAACAGCCAGGAAAGAAAAACTTCGCTGGAAGTAGATCATTCCTTTTGATTCTAATTTGACCAAACGAGGGAAGTGTTACTTCTGGTTTCTGTTTGGTTATTTTAGTTTCTCGTTGGTCACAGGCAATAGGTCTATATTTAGTCCATAGAGGTGCTGGTCATAAAATTAAAATGTCATGAAAAGGTTGATTTATTTCAGTAATTCCATTCAAAAAGTGAAACTTGTATGTTATATTCATTCATTACACACAGACTGATATTTCAAGTGTTTATTTCATTTAATTTTGATGATTATAACTGACACCTCATGAAAACCCCAAATTCAGTATCTCAGAAAATTAGAATATCAAGACCAATACAAAAAAGGATTTTTAGAAATGTTGGCCAACTGAAAAGTATGAAGATGAACAGTATGAGCATGTACACACTCAGTACTTAGTCTGGGCTCCTTTTGCCTGGATTACTGCAGAAATGCAGCATGGCATGGAGTCAATAAGTCTGTGGCACTGCTCAGGTGTTATGAGAGCCCAGGTTGCTCTGATAGTGGCCTTCAGCTCTTCTGCATTGTTGGGTCTGGCGTATCGCATCTTCCTCTTCACAATGCCCTACAGATTTTCTATGGGGTTAAGGTCAGGCGAGTCTGCTGGCCAATTAAGAACAGGGATACCATGGTCCTTAAACCAGGTACTGGTAGCTTTGGCACTGTGTGCAGGTGCAGAGTCCTGCTGGAAAATGAAATCTGCATCTCCATAAAGTTGGTCAGCAGCAGGAAGAATGAAGGGCTCTAAACCTTCCTGGTAGACGGCTACGTTGACCTTGGACCTCAGAAAACACAGTTGACCAACACCAGCAGATGACACGGCACCCCAAACCATCACTGACTGTAGAAACTTTACACTGGACCTCAAGCAACGTGCATTCTGTGCCTCGCCTCTCTTCCTCCAGACTCTGGGACCTGAATTTCCAAAGGAAATGTAAATTTACTTTCATCAGAGAACAGAACTCTGGACCACCCAGCAGTCGGGTTCTCTTGTCTTTAGCCCAGGCGAGACGCTTCTGACACCGTCTCTTGGCTGGACACGAGGACTGCGACAGCTGAGACCCATGTCCTGCAAAGGTCTGTGGGTGGTGGTTCTGGAAGCCCTGACTCCAGCTGCAGTCCACTCTTTGTGACTCTCCCCCACATTTTTGAATGGGTTTGGTTCCACACCACTCTCCAGGGTGCGGTTATCCTTATTGCTTGTACACTTTTTTCTACCACACCTTTTCCCTCCCTCCGGCTCTCTATTAATGTGCTGGGACACAGAGCTCTGTGAACAGCCAGCCTTTACCAATGACATTTTGTGTCTTGCCCTCCTTGTGCAAGGTGTCGATGGTCGTCTTTGGGACAACTGTCCAGTCAGGAGTCTTCCCCATGATGGTGTAGCCTACAGAACTAGACTGAGAGACCAGTTAAAGGCCTTTGCAGGTGTTTTGAGTTAATTAGCTGATTAGAGTGTGGCACCAGGTGTCTTCCATATTCAACCTTTTCACAATATTTTCTGAGATACTGAATTTGGGGTTTTCATTAGTTGTCAGTTATAATCATCAAAATTAAAGCAAATAAACACTTGAAATATATCAATCTGGAATGAATGAATAATATAATAAAGTTGAATGAATAATAAAGTTTCACTTTTTGAATAGAGTTACTGAAATAAATAAACTTTTTCATGATATTCTAATTTTATGACCAGCACCTGTATATAGAACCCTCTAGGTTCCCTCTTTTTGAGCCAATGTATAGAATAGTCCTCAGTGCTAGTGCTGTAGAATATGAGTGAGAAGAAGAGTGTCACCTTTTAACTGAGAAACTAGTATGTGGTATCTAGAAAAGGCCTCTACAGGTTGGCCACCCACCAGGTTGTCTTTCAGGAACACCATGGACCTGGCTGTTAGCTGGTATGGCTTTGTGTTTTCCACTCTGTCTACTATTAAATGATGATCATTTTGCAGGCATTTAATGATATGGGGTCTACTACTTGAGATTTTTTTCAGAGGGTCGGCCTAGAGCGTCTTACGTGCTAAGGGAAATCCTACTGCTTCAGCCAAATACGACCTTTTGGACTATTGTACACTTCACTACATAACTTTGTGTGGACAGTTTGGGGGAAAATCTTTCCTGTTCCAGCATGACTGTGGGCCCGGTCCCCAAACAAGGTCCATAAAGGCTGGTTGGGTGGTTCCAACACCTGTGGCATGAGCTAGTATGAAGGTTGGGAGTCAGGCCCTTTTGTCCAATATCAGTGTCTGACCCACAAAAATTCCCACCAGCACACTCCGGAATCATGTGGAAAGCCTTCCCGGAAGAGTGGCAGCTATTATAGCCACAAAGTTGGGACCATCTCCATATTCACTCCTATGATTTGGCATAAAAGCTTCTGTAGGGAGAATGTGTAGGTGTCCCAATACTTTTGTCCATATAGTGAAGCTCCAAGGATGAGCACGGAAAACCGCAAACTACCTTAACTCATCTTTAAAACCAAAAGTGATGGACAGCAAATGATGCTCTCCCTGAGGGAGAGGGCCCCACCTAGTGACCAGCCACTGACACACAATGCATCTTAAGTGCTGTATAGGAATTGCACAGTAGGAAGCTCTTTACTGCTCCCTACAAATGAACCTGACCCTAACCCTAACCCATCGTCAGGTCATCTCAGGATACACACTCTCAGGACACTTCTCGCACCGGCCACCACAGGTCGGACTAACTGGAGTTCTAAGGACTTTGCTCCAGCTCCTTCTCACCTGAGCTCCTCCCGTACCTGCCCCCCCTCACCTGCTTCACACCCCAGCTCATTATCCCTGCCTTTAAAAAGTCTTCCCTTTGGCTAGGTGTCTGTGGAGCATTAACCTCTGGACTGTTGACTGGCTTTTGCACTAGTCTCTGTCTCATTGTCCTCAGTTTCCTCAAGCCTTCTGGTACCTTTGAACATCTATTGTATTTTTTGACCGGAGTGTTCCCCCGGTTCCTTACCCTTGAGCCTTTCAGACCCTCAGGCCCTTCGTTTTTGTGGTTTGTGTATTTCTTTTTTTTCCAGATCTTTGTTTTTTTTGGTGTCATTTTTGAGATTTCTGTTTTGTGTTTGAGATTTCTGAGTGTTGTACTTTTGGACTTTTTGTGTGTCACGTTTTTGCCATTTCTGTCTGGACCCCCTCTCTGTGTCTGAGCTCAAATTGCTGAAATTGTAAACAAACTATATGTGGATATTAACTTGATTCTTAACACTGCTAGTAGTTTTGGGTCAGGGTTAGAAACTGTTGGGGGAACATTTAATTTTGTAACACTGTACCACCATTCCAGCACTTTACTTCACCGTACCAACATTCCAGCATTTCACCGTACCACCATGACATCACTTCACTTCAGCACAATACATTTATTTAGACTGATATGATCAATATTTATTGAGCTACACATACAGTCTCTCAGTATGGCATCGGGCCCCCATGTCAACTCAACACACCAGACGTCTCAGTATGGAGCTCTAGAGGTTCCTAATGGTGTCCTGTGATAATCCATCCCATGCAGTTTGAACATCCTCACACAGTTCCTGCAGATGGTGCGGTAGGGGTGAGGTGGAAGGACACCAGGCCTTCTGGACGTGTGACAACAAACCGTCCATCTCGGTGCTGACCACGGTGCCTCCACACACAGATTCGTTGGGCGTCTCCACCAAGACTAAAGCGGGACTCGTCACTGAAGATGACCCGCTGCCATTCTGTGTCACTCCATGACAGTCTGGTACGACACCACTGCAGTCTTGGGGACGTTGCCGTCATGTAAAGGACCGTTGTCGTAATGGTGCATGTAGTCCTGCGTGGTGCAGCCGTCACAAACGCTAATTAACCATCAACTACTGTTCGTCATCATAGCCAATTTACCTGGAAAGTTAATAAGCCAAACATTCACCAGCCATGGTCACAAACACTTCCCACCTGCAGTCTCAGTAACATGTCAATCATAGCAGTGGTGTGTGTGTAGCACGTAGATGGTAGCAGCTTTCGTATCCGCCTCTACTAACAGCATTATTAGTGTTAGTCTAAAGTGCAGGCAGGGTGACTACAGTCTGCTCTCGTTCACAGGGAGTCATGAAAAGAAAGAGGAAGGATAACTGCAGTTGCTGTGACGTTGTTGTTATTCTGCAGAAACAAGAACTGAGTTGAGAGAAGTGGGAAAATACGAGCGAGTCACATGACTGATGATTCCAAGAGATGCGTTAGTGTTTCTAGTGGTAGAACAGCTCAGCTGGTCCGGCCAGAAGCGAGCATGATGATGCTGACAGGGCAGGGTGAGCCGCTGATGTGGGAGTGTATGAGCACAGGACGAATAAGGCCATATGATGACATCATAGCAGTCTCCACATATGTACACTCATCAGAATAGGAACCTATAGCTAAGCTGAAAGGCCGCAGGCACAGGCTAACGCGTGCAGCGCTCGGTTCAGGCTGCGGTTCTGAAAGTGAAACAGCTGTGAAATCACGGGAGATCTTCTCAATCGACTGTGGGAGTCAAGATCGGCTTTCAGTTCTCGCAGTCGGTGCACCTCCATCCAGTTTGGCTTGCCTTGGTGGCTTGGGTATCTGCTTGAATAAAAGCACACAGAGAAAAATACTAATAACTAATTAATATTCAGAGTTTACAGTTTCATAAAGAAATCAGAGTTAGCAGTCCATAGAGCAGGGTTACAGGATTTCCCCTCCCATGCCTCCCATGTGGGGGTGGTGGGAATATCTATCCATCTGAACTTTTCTACTACTAGAATAATAACCTGGTTGCTTTAAGTAGCAAGATTGGATTAGCCAGTAGTGGGCCAACACCCTATACAGTACTGTCCTTATATCCATCCGGATTTGAACCCCTCTACCGTGCTCTAGCTGGATCATAAAGTTTCAGAGACAAATAGTGGTCGTCTTCACCTTGTTCACCGCCTTGTTCTCCGGAGCCGGAGTGCTCAGACTGGACTTTCTTACACTTGTAGGTTGTGGCCTCTCCCCTATAACACAGTACACAGCAGACGATATCTCCCGCACCACAGGTGGTGTTGCTGCACGAACGTTCTGTAGACATGAATAAAACACATTGTCATATAATCATATAATACTGTACATTGTGTTTCACGTTACATTTCATGGAAGACCTTAACGTTGAAATAATTAACCAAATCAACATTTAAATACTCATAATCAACTCATATCAACTCAAACTCATAATCAAAATACAGCTGCACCCAGAAGGAACCAGCCCACAGGAATGAAACCTGGTGGGTAGGTTTGATATTGTGAGACATGCTAGTGGTTCAGTTTTCACACTCGGCTGTGCATGTGACATAGGCCGGGACAGGCCTTATCTCTTTACCTGACTCAAAGGTCATCCCGTTGTGCGTGCTTTCCATTCTGACTCGTGCTGTGGTGTTGTTAGCACCTTTGCTAGTAAATTATACCTCAGAGAAGAGCGCGAAAGCAATCTGAGTTCTTGGAAGGGTTGGAGAGGACTGGCATCACACGGTTCTGGGACGCGGGATGGCCTAAATGACGTATTGCGTGCCGTACTGGTCACACTGATACTACCATTGCACTCTGTTGGCAGCAGTGGATAGAAGAAGGCAAGCACCAGTGACATGATGGATCTAGGAGATCTACACCAACCGCAGAGAGTGCAGCATGACCCAACAGCCACCACTGGACATCCAGTGAGCAGTGGTGTCCTCCATGAGTCATCCTGTTAGTGCAGCACCACTGGCAGACGGCTGCACCACGCAGGACTACATCCACACAGACCGTTACCACGACTGTCCTTAACACCACGTCACCGTCACCAAAGACTGCAGTGGTGTCGTACCAGACTGTCATGGAGTGACTCAGAATGGCAGCGGGTCATCTTCAGTGACGAGTCCCGCTTTAGTCTTGGTGGAGACGCCCAACGAATCCGTGTGTGGAGGCACCGTGGTCAGCACCGAGATGAACGTGTGTCACGCGTCCAGAAGACCTGGTGTCCCTCCACCTCCACCCCTACCGCACCATCTGCAGGAACTGTGTGAGGATGTTCAAGCTGCATGGGATGGATTATCACAGGACACCATTAGGAAGCTCTACAGCTCCATACCGAGGACGTCTTGGCGTGGTGGCGTTTAGCGGAACACGGCGTGCCGACGCCATACTGAGAGGACAGACCTTCTGTATGTGTAGCTCAATAAATAGTGATCATATCAGTCTAAATTGATCATCGTTATGGATCCTGGTCACCTTTATCTTCCTTCTCAAACACACATGCCACTCCCACACCCACCCTTCTGGGTGGAGCTGTTCTGTTGATGATGAGTGTAGTCTGAGGTTAATGTCTGAATGTCTGCAGGAATAAGAATGATTGATTAAATCTCACCTCAATTTCGGCATTAGACCAACTTCCCTGGCATTGTGTGGTCGACACATGTACAAGATTTGAATTGGTTAGGAACGCTTCACACATAAAACAGCCGCACTTCATTTCCACAGCTATGTAGTTAAACTGATATACAAAGCCAGGTTTACACAGTTTTGTACAATTTGTGTTTGCATACCAAAAAAATACGGATCCTTCCTGAAATCGGATGCTTGTTACTCTGAGGCTTCTGGGAAAGAACTGTAAAGCTCCCTCCAGTCACCTCAATCCTACAACACAAGATTATACTGGCACTAAAGAAAGGTTTAACAGCCCCACACACGTGAGACAGCTTTGATTCTAAACCAGGATCCATGCAGTTTATCCAGCGAGATATCCTTGGCTACAATATCTTAGTATGTCAATGGTCTCATCCCCCCCCCCCCCACCCCCCCCACACCCACAGTCTGATCACATCATCAAGGACTCGTCAAGTCTATTATTAAATTACGAATTATTGAAATAGACAACAATTAAAACAGTCATATATCAGGGTTCTTGTACTGGACAACATAAACTGTATCTAACCTCTTATTAACATATACCAAACAACTTCATTTTTCACTATTGCACTTTATATCCTCTATTTTATGTAATATATTTTTTAATTTTTCATATGTCATTTCTGCACTATTACATTTCCTTATTGCTTTTTTATATTATTGATTTTGATTATATACAATTCCAATATACATCTTTATTTAATACTCTGCGGCCTGATATTCCATATACTCTGTTTCTTTAATGCTCGGCTGGCCAGTTGCAAATGAATTTGGTTCTTTTTTGTGAATGTCCATAAGTGTAACATCCCACAACATGATCCGCTCTTCATTTAGCCCATATCTATTAATATAGAGAAACCATATTAAAATATTTGGACGACAAAAAAAAACATTGGCTTTAAGGATTCTGCTTTTATGTTGTAGGCCACTTTCACATCACACAAGGACAGCTGTTTTAATTCTGGTGATTTAGGGTTGCTGTCATTCTGCTTGACCTGTCTTCGTTGAGCTACAGATTTGTCTTAAACATTTTTAGAATTCTAGAGAAAATCTACATTTATAGATGTTAATTGCTGCAGTTTTTTTTCCCAAAGAGTTCCATCACTCCATCGAAAGGATGGCAAACTGTCCAGGTCCAAATAGCAAGCAAAACAGTCAAGCTCCACTCACAGTAAGGTACTGCCACCGCCATGTTTCACAGCTGGAATGAGGTTCCTATGCTGGAGTTCTCTAATCTCTAATTAAAGTCATGATAAATAACTTTTCTGGCCAATCCCTCCATATGCCAATATTTTTGCCGTCCTCTGACTGATCTAGCTGGTCTTCCTGGAGAATAGAGGCTTTGCTTAATGATAGACTCATGATATTAACCAATATACGAGAGGCCAGCATATCCTACCTGTGACCTTCCAGAGTATTCTGGACCTTAATTTTGGAGTCATTTTAGTTGGATGACCATTCCAGGGAACTGAAACCAGGGTGTGGAATTTCTGCCTGGCAGTGGATCGGTAAAGTTCGAATTCATCAAATTAATTGGGACCTCTTCCAGCCTAATAAGCTGGAGGCTAATACAAATACATTTTCTGAGGTCCCTGAATTCTATTTTATAAGATAGGGAATGCACACGTGTGCATGTGTGTGTGGTAAAGACGAGACTTGGATAGTAGGTTTTTTCTAAAACAGTAGGGTCAACTTTCACATCTAATCGTCATTCAATTGGTTGATCCTGACCCTGACCCTGATTATCCCCCATACCAGTCTGCTACTCCTAGATGTTCCTACATGTTTTGCTGAAGACGTTACTAAGACGTTTAATGATGGATCACTTTCTTCTGGATGGAAGTGTTTGCTGGTCTCTCGTTATCTATTACTATGACTTAAATAAGCTCTGGTTATGTTTTAGGTCACATTCACCAAATATAAATTCACAAAATAAAAAGCCTTCCAAACTTTCAGGCCTATGCTCTGCACATATTTAATATTTGGACCTGGATGATATCCATATTTACCAGGGTAAGTGTGATGTCTTTGTGTTAGTATGTAA